>JAPVCG010000063.1:1220663-1248118 GCA_029606305.1 Paecilomyces fulvus
CACAGCTGACGTCGAGACATCGCGACTTACGCTGGCACAACTTTAAAGAGTCTGACGATCTGCTTGGCAGTGAAAAAAGAGACAACCTGACTGTCTCTCTCTCCTTCGTGCAAGTCGTCAAACTATCAGGTTCCCATCCTGTGCTTGAAGCATCTTTTAACTAAGCCACCGTTTCCGCCCAGCCGCTTGCGGTCGCTCTTCACATGAAAATTCACAGCTCCTCAACATTTCCTCTCCTCACTCAACTTGTCCCGCTGCCCTGTCCTCTTCGTCCTTGAAGCATCCCTCATCACACTCCAGTGCATGAGACTGTCTTCTTCACATCGAAAATGGCGAAATCACGGAGAAATGTCCGGTTCCAGCATCGAGCCAATGGCGTAGAGCAGCGGCGACAGAGCGTTTCAGAAGTCAGCGAGGCCGCTTCAGACCCGGGGAGCCCGGGCAAGAATGGAAGCATCACCAAGTCGGATGCTGCTCAAGAGGAGGTAAAAGGACTATCATTTCTGCATTTATGATTCTTATTCCAAGTGCTAACCGGTTTGAATGATCCCAGAAACCCGAAGAGAAGCAGGTGTCGGAGTATGAGAAAAAGAGACAGACCTTTATCACACGGACAATATGGACCTTCGTCATGATCGCCGGTTTCTTCATTTCTATGTTCTCAGGCCACATCTATATCATTGCCATCGTGACGGCAGTCCAGGTTATGTCGTTCAAGGAAGTCATTGCGATTGCCAATGTCCCCAGTAAGGAGAAGAACCTGCGGTTTACCAAATCTCTGAACTGGTATTTCCTGGCGACAACCATGTATTTCCTCTATGGAGAAAGTGTGATCTACTACTTCAAGCATATCCTCCTGGTTGATAGGGTCCTGCTGCCATTTGCGACTCACCATCGCTTCATCAGCTTTACGCTCTACGTTATGGGTGAGTATTCCCACCAATACACTGCACGTCGTTGCTAATGTGAGACAGGATTTGTGTTCTTCGTGGCATCGCTGCAAAAAGGACACTACAGGTTCCAGTTTACTCAGTTTGCGTGGACCCACATGGCTCTTTACTTGATCGTCGTACAGGCCCATTTCATCATGAACAACGTCTTCGAGGGTATGATCTGGTTCTTCCTGCCGGCCTCGCTTGTCATAACAAATGACATCTTCGCCTACGTCTGTGGTATCACCTTTGGCAGGACGCAGCTCATCAAGCTCTCCCCCAAGAAGACCGTGGAGGGATTCATCGGAGCCTGGATCTGTACAATTGTCTTCGGTTACTTCATGACGAACATCCTCATGCGCTACAAGTACTTTATCTGCCCGGTCAACGACCTCGGAGCGAACGTCCTGACTGGCTTGGAGTGCACCCCGAACCCCGCGTTTTCTCCCCAGCCGTACACACTCCCGGCCTGGACCGGAATCCACAAGACCTTCCATGTCGCTCCGATGCAGTTCCATATCCTCGTCTTTGCGACCTTCGCATCCCTGATCGCTCCTTTCGGTGGCTTCTTCGCCTCCGGCTTGAAGCGTACATTCAAGATTAAGGACTTCGGAGAATCGATCCCTGGTCACGGAGGTATCACTGACCGCATGGATTGTCAGTTCATCATGGGTCTTTTTGCCTATATGTATTACCACAGCTTCATCGCCGTGTACAAGGCCAGCGTTGGAGACATTATCGAGAGCGCGATTAATGGTTTGACTGTTGACCAGCAACTGGAGGTCATCAAGGGCCTGGGCAAGTACTTGTATAACCAGGGTGCTGTCTCGGAGAAGGTAAGATTGTTCTTAACATGATTGTCAGTGGATTTTTTTTTTCTCATTGCTAATACAATTATAGATTGTGGAATGTCTCAACGTTGAGCTCAGGCGTCGGTGAAGAACTAACGTCAACGATGTCGATCTAATCATCCCATCGATCCGTATTGCGACGGAACGGATCGCTGGGCCACACCTCTTCTCAGGTCGCTTCCTAGGTGACTCAGGAGTCCTTTCTCCCACCCACAACGATCCATGTCCTTCATGCACATTGCGCAACTGCACGGTCACAGAGTCTCCGAAAGGACTTCTATGCACCCAAGCTACGACCCGATTTTGCTATACCATCCATCATGTACGGTGGCATTCGATAGCGCGGTTTCTTGGGCGATTGCTATCTTTTCCCCTTTTGCCCTGTTTACTTGTGCTCCCGTGATTGGTGTAGTTGGTCTCTTGTCGAACGGACCGCACGGTGTAAGATTTATATATCAAACGAATGAAAAATGGACTGTACTTTTCTATTTATCTGCTTCCCATTCTACCCCTTTGTTTCCCCCTCCCCCAACTTCTGAAACTCATAAGATCTGTGAATGTTCATTACCCCTTTATTCTCTTCATCATCCCTCAACCCGCTCTAGGGTTTATTTTCTGGGGTTTACACGATTTCAGGCATGCAGGCAGCTGCGAGAGAAACAGTAATATTGGGATAATGGCCTAACAGATGTATAGTTAGATATTGGAAAACTGGCATGGAAAAGGTGGGACATGGCTTGCTTTTCGAAAGGACCTCTACGTTTGGAATCGAAGGGAGAATAATAATCTTGGATGCGGCTTTTTTTGCTCTGGGATGGGATTGATTGCTTTCTTCTTTCGACTGTTTCTGTTTTGTGTGAATAGGAACGCGTACCCGTAATATCTATTGCGAGTATGCATTTTCTACCTTTTCCTGATATCATTCTATAGTAGTGTAGAGTTCCTTTTGAGAGAAGAAGCCAGTCTCCTTTGCAGGAGTTTTGGCGATCAATTTGCTAATTTAATTGTCTTTTGGGTCTTCAAGTTGATGGTCCATTATATACACATCATGAAAAGGAAGATGAAGTTGCTTTTTGGTGTTTTACATGATGCCCCGTGGTGCACCTGGCGAGGGGCTCTTTTTTTTCGAATTAAGGTCTAGGATTGCCGTTCATCAAGCTGGACAGATGCGGTAGCGTAATGAGACCTTCACTTGCTTCCGTTGGTACAGATGCTCGGTCCTGGCTGTGTGCGGGCCCTGATTTAGATCCGGATGCAAGGCTTTTGTTTTGAATTTCTTTTCTATCTTTGTATGGTATCGGTGGAGTTATTGGACTCCCTTCTCTCGTGCAAGGTCGTAAAGTCATAAGGTGAAGGCGATCGTCGAAAAATGCGTATCGAGACCTCCAGGGTCCGAGAATGGTGATACAATATGCAATCGGAGTTGTTCTCACTCTTCGACTTCGTATTCCTCCATCTCGTTCCTGAAGTATTCCGAGACAATGGCCTTTTCGTTCTCTGCGCGCTCAGGATCCAGCATGAAGCGGACGGTTCCGTCGCGGCCACCGGGCTTGGGCTTCTCTCCAGTTGCGGAGAGGGGAGTGAGAGGGTTGGGGATAGGTGCGTTCTTCGCGCCTGGCGCTTTTCCATCCCTCGAGCCGTTGGTGGGCTCTCCGTTCCTCCAGTTGGTGTAGCGAGGAAGCTTCTTCGAGTCGACTTCTTGGTTCAGGGGGATGCGGATAGTGAGGAACTTGTCGACTGGGAAGCTAGGTCCCACAGATGTAGAGCCACGGTGATGAGTGTAGAGTTCGAGCAAGTCGAGGAGAGTTTCTTGTAGTCTTGTCAGCTACCTTTGTCGGGGAATGTGATATGGAACAGGAGGGAGTTACTCACCCATGACTTCTTCACGGCTGGTCTTCCACTTTTCATAATCCTTGCCAGACTCCACATCCTCGAGACGCTCATCAAGCAGGCGACTCGCGAGCTCAAGACAGGCAAAAGCCATAGTAGTCGTAGTCTGCTTGATGGGCGCAAAGGTCCTGTAAAGATCGATAGAGATGCGGTAAGAAATGTTGGCGACCTCAGAGTCCCTCTGAACTCCATAGCTCTTGGCCAGCTTGACAAGTCTTTCCTGTGGGTGACGGCTCCTGAAATCGAAACCACTCGCCTCGAGCATCAGCCGTTCCAGTCCGATGATACCCCTGGCATGGACCTCAAAGAGCTGGTGAAATGTTAGTAGCACCAGCACGATAAGGAGACTTGTCATCAGCATCAACTCACAGGGTCATCAGGGGATAGGTGCTCTGCTGGTGGGAGCTTAAGATTGAAGGCGGTGCACACAATCTCGCGGGACTTCTTCAGCGTGTCTTCAATCTTGCACGCAGTAAACAACGCCGCGGCCGCCGCGTCCTGAGGAAATATTTAGCGTCCTTTCTTCGTCTATCAATCAAAAATGGACTCACCATGTAATTGTACTCATTGTCCGCATGGACGAGTCTGAACTTGTGATAATACACCACAGCAGTGTTGAAAGTACGAACAGGCCTTTAAAAAATGTTAGTCCAGATTCAACATGCAAAACTGAAGCTCTAGAGGAGTCGTAGAAGAGATCCAAACATACAAATGAAGAGCTCTGCGCACGCTATCGATCCACGCGACGCCCTGAAGACGGAGGCTCTCTTCGCGCAGTGGGTCAACACCAAGAGCGGCAATGCAGTCTTGAATAGTCTGTTCGAAGACATATGGTTTGGCAACCTGGATGAACGAAGGATGCGGCATGGGAGTGTCTTGAGGTGCCGGTTCCGTGTCCGGACGCGCCGAATCCTTCTTTTCGGGCGCCATCCTGTTGGTCCCTAGAGGTATTGAATTGACGCTATTCAAGAAGTCTCTCTGGCAGAGCTTCTCGGGTGAACGTTGATCCGGTGCTGTCTGGGGAAATTGTGGTCTGTGCGTAGAAGTGGGAGGTAAATAGTATAGCGTCAATTGCAACACCAGCAACTATCCTTTAGTTTGTCTCATTATATACCATATCCAGTTAGTTGAACAAGTGAAAGAAGATGTACAATCATTCAAGCTATCCATCCCGGTTGATAAGTAGATCGAGGTGATCACCGCTTACGGCACACCTCTTCCAGCCCTCGTTGCCTTCGCCAACTCACTCTGCGCCACATTATCCGCATATCGCTTATAGATGGGCAGATAATATTCCTTCTCACTGGTCGTCTGCTGAACACTCTTCCTGTGTTGAATCGCATTCAACCAGCTCCGCCAACGCTTCCAGACATCTTCATCATCTCCAACTTCTCCTTCCTTTGGAACGCCCAATCCGCCCTTAAACTCGTCGAAAACCCACAGCCTGGCTGCCCATGGGGCAAGAGCCAGATCCGGCAAAGTGATTTGCTCACCGAAGAAGAAAGGTCCCGTATGATCCATCTCCCTCGTCCACTGCTTGAGACTGGTTAGGAACTCTTCGCGGGCTTGCTGGAGTCCTGCCGCACCGCCGTCTTGGTCCTCCTCACTGGGCTGATACTGCAGGAACCGATGGAATGCCGGGATGATTCGCGACGTGACGTAGTCGATCCAGATACGCGCGCGAGCACGCTCGTATGGATCCGCGAGTAGGAGTTTCGGGGAGTGGTCCGGGTATGCTTCCTCGATGTATTCGAGGAGGACGTGGGATTCGTGTAGGGCCTTGGAGGACCCATCGGGTAGTTGGACGGATAGAGTTGGGACAAGTCCGCGAGGGTTCAGAGCCAGCAGAGATTCAGGCTTGTGGTAGGGGTTTACTTCGATGTATTCATAGGGGATGTTTTTCTCCTCGAGGGCGAGCCAGACACGTTGGACTTCTCGTTCTTAGTAAAGATGGTCTCTGATAAGTGCTTATTTCTATAAATGACAAACTTACCGAATCTGTTATTCGTTAGTCATGGACCTCATGAATTAATCAAGCATATAATAAGTATTGGGAAAGAAAACAGCAGAGCATCAGGATAAACATAAACGACTGAATGGTCCCCGCAACTCAGACCAAGAAAACAACAATCCAGAAAGGCTTGAACAGCAACGACTCGTCTTCAGGTAACACACAGAGCATATGAAAGAGGATCAATACTTACGGACAAAACCACGCCCCGTACAACTTCAACGGCTTCTCCGCCTTATGCTTCTCCACCAGCGCCTTCGCGGGCCCCGTAGCTTCGGGATAGACGTTAGAATCCGGATGCGGGGCCATATCGTCTCCGCTTCTCAGGGAACGTTATCGAGTAAAAGAAGACAAATCAAATCGTGAACTATATGTATCTTGGCCATGAAGGCCTCGTGCTAGCGTCCGAGAAGGTGACTTGCCGTACCAAAGTCGTGCTCCGAGTCAAATGCGTGAAAAAGCCGGAATCAGCATGTCATAGACTTCAAGCCACATGGCTTGCCAAGAGGCTATATGAGCACTAACACCGTGAGCGTGATAATATCAAGTAGCTTTGTTTAGTAGCGAAATCTAGAGGCCATGGCGTCATGAGGCGATTTCATTGCTTTCGTTGATAAGTGGTTTAGTCAGCACAATGTATGGCTGGTAACGATGATAGTCGCAAGTGTTTCTCTAAGATATATTATATGTATATATTCTTTCATCATAGTTACTGTTCTATACTATGGTTGATCTCTTTAAGGAAAAATCATGTGGCATAAGATTTGACAGATAAGTTGGGTTAAGGACTATAATATCAAGGACTGTGCTTCTAGAGACCAGATTCGACGGGTTAATTCTATGGTAGTGCTCTTTGTTATTTATTCATGAGAAATCGGATATAGAGATGGCGAAGATATCAAAATATGGGGTGGTATACATAATACAAATAGGTATCTAACTGTATGATAAATCACGCTTGGCCGAATTCGTACTTTTTGATCAACTTGGACATGATCGATACAGCACCAGAGCGATATCCGCCTCCAAAGATGGCGTGGTGATTGAGATGATGGTATCTGGATACGCTCTAGTTAGAGAACGAATGTATAGTACAGCCGCATAAAACAGTGGGCACTTACAATTCGTACAGCCTCACCCGGTCCTCATACTCTTCGACAGGTTCTGTCTTTGGGACAATGCGGTGATACTCATTGAAGAAGGTGGGGCCAAAACCGCCGAACATCTTCATGATCCCCAATTCGTATTCATTGTGGGCGTAGCACGCAGATGGATCATAGACCACGTCGCCTGCTTCCTCATCCTCATTTCGTCCACTTCCAACAATCCTGCCACGGCCTGCATTGCCGCTCCACAGGTCTCCGTGGACAACAACAGGAACAATGCCTTCTCCCTTCCCATTCTTATCGTATCCTAGATGGTCATCCGCAAGCAACGCCGGAACAACCGTCTTTGCCGTCTTCTCGACCATCTCCCGAAGAGCTGCATCTTTTCCGTTTCGCCGCTCTGACTCCTCCAAGATAGTCATAAGTCGTTCATTGGTGTAGAAATCCGCCCACGACTCGCGGAACCGGTTGGGTTGTTTCGTATCACCGCAGAACGTCGGCACCGGAAATCCAAACATGCGCTTGCCGGTCTGCGGATCCGGAGGAGCAGCAGTACTGTGCAGCTTTCCTAGTCTCTTCGCTAGCGAAGAACCAGAGCGCCCACCAGCAAGTTCCAGGAACTCTGTCGCAAGGAAATAGCTCTTTCCTCCGCCTTCTTCGAGAGGGCCCCATGCAAGCGCACGGGGGCAGAAACTTGGAACGGCAGAAGCAATGGCGTTAAGAGACTCGTATTCACCGCAAAACATCTCCTCAGCGGCCTTGCCGTCTCCAGAGGTCTTTAAGAAAAATAAACGTTGTTCTTCCGCCTTGCCATCCGGGGCAGGTACTGATGCGGTGATCTTGCCGGTGGTAGTAAAGCCAGAACCGAAACCGGCAGAGGAAACTGTTGCCTTGTCTGGAGAGAGGAAGAGGGCTCGAGCGATGGATTCTGGGAGAGGATGCATTTTGAAATACAAGAAGCGAGACAGTATTGGTTTGATACCAATTCAACGACAAAAGAATAGACTTGTCTCGCCAGTGGATATCTGGACGGTCTAGCTTGTGACAATTGGATTGCGAACAATTTTGTTCAACTTTGATAAGTCCAAGGTATCCATGTAAAACGAGATGAAGAAGTCGGGGTGTCGCATTAGATAGAAGATGGAAAATAACTATCCGACCAGGTCCCGCGTTATGGATGACGTCGGTCGGCTCAACCCCATCGCTTATCGATTAAGATAAGATAGAAGAAGGTATGAACACGTCCGCGGAACTATGCAGAATATTGAATGGGAGAACAAAGACACAACAAATAACATTCCCTGATTGGAGAAGGATCAGTTACGCGTGTAAATCTCGTATACAACCCAGGACATAAAAAAGATCATCACACGCTCGCTAAATGCAAGATAAACGCCACTATGAGTATCCCGATCTCTCCGTCCCGAATCCCATTTTGTATATACACATCCAGACATGCACTACCATACACATATCAACGCTTATACAGAGATCAGAGAATCCATGAGATGGAGAGCGGTCTTCGTACGTTCCCTCACGTCCAGATCGGGGTCATCCTCGAGACTGGCCAAACGATCCATCACACCCAGAGCCTTCAGCTTCATAGCACGCTCACGGCAGGTCTGACGGTCGCTCTCGTTGTCGAGGTAGGTCAGATTGATCACAGTCCAGACGCAGTTGACGCGCACCTTGGGGTTCGCGTGGTTGAAAAATCCCATAAGAAACCTGAGCATGTCACGGTGCAAGGCCAAGAGCTGTCTGTGCCGAGGAAGGCCAGCAGCAAGATGGATAATCACATACGTCACCGCGATAATGATCTCGGTAGGAACTGGTATGGTCTTGCTGCTCGTCGAATCCCGACGGCCAGGGACCTGAACCGTGCGAGGTCGCAACTTGTCCGCAACGGCGTCGAATAAGTCGTTTTGACCAATCTCTTTGAAAAGATAATCGATCATCTCAGAAGCGCCTGATCCGCATATGATGTTCCGCAGCAGGTCAAATGTCTGTTCCTGGACAGCGATGTCGTCCTGGCGGGCCTGCGTCCTCTGGTCAAGATCACCGCTCAATGCGAGTTTTCTTCGTCTCGCCGGGTCCGGTAGGAACATTTCGAGGCTGAATTTGGACGTTGGAATGCTATCCGTCATCTTCAGGTCCTCATCCTCTTCGTCATCTATGGGGTTTAACAGATCCACTCGCTCCCCAGCGGAGTTTGATGTCCCCATTCCTAGTGGGGATCCATTGCCGATCTCCTCTTCGACATTTTGCCTGTTCAGCAATTGGGTTGGGTCCTGTGAAATGATCTGTTTGATCCAACCAGGTCCCAGTGACTCGATGATCTTTATTTTGAGATCATTGGCTGAGTTATACGCCACATGCTTCAGAGCCCACAGCGACTCCATCCGGAGCTTCACGTTTGACGAGTGCGCGTGGTCGATGAGAATTGGGAGGATGTCCGCTGAAATGATGGCCTGGTGAAAGGTCAGTGAACATGAACTCGAGATTCCCTAGGAGATGTGAAGAAACTGACCTCCTTCATTGGACTGAAGTCAAGAGCCAGATTGCAGATGACGGAAGTGGCTGCAATCTGCACATCGATATCACGGTGCTTTATGAGCTCGAAGAGAGGGGTTGCAACGCCAGCGTCAATCAGGCTGGTCCTCAACACGCTGACAGATCGTGTGAGCATGCGAGCAGCGCCACAGGCAGCAAGCAGTGTCGGGATCGGATTGCCATCAGCCGCTGTGTTTTTGGCAGTCTGGGGAGCCTCTGCGGGGCGTGGCTTCAGGGAATCGATGATGTACGGCACCACACCATTGTCGCAGACAGCCTTGCGATATTCATCTTTCGAAGGAGCAAGAGAAGCCAAGGCTTTCAGGATCCCTTCTCGATAGCGCATGATATGGCAGACCGTCGGAGAGTAACCAGGGGGCCCCAGTTGAAGCTCCGGACTGACGTCGTGACGAAACTCCACGGATCCATCCTCAGAACTCCACATAGGCTTAGTATTATCCTGGATCGGATTGTATGTCTCCTTGAGCAGCTGGGATAGTTTCTTGATCGCACCACCTTCCACGGCCGCCCTTTGCAGTTCATCTTCATCCATCACTAGCATGGCTAGAACCGATGGGGCTTCTTCCTTTATTCGTAACGTTGTCGGGATAAGGCCATCGTGCTCAGAGTCATGTTCGTCAGGAATCTCGTAATCCTTTTCGAACATGCGAATGAGAATGGGGATCAAAAGGTAGCTGAACATTGAGATGCGATGCCTCTTGGCGAGCCCCAGTCGGAACAGAACGGTCACGAGACGTGCGGCCATCAGTCGTACCATACCAGTCTCTTGACGGACGAGATACAACAACCAGGGCACGATCGCGTTTTCATCGTCTTCGGATGAGGTCGTCTCCAGGAATGAGAACGTCGTGTTGTAGAAGTGGCTGTGTTTACCGTAGGAACCATGGGGTCCCAGAGGCGGAAAATTGCTTGAACTCTTGGCATGGCCTACCGGTACAGACGGAAGGATACTGTCAATAGGATGCAATGAAACATGACGGGGAACAGCAAACCCCGACAAGTATGTGGAACCCCATGGGGCCTTCTTGATGTCGTTCGGTGCAAATTCAGGCAGCTGCCTGGGGAATACCGTCACGATCCCAGGAGAGGACAGGAAATGCTCCGCCCGCCATTTAGAGTGTTCTACGATAACAGACACTGCTCGCAAGATCGGGGCAAGTTTGGCATTGGGCGGTGCAGGAGTCGGCAACGTCCCCAGGGTCCCAGGATCGTGGACATGCTCCTCAGCACCTGGGAGCACAAAGCCCTGGGCTACCACGAATGATGCCACCCTGGCCGCCAGCGTGTCTAGCACACCAGAATCAGCCAGTGCTGTCTTATGACGCTCTTCCGTACAGAGCTTTGCGATCAGGCTGGCGGCCAGCGCAATGCATGACTGAGTGGTTGAGGAGCTCGAATTCTGCCCTATGATCCGAGGAAGGCAGCCGATATATTCTTTGGAAAAGGTAAGGTCTGCCAACCGCGTATCCTTGGGCCATTGCTGCTGGCTCTGCAACGGCAGTCTATCGGCTATCGCATTCAGCGTCTTGAGAATTGCGAGGGCTAACGAGGGCGGACAGTCGAGCGATGCGAGGATTGCCAACAGATGCGAGGGAACGTCACTAGAGAGGATTGGCGAGATAAACGCAGGTCCACCTGAGATTAATGAGCCACTGTCTGTGTTCGATGTGCATGGCTGACCAAAACATAGAGCTCCCAGCGCCACCTTCCTCCGGGATACACCAGGGGTTTCTTAAGACTTACCTTGGGCTAGACTACCCAGAATAATGACTGCTTGTAAACATGCCTCCTCTTCCTCTGTTCTATCAGCCTTGTGACCCTGTTCAGTCGACCCGTTGAGTTCCCCAGCTGCAGCACGCTTTCCACCCCCTCTCCGAAACGACAAGACCCTCGACAGTATGGGAATGATGCCCCAGCCAACCCAGGCCTCCTTCCGCTGGTCATGACCGATCAGCTCGTTCTTCAACCGTCGCAATGCGGCCGTCTGCACCGTCACCGACTCGGGATTCTGAAGCTCAACCAGCATCGAGGGGGCCGCCGCTCGCGTCATCGTGAAAAGAGGAGCTTCCGCCTCCAACCCGCTGTGTTGCAGCAACCCCTAACCGTCAGTCAATGAGCCAGAATCCGTTCTGCCGTCGCGTTGGGCGTGGTCACCAAGTCGTGCTCCCTTCAGCGGGTCGATATGGGGAAGATCGCGGAAGAGGAACGGACGTCTGGGGTAACTGGACGCCTCCAACTGTCTTGTCTCCATCTCAACTCCAACTTCGCCATGTCTGGATCTCTCCGATGTCATGGTCACGTGGCATCCCGTGACCGCACAGTTGATTTCAGCCAGTGACAGTCAGAGAGAGCGTTGGGAACTTAAATAATAATAACAGTTGTAATAAGGCCGGAATGCTGCGCCGGATGGAATTCTGCAAAGCTAATTTAATTCATTTGCGAGTAAAATGACGCTTGTCTGCCAAGTTTTAGCTGTTTAGGCATCTGGTGACTTCTCCTTTCTGATGCGGTTTTTTTTTCTTTCCCCCCTTGAAGAAACTTCTCTGCTCTGCTGGCTTTCTCTCTCTCACACACACATACTCTCTCTCTCCTCCCTTTTCTCTCTCACGACCACTGTGGTCATTGTCTCCCCCTGTGTGTTGGGTCTCTCTGATCCCAAGATGCGTCTGTGCACGCCATCACACTCGTTGGAGAGTTTTACCCAGTCCTTCATCCGTCGACGTTCACTGTTCCACCCACGTGGTTCGTCTAGGGCGGGTCGATCCAACGCCCTCTTCCTTCTGCGGACATGATAGCCTCTTCTCCCACCTCTGCGGCTTTCCAGTCGGGAACCCATTGCTCTCCGTCGCCGCATCCATCATGCCCTCCTCCCCGGCCCCATCATGAGCCCTCCCTTTCTCAGATCCCACAGGGTTTTACTACTCGTCTCTCCTCCAGTGCTCCTGCAGTTCCGCCTCGCGCCGCAGCAGCATCAGCAGGGCATCGTGTGTCCGCCCGGTTGCGACTATCTCACGGCATAGAGGAGCTCCGATCGGCTCTCAAGCGCCATACCGTTGACGCCCCGACTCTCAGTTCCCCGCCAGGGCCCTCAGGGGATCAGCCTCGCGGTCCGATGTCCGCTGGGGTGAATACCCTTGGGGGCGGAAATCATCCTGCAGATGCCTCGCAACCTCGATCAGCCTTCACTGCGAACGCTGCCTCGACGGCCCCGGGAGCATCGCAGATGCCATCTACCAGTGCAGGGGCCAAGCGCAGTTCCCCAGACGATGCGGCAGTCGCGTCCAAACCGACGTCTCAGGCTCAGCAGCCGGCTGCTGAGCTCGAGGGGTCTCATCCCAAGCGACCGCGGCCGGAGAAACCGGCCGTGAAGCGCTTGCCACGACGCTACGAGCTGGCCGATCCTCGTGACATTGTTGTGTTGATCTCGAGCATGTTGCTGGAGCTCATCCGCTTTAATGACAAGATCCCACTGAACGAAGGCCGGCTGACACGATTCCATTCTCGATCTCCACCCCGCATATCGGTCCATGACTACCTGCAGCGACTGACGACCCATGCCACCCTTTCTCCGCCTATCCTCTTGAGTATGGTCTACTACATTGACCGCCTCTGCGCTCTCTACCCGGCCTTCACCGTTTCCAGTCTGACCATCCATCGATTCCTGATTGCCAGCGCCACCGTCGCCAGCAAGGGTTTGAGTGATAGTTTTTGGACGAATAAGACGTATGCTCGTGTGGGCGGTATCAGTGTTGCGGAGCTGGCCCTGTTAGAACTGGAGTTTCTCTGGCGTGTCGAGTGGAGGATCGTGCCACAACCGGAAGTGCTGGTCGATTATTACCGGAGCCTCATTGAGAGATGTGAAGGGTACGAAATCGAGCCAGAAGAAGACGAAGAGGAATCTAAACAGCAAGATGCCAGCGAGTAACTTCGTTTCTTATGGTATGATCGTTGCGGGTCTTATTAACTGGCAAAACGTGATGTGGTCTATGCTCTCTCTTCATGGGGCATTCGACCAGCTCGTTTTTTTCATTTGCAACACTGTTATCAAGTGGTCAGCTAGCCACTAATACTTCAGGGAGTCGTGAGATTTCCTTCGTATTATTGCATGTACCTTTCCTCTCTTACGATATCTCTTTGTTCTTCTTCAACCACCTACACGAAGCATTCGGAAGATAAGGGAATGGAGACGGTGTTTCTGGATTCCCATTCGTGGCTCCTCACAGGTGGCGTGTATTCTGTCTTTTTATGTACATATGAGGCGTTCCATGTTTATTTTTGTCCACGGACTGTCTATACATTTCCAAATTCCGATTTTGCACCCTGGTGCATGATATTCTCTAATCAAGAAGATATCTATTGATGACCCTGGATCTTCCTACCGTTAATTCCAAGTACTACTAGTAGTGCTAAAGTAAAATATATCTGATGATGTAGACTCTGCCTTATTATCGGGTTAGATCATCTAACAGTAGATCCTCTGGACTGGACGGAAAGGGAAACTTAGGGTTTACATCTTAGGGCTAAGAGCAAAATCGGGACGTCACCGTTGGCCGGTCGAGAAGTGATAGTTCTCCGCCCAGTTTGACGATGTATTCTCCCGGTTCCAGACCTTAAGTTTTCCCTTCATCATGCGCTTTTATTCATGATCATCCCAAAATAATTGGAACAATGTCTTGACGTTGAGTATCCCCGCTCCGGAATCGTTTTCTTCTCTCCCCGCCATCCTTGTACTAGTTCGATCTGTACCCCGCGGAATCGAGGCGCGTCTTGATGTCGATAGACAGCGCAATGGATACGGACGGTTTGCAGATGTTGGAGAGTATCCAGGCGTTGAAAGGGGAGGTGGTGCATATCAAAACCGTTCAGGAAACGAGACCCAATGAGGAATATGGTGAGTACATAATTATCTCTTCGGCCGATTGCAATGTACATCTAGGAAATAATGGATTGCTGACTTGACTTGTGTTCGATTTTTAGGAGACGCGTATGTTGCTGAAGTCAACGTAAAGAGCGCTTCGGCAGTCATCAAGTTCGTATTGATCCTTACTATGTTTTCTCCTCTGGGAATCCTGAATGAATTTTCCTGGCTGACTGGATGATTTGCGCGCATCTACAGAGCTCTTGATGCTGCTTTCCCCAGAGATCCTTCGTTGTCGCTTCAACATCTCCGCCGCTTCGTGAAGCGTGATAATCTGCCCAAGCAACTTAAAGCCTCTATTGTTGCTAGCAAAGGAGATCCCGTTCAGCAAGCTCCGCCGCAGACGATCCATGTGCTCATCCCATGTCCATTGCCGGAGATCTCAACTATCCAAACGATATTAGCGCCTTATGCACCTTTGTCCCTTTCATCTGATGATTCTTCACATTCGTCTGATAATCCCACACCGCCTACAGTCCCGATAAGAACAACACGCATCCCCCTTCAGCCGCCTCTCAATCCGCGTCAAGCAGAACAATGGTCGCATACTTTCTGGCCAGTGACATTCAACCCCGCTGCGCAGAGGGCGTTGGTCGCACCACCACCGCCGATTCTCAACAAGACGCGTGCATCCATACAATCGAAAGCTGGCCTTTACCTTGCACTAGCTAGGAAGGTAGCCGCAGAGGCAGAGGAGTCTGGACGCGGTCGTGGAGTGGGAGCTGTTGTGGTCGACCCGGAGATTGAAGTCGATGAGAATGATGAGTCTGGGTGGGCCAAGGCTATTGTGGCCGTGGCTGGAGATGCAAGATATGCACGACCAGAAGGAGGACAGCCGTCCCTTCAGGAGTCTCAATGTAGCCATGGTGGACCGAATCCGGCCAGCAAGACCTACGATCCTGATCTAGAAGGAGGACCAGAACTCCACGCTCTGATGCGCGTTGTGGAAATGATAGCGAAGAGACGACGCGAGGAGCATGAGTCTCCATCCAG
The DNA here is from genome assembly GCA_029606305.1 of Paecilomyces fulvus. Classification (NCBI taxonomy): domain Eukaryota; kingdom Fungi; phylum Ascomycota; class Eurotiomycetes; order Eurotiales; family Thermoascaceae; genus Paecilomyces; species Paecilomyces fulvus. The sequence continues at coordinate 1,235,936 of JAPVCG010000063.1, forward strand.
AAATGCTTCAAGCACTCCGACATCAGACAAAGTCGCATTGACACCGCTGGAGAGATTCATCCTCTACTCTCCATCCCCATTCTCATCAGATCCATCCACAGGCGAGCCATCCGCATCCCGCATTCGCCCACGTTCTCTTGGAGGCTACCTCTGCACTGGACTCGACCTCTACATCACACACGAACCATGCCTTTCTTGCTCGATGGGGATGCTGCTCTCGCGGTTCAGGCTTACTGTCTTTCCAAGAAGCGGAAGAATGGTGACTGGTGGGTTGGCATCTGAACCCGTTGTCCATCCCGTCCTAGATTCGAGACCTAGCCAGGAACAAGCTTCAGTAGAGGATGCAGGAAAACAATCAAAGAGAAATTACTACGGATTGCATTGGCGCAAAGAACTCAATTGGCGGGCATTGGGCTTTGAGTTCATAGAACATGATACCCAGAAAGACTCCGAAGGATTGGACAAAAAGGTTAACTTTCATGCTTGATTGATACCATGGCATAACTTGGCGTCTGTATAGAGTTTATTGTTGACAAAAAGCTTTGGATGATGTACACTATAATTTGAATTGAAGAAGCTTCCTTCATATACCTGTGGCTATGTCTATAGGACCACCTTTCTGCCATGAAATTAAATGTATCTGATGATCTAAGGGTCCTAGGACATCATGAGATGAGCCTTAATCATCTGACAAGTTTAACTTACATCATTCCTAGTAGTGCACAATCCGTAGTTGTCAGCGATCCAGAGGCCATGATCTGAGCCCCTCCGTTATAATAGGCCCCCAAATAGTTTTTGATAAAAGATTTGACATCTTCCAAGACTAGGAATGATAAGATAACTACCACATTTAATCCGCGCGATACCTATCACGGACCCCGACGCGGGAACAAATAGGTATATCTATATCGTTCAACATCTTAAAAATTGATTCACATTTCCTCGTATCCCATCACTTAAATATCTATCCTCTTTTCTCTTTTTCCAAACAACATGTCCCGACTCTCCGACTACCGTCTCCTCTCCTTCGACGTCTACGGCACCCTCGTCGACTGGGAATCTGGCATTCTCTCCGCGCTCCAACCTGCTCTCGAGAAAGCCCATGCTCAACACACCCCCTCGCACATCCTCACCGTCTACCAATCCCTAGAAAGTGAACAACAGAAAATCACCCCCGATATGCCATATTCCCAACTCCTGGCTACGATTTATCCCCTCCTAGCCCAGAAGCTCAACCTACCCATCGCATCGGAAGAGGACTGTCGTCGCTTCGGCGACTCCGTCGGCCATTGGCCCGCCTTTCCTGACACAGTAGACGCTCTGAAGCGACTATCGAAACATTACAAACTGGTGGTCCTCTCCAACGTCGATCGAGACTCCTTCTCACGCACGAATAAGGGCAGTTTGCAACAGTTCCCGTTCGATCGAATCATCACGGCGCAGGATATCGGGTCGTATAAGCCGGATCTGCGCAATTTCGAATATATGCTTGATGCTGTGAAGAGGGAGTTTGGGATCGAGCGTGAGCAGGTTCTGCAGACGGCGCAGAGTCAGTTCCATGATCATCACCCCGCTAAGAAGGTGGGGTTGAAATCGGCGTGGATCGTGCGAACCGGTGCCATTATGGGAAATATGGGGGACGCATTGTATGATTGGAAGTTTGATACGTTGGGGGAGATGGCGGATGCTTTGGAGAAGGAGAGAATAAATGAATGATGGTGTTTGGTTTAAATCTTTTAGATCATTCCTTGCGTTGGACGTCGATAGATATCACCTTCCCTGCGAAAAAGATAGCCCACTCAAAGGATACCCTCCTAACTACATCCACTGCTATATCGCACCCAGAGACGAAAGCAAACATGCGCTTCTTCGACGTAAGCAATTTACTATCCCAATAGCCCCAACTTGACAGTAAACTAACAATCCCCCCAGGTCGCCGTCACATTCACCGCGGATCAATTCCACGGTATCTACCGCAACGGCAAGAAATACCACGACGCAGACATCTCCTCAGTCCTCCAACGCGCGCAAGAATATGGCTGCGAAAAAGTGCTCCTCACCAGCATGAACATGGCTGGAGCGGAGGAGAACCTTCGGCTGGTTAGGGAGTTTCCCACAATGTGCAAAATGACCCTTGGCGTGCACCCATATCATGCTGCGGAGATCTATGCTTCAGGAGAAGAGAACTATCTGAACTCTCTTCAAAAGCTAGGAGAGGATCTCCTAGCGGAAAAAGAATCCCCCCCACTAGTAGCATTTGGCGAAATCGGTCTCGATTACATCTACCTCGAACGAGCAGATAAGGAAACACAACAACGCGCGTTTCGAGAACAATTAGAGATCGCCGTACGGTTCCAACTCCCTCTATTTCTGCACGTGCGCGAATCGACAGAGGACTTTATCTCCATTATCAAACCATACCTACCACGACTACCGCGGGGCGGACTCGTGCACTCTTTCGCGGGGACCAAGGAGGAGATGTTCCGGCTCGTGGAGCTCGGTCTAGATATCAGCGTCAATGGGATCTCGTTTCGAACAGATGAGCAATTGGAGATGGTCAAGCATATCCCGCTGGATAAGCTACAGCTAGAGACCGACGCTCCATGGTGCGAGGTCCTGGGAAATGATCCGAGGATTGCTCCTTATCTGGCGACGGCGCGTCCTCTACCGCCCAGTCGGAGACATGATAAGTTCATACGAGGGCAGATGGTCAAGACGCGAAATGAGCCCTGTACGATTGAGCGCGTGGCGCTGGTTGTGGCCGGGCTGATGGGTATTACAGTGGAGGAAGTGGCTGATGCGGCGTGGGAGAATAGTACTCGTATGTTTTGGGAGTAGAGGTTGTTATCGAAGACATAGAAGATAGACGTGTATTGGATTTTTCTAGGGTGTCATACGTTGGAAATAGATGTTTGTACAATATTCAATTTGCTGCTAACCTGAACAGAGGGGCTGTGTGCATGCAGTCAGCAACGGACAAATGTAGGCAACTATTACTCTATTGCATGCACGCATAGGCTATGAGACACTACGCTTTCATAACTCATCTCTAGGAATGAAGGTCGATTTCCAGATCAACAGCCACATTGTGATCATTAATGCAGGGGCAAAGCTATTATCACAGAAAACAGATGCAGATTCAGATAATGACTAATAGAAAAAAGAGCCCGGTTCCATTGGAGAAGCCGAAGCATCACATCGCGTCGCAATCAGATCAGGACTAACTAGTCGCTGTCGCCGATGTCCCTGCGGTCCAACTCTCCTGTCTCAAGGCAGCTAGAAAGGGATAACGGCAGCGACCAGAACGAGCCCGTTCCAAAAGCGGTACTGCCCGAAAATCATAACTCACATAGTACAAGACGTTTATCAGGACCTGAAAGGTCCCACATAGAAGTAAAAGGGGCGTAAAGAAGTAAGGGGTACATATTCCTCTCCACCAACTATGACGCTGCAAAGATCCAAAGATCAGCTCAGGTCATCATAATTTGATGTAACTTTTCGAATCTCGTCTTCATACACGTCAAATACAAACCAGAAGATGGTTCATTCAGCCCTTCGGCTAGAGATCCGGAACTGTTAGAAGATTCTTCAGGTCCCCTGCTGGGTTTTAATGAGCGCCACGAAGCTCCCGGGCCCGACGGGAGAGCGGCGGAATCTTGCGTAAAATAGGGTTGTGTGGGTTGTTCTCGGCAATCGCCATGTACAAACTCTCGAGACGTTGGATAAGAATGTCCATGATCTTTGGAGCGACTTCACGAATATCCGGATCCTATAGAAAGAGATAAGGTTAGTAGCCGTAAGCTATAATGGGGAGAGGTGGACCATACACGAAGATTGACAGTCTGCAAGACAACCTCGAGCCAAGAGAGACGCTCTGGCAGGTTTGTCTCCAGTGAAGATGTAACGGCCACGCCGACCGACAACGAGACGATCGGGGACAGTCCCGTCAGGTAAGCGGGGTTCAAACGAACGAAAAGGTTATCGAACAGGTCGGCCTGTTGCGATGATTGCAGCCACTATACCACATGCAGGTCAGCGACTGTCCACCACAAAAGCCCAAAAACAATATTGATAACTCACCTTCACCGATCCCTCTTCGTATCTGCCCTCATTCATAAGCTGTGCGATTTCAGCCAGCTCGATCTCCTCTGGACTCTTGGTGGCAGCGACATCGCTAGACGCAGCTGAGTAGGCGGCTGAGACATGCCGGGTGTCATGTCTACTCTCCTCCGCATCACGAGAAGCAAGCTGACGATTAAGCCGGAGGACTTCGTTTTGGAAACTGTTCTGAGCGGCAGCCATTGATGCAACAGTGTCAGATAAGCCGCGGACAAGCGTCGTCAATTGTTCTATCTTAGCGGAGTCGTTCTGACGCTGGATCTCGTATTGTCTCATCTGAGCCTGCATCTGGCGTTCCATGTCGCTTCCGACTTTCGAAGCAAGGTTCCTCAGTGTCGGAGTGATGGTGCTCTGCAAAACTCTAGAGAATTCCCCTTCAATCTGTGAAGCGAGCTTCTTGGAAACCATGTCGGAAACCACTTTCGTGATGTCCGATTTCTGAACCGCACGGGCGACTGAGTCTGGGAGGACCTGGCGAACTTCGCGAGGAACAGCCTGAGCAAGTGCCTCGTTGACTTGCTTACCGACAGTCGCAGACGTGACATTGACGATGGCTGGAATGACCTCAGACTGGATGCTGTTCGAAATGATGCGCCCAAGGTTCTTTTCGACCTTGTCGGAAAGGGTGCTCGAGATCAGCTGCAACACCTCGTCCTGCTTAGCAGCAGCAGCAGCGTCCCATGTACGTTTGTCCTCATCGAAGCGCTTGTAGAGACCTTCAAGTTCCTGTCCAAGACTCTTCGTAAACTCAGTTGAGACAGCCTTCTCCAGCTTCTTCATTTCTTTGTTCAAGAAATCACTAGAGATACCGACGGTAATTGAACCGCCAGAAGCTGCAGGACCCATGTTTGCAGAGGGAATAGTGGCCATCGTGGCTGGAGTAACGACAGGCTCGGCACCGTTCAGCTGACTCTGGATAATGTCTGAGTCTTTGATTGCTTTCTGTGGAGAAACAGCGCGACGCTCTAGGCCAGGTTCGCTTAGAACCTGGGAGGGCGAAACCTTTGTGTTGGTCTCCTTCACTTTACCAGCAGCTTCACTGGTCACAGCCTTCTTCTTTTTCTTCTTTTCAGCCTTCTCAAAGCCGTTGGCTGTTGCCTCAAGCTCTTCCCCAACCTTCTTCTTAGAAATAGGCTTAGTAGGTGATTCGTTGCGAGACAAAGTGGCTGCCGCAGCGTGCTCGAGGCCGGCCTCAGAGGTCTTCTTGAAAACTTCCCTGCTAATACCCTTAGAAGGGGTAGGAGTGGCATCGCCATTGACTGAAGGCTCGTCCGCAACGTAGCTGGGGAAGGTCTGAAGGTCTGCTATCTCAACGAATCCCTCCTCTAAAGCATCTACAGGACGAATGATCTTGTTATCAGCGGTCCAGCCTAGGTCTTCCTTCTTGATATTGATGCATGTCACACCACGCGAATGCATCACATACAACTCGAACAGCCCATTGTCTTCAGGGCCGCGAGGGGATCCAGGGGTCTTGTTGATGGAGAGAAGATCCAAGCTTCTAAGCTGGCCCTTTGATGCGAACGAGATCTCGCGGATGCCACTCAAGCAAGCAGTCGATTCGGGTTTCGGAAGCTGACCGTCCTTTTCATTGGAGCGCTTCACAAAGGAAGCTTGAGACATGGGCTGTAAATTGTAGCGGGGAGCCGACAAATGAACGAAATAGATAGAGTTCCTGGTTGGATGTCCAACAACAATGATGCCAGAGGGAGGGTGATACGCCACGCTGCAAATAGCATCCGATTCGTTCTCATGAGGGAAGTTCAGCTCCTGTACAGCTTTGCCAAGCCCAATATCCCATAGCTGCAATGTATGGTTCTGCTTCAATCCGACAAGCACGTAGCGGAGAGCAACGGACTTGACGTAGGGCCGCAGTTTGTCAATAAAAAGCACGGAAGTTGGCCAAGATTTCTCAGCTGGAGAGCCAGTGACGAACGTGTTGAGAGGAACGCGGACCTCAGCAGGAGCGGGAGTGTGAGGCTGGGTCTCTCTGTCGAGCATGTCGCGGATATCCCAGAATCTGAGTCTTCCAGTCTTGTCAAGAGATGCTATGACCGTGTCATCCTCACTGAATACGAAATCCTTTCCGGCCTTGCCCGTAGAGATCTTGAGCGCGCGCTCCCTAAAGAACTTTTCAGTGTCCACAACACGCTGGCTTCCTGACACTCCGTATTCAGGTGTCATGGCTGCCCGAGGGTTAATAAGATAAATGTTCTTACCACGACCGATTCCAAAAAGCGCCGGGTGACGAGAGCTCCGTTTGGCACGCGTTTTCAGCTGGCCACCAGATGTATTCTCATCAGACGCCGGATACGGTGGGAAAATGAGACTCTCGCTTTCCAACGCATCTAATTCAAAAAGGTCTTTGTCCTCTCTCGAGATCGTAGACCAATAGACAGTGCCGCTCACACCAATTGCGAGAACAGCCTGCTCCTTTGATGGAGTCGCATTCGCGGCGGTGGTGCAGAGGGCCACGTTGAAGATGCGGTCCCGGGTAGAACGGAAAATCTGCTTGTCACTGCCGTCGTCCTGGCGAATTATCCGCAATCCTCCATTCTTAGCGAGCGCGTAGACAATATACTCCGACGTTGCTGAGGTGAGGGAACGGTCAAGTTGGTCGAATTCTTTCTTCAGACGAGCAACGTCCATGATGCCGTCGTCACGAAGAGATGCCAACTTCTTGTCATGCGCCTTGATGGCGATAGAGATGAACGGTTTGAGAGGGAAATTGTGAACCTCCACAACACGCTCTTCTTCCTTCTCTGGACCCTCCTCGACACTCTCCCAACTGTCAGCGAGTGCGCCATCAGCTACTTCTTTGACCGTCTGTTGCACGGTCTCAGCAACAGGTTCTGCCAGGCCTCCCTTGAGTGCCTCCTTGTTCGCCTCCTTGCCAAGCTCCTCCTTGACATCCTTAGCTGCATCCAGTAGTTCACTGGCCAGCGTGGAGAGCACAGCCTTTGACTCATCCGCTGGGCCCTTCTTGCCCTGGGTTTCTTCCGTTGACGCTCTGGCCAGAGCATCCTCGACCTCACGTCCCACCTGCTCTGCAACCTCACAAAGGGCTTCCGAAACCGTCTCCTTCTTCTCGACCGCAGGTTGAGCCTGAGCGTGAATTGTCACATTCCCGTCAGTACCAACGGCCGATTGGCTGCTGACCTTTTCAGTGGTAGCTGGAGAAGTCTTGGTACGTGATGTATCCCTTTTAGACTTCATGGAGTCGACGGCGGGGCTTCCACTGCGAGAGCGAGACTTTGGCTGTGGGGTAGTCTTCTTAGGGGAGGCGGCAGCTAGCTGGTCGAAAGGATTTACGTAGGTGAAAATAGTATCTTTGCTCGGGACCGATGGCTTTGGCGCACCAAAGGGAAGATTTTCAGGTCCCTCGCTTGAACCAAACACATGCATACGCACGTCTTTGATATCGGAGGCAGGTTCCTCGGATGACTTGGGCTCAGAAATCTCCTCAGCAGGCGGGGTCTCGATATGAGGTGACTTGGGAGGGGTAGAAGCGGTCGGTGACTGCTGGGTCTCCTTCACTAACTCCCTATCGGTACCCTGAGAAGGCTTGGGCCGGTTGAGCAGTCTCAGGAGCATCTCCTGCGTAGTTTCAGCGGGAGCAGCCGAAGTTGCGGGCTTCTCCTCCGCGGGGGCAGGTTCAGTCGGGCCAGGACCAGCGGCTGGAGGTGTGGCAGAAGTTTCGGGCGTGGGCCCTGGTTTTGCCATGAAGGACGCAACCAAGTCAGAGGCAGATATGGCTCTTGTATGGCCCCTCTTCTGCTCTGCAGCCCCAGTTTCCTGGGGCCGCTGAGATCCTGAGAGAAAAGAACCCATCGCAGGAGCTTGCTGCCCAGCTGGCGAAGCGTTCTGTCCGAACTTGAGCAAGTTCAAGAGACTGGCTGTGCGATCCGTGCTCTGCTGCTGCTGCTCACTTCTCGGCGTCGCCGCAATAGGACTGATGATATCCGATCCGTTATGAGGAGGAGTATTTCCAGGCACTGGAGTGTAAATAGGTGAAGACACCGAAGGGTGATGGTATCCGTGCTGCTGAGTGCGCGGATGCGGCAAGCTCTGTCCATCGTAAGGCTGCGGACGCAAGCCCTGCTGGAACTGCGGCTGGCGAGCATCCTGGGCTGCAGGAGAGGGAGAAGGACGCGGCTTAATGCTCGCAAACAGAGCTTGGAGATCACTTGGGGTGGACATTTCTGTCACTCGCCTTGTAGGACGCCCGTGAAAATGATATCCAAGCTCAGACCCAATTAGTAGCTCTCTTTCAAGAGCAAGCTCTAGAAAAAAAATACAACAATGGGAACCAGAACAGAGCTCAATCAGCTCACACAAGGCAATAAACTTCAAAAGAAAGGAATACGCAGCCTAAAGCTGGCCAGATAGGGGGGGGGAATTGACGATGTTGATAGATGGCAAGATGGAGGAAATCTCGCGGTGGGTTGCAAGTGACGGAAGAGCACAAAAAGTGGCTGGGCGGGCGCTTGCGCTTGTCAGATGTGGCTGCGGCGAATGTTCCGCCTTCACTGCATTCGTCTGAGGCGATCATCGTCATTACTAAAGTGAGAACAGAGGTCGTCTTGTGTCCTATGAGTGACCATCAGAAGTATCTCTTGGAGAGACATCTTTAATCTCTTCTGTACAAAAACCTGGTGGTTGCGCTCCACACCCGCTCCTTTCATAAGGAGCCTATCCTGGTCTCACCTGCTTGTGCAGGTTTCCCGACTGCTTCCTCAAGACACACCATCTCCTATCCAGAATCTAGACCATCATGTTCTGTCTCAGAAGGTATATTCTGTTCTGATACAAACGCCACCATCTTCATTTCATTGAAAGAATCTAACATCCTATCCAGCTGGTTACCGCTCCTCTTCATTCCCACCAACGCCTCTCCGCTCTTCATCATCTCCTTTGTCACCGTCACATATATCCTCCACCGACCCTGCATCTACTGCTCTGCCCTGCTGCTGATACTATTCCTCTCATCATGTCATTGGTCTGATCACTGCTTCTTTGACTTCCGGGGCGACTGGTTCTCTCCACGCTTCGCCGCCTCCCCGGTCACATATACGGTACCGAGCAATGCATCAATAGCCGCAGACAAGGTCGGTTTCGGCAACGAGAGCTTTGCAGGATACATTATGGAGACTGTGAACACAACTACAAAAGTGCTGGCCGGTGCGGCCTTGGAAGAAGCGAAGAGGAGACTCTCAAACGGTACCGTGGAGATTAGGCAAGAGGAATGGACAGGCATGGGACTCGAGTGGCTGCGAAGTCTTCTAGGACGGCGCGAGTGGACCTTGCCTTGCGTGGACGTCAAGGTTCGATTATAAGAGAACGTTTCGGAAATTTTCCACTGTTGATTTGGCGCTGTTGATTCAGGATAGCCGCCCGGCGCGATGTCGTCAGTGATCTATTAAGTTGGCATAATATTACTTTGCGAGCTTCTTCTTCGGCATCCATGGTTCTAGCAAATCAACAGCATTCTTCTGTCTCTATCGTGACTGGTATCAGCCAGTGCATTGCCCCTGAACTGGGCTCGTATTCATGTACATAATTCACTGCAACAGCTGGAAAGGGCTCGGGAGCATCCAGATCTCTCATCATGGTTTTCGCTTTCAGGAAAGTGCTTCGTATGATATAGATATTTGTTATAGGATATCCACGTGTTCTTTGATTACCCAGGTAGCTTTCTTTGTCCATATTATGTCCATAGTAAGAGATCCTTGAACCTTATATTCCCTATCCATACGTACAACGCAGCGCGACCTCGAGCTTAAGGTCAATACGTAATAAGGAAATAAGTCCAGATACTTCAGCTCTCTCTTAGACAGGTCTTGCTGGAAACCGTGCGAATCGCTTGAAGTCCCGAAGCTACCATTAAACGTGTAGCAAGAGAGCACAAATATAAATTGATAACTAACTGTGGACGTACAAGACTCCCTGCTAATTTCGTTTTCGATGGTTGACGGAGTCATAAATAAAAAACTGCAAGTAATATGATAGAATTTCCTTCGGTACTTCAGATCCCACTCCCCTCCGCCCTCTTGACTCAGCATACCCCCGTTGGACGAGAAGGTATGCACTTAGGCAGGGCACATGTTGTGGCTAGTGAGGAAACTCTCCAAACCATCGATGCAATTCATGCAAGCACAAACCTATTCGTTGGTAGTTAGCTTCCGAATGTCTCTTCGGGAAAGCAATAAGGAGCATACAGCCTGGGCTCCTCCAACCACGCATCCCAGAACACCTGCTGCATCTTCGGCTACCATGTCGGCTATCATGCAAGCGGCGCCAGCGATGACAGACGCACAGTCCATCATGTTACAGTCTCCCTGGGCAGCGAAAATGATGGCTTTTGCGACGTCATCCGCGCCTAGCAGAACAAGAGATGTTAGTACAGTATGTATGATTCGATGAGAGTATCTATCCTACCTTCAGGTGGAGTGCGAGCGGAGATTGAACTCGGTGCAGCAGTGACAGAAGTCACAGCAAGCGCCGCGAGGGCGAGCTTGGAGAAATCCAAGTACATATCTCCGATGTTAGGTTCGATTTTCGAAGGTGTTGATTTGATGAAAGGAGTCTCGTAATGTCTTGTTTTATCCTTCAACTTGATAGAAGAAGAGAAAAAGGATTGAGGGAAGAAGAGGGTCCTTGGAGGGGTATATATAGACGGTAGACATTGTATATCAGGAAGGTGCGTCTTGTGAAGAACTCCACTGTAGTTGGAAGGTGTAACCGAATGACGAGTCCTATGGTTACTCTTCCCTCTAATCCCATGATCGAGGTGTACACCGGTGTGAAACCATCTGGAACATACCCAGATAGTAGCAAGGCGAGATCTGAGTGTTGCCATGTACAACAGAGTCGAGAATATCCAGGTATAAGAATGATCCTCTTGAGTCCAATTGGCTATTTGTACTACTAGCGTCTGGACGATGTGCTCGTCAGCCCTGTTCCACACAACCTTTGCATGTGAAGACAAGCCAAAGGATTCATAGACTCTGAGCCAGCCTTGTAAGGGGTCGAGAACTGTCTATTTAGATACAGCTGGCTTGTTGAAGGAGGATTGGTCAAGACATGCTTATACCCTTGAGGGTATCGGGATGTCAGTGAAACTCCCCGTCTCATTGTATAACCACGACGCTGCAATGTCAACCTTCCATAGTTCCCCTGTGTGAGCCCCCCTAAGAAAGTGCTATGGCGAAGACCGAGGTAATGACAAGCTTACATCTATAACTTGGCAGTGGGGTATCCAGGCAGCCCTGCTCAGGTGTCACCATTTCTACAGCTGAAGTCGAGACCCATGCCTGTAACCTCCATTCCCAGTTTCATCTCATTTTTCGCGGTCTAGACACATTCCTATGTGCAACTAGGAGGCACGGACGTTCATTAGCACATGAATCATTGGATGAAGCTGGTAAAATTAGTCTTCAGTTTCTGAGCAATCCACAGATATAAAGAGCCCGACCACGCTATATGCCAGATCTTCCCTCCTAAGAGCTTCAAAAAGAATCAGCGAGACCGATATAATTGCTAGCAGAAGGAGTCCTGCCCTCACCCACATCACCAACTTCCTATCTTACATGAACGAGGGATAAGTCAGCCTCGATATCGAAGGGGAAAAAAAAAGCAAATGAAAACGAAAAGAGATTGAATCACAATAGGATTCCAATTTCTGTAATTACTTCTCTCATCGAGAGGGTTTCTGGATAGTGATAATAAGTATGTGACAGAATACTGCGATGACAGTGGTGACATGTGGGGGTATGACATGACGTTGGAGAGACATGAATGGCAAAAGAAGTGATGAAGATAGCACTCGTGGACGAGGCGTAAAGACGTGAGTAGGTAGTTGGTATCATATCACAGCATAATCGTAGCCACCAGACCCGTTGCGGAGGTCTTCTCCGTGGGAGCGTGGCGACGAAAGGTCAGAAAATCATGCAACTGGCGACCTGGGCCAGAAATGAGAGCGGTGGACATCAAATGGCAAGGCATTTCCGCAGAAAGCCAGTAGAATCGAAAGGAAATCGCCGAACAAAGCCAAAAAAAAAAAAA
>JAPVCG010000063.1:1248173-1386489 GCA_029606305.1 Paecilomyces fulvus
TAGCAAAACAACGCAGATCCGGGGGAATATGGTATTAACTTTCTTCTCCAACCCTCGATATTAAACTGACTGGCTCCTCCCTCTATATGGATAGACTCGATCAGGTGTATCCTGCTCCAGGGGTGATTGGCATTGGCCAGTCGTCTTCCGTGATGCTGCTCCAGAAGATCCAGACAGTGACAACTGCAAGCAGAGTAAAGAGAGTTTCGAACAAGGCTCCGTTGATCTTCCCGTCTGTTCCCTGACATATATGAGTACTGATCACGTATTCGAAGATTTGTCCGATCGCGAATAGAAGACCAGCGGTACTGAGGTAAACTATGAGGCATTATAAGTTAGCATATTCCTTACAATTCCGCCGTGGATATAAAATCAGTAAATCGAGGAGGTCGATGCGTTCACTGGCTTGCACGCAGAAAGCAAAGCGCGTCAAACCGTACTCGCAAGCTGAAGGCATTGGGATGAGGCACGTACTCATAGGCTTAGTTTCCCCAAGCACTCGAATGACAAGGACGGACTCAAGGACATAGTAGAACACGAGGCAGACAAGTGGAAATAGTTGGTAAAGCACATAAAGTGCGATATTCCGGTTGTGCCCATCGTAGCTCGAGTCGAAATGACCAGTCCAACTGAAGGCTGTGTCGAGTGTAATGTAGCCAGTGCCGATAAAAAGGATACCCGCTGAAGACAAGAACAGAGCGATAGAGGCTGGTGTGCCATCGTCGAGGAATTGGAAGCCGACCAATGCGTTGAGTAGGAGAATCCAGCATGTTGCTGTGATGGCTGCCACATGAACCGCAGTGAAACCCTGGAAAAAAGTCAATGGAGATTCTTCGAAACTCGCGGGATCACGGACCTTTCGAACGGCAGAATCGAGTGGAAAAGCTCCCACCGTGAAGATTTCACATATCTCAATTATTATGTAACCAATTAAGAATATTTGCATTTCCCTGAAAAGAGTACCTGTCAGTTGCGCGCCATAATAGTCGGTGTTTCGTCGGTATTCGTACCTTCTTCCCACCGCCGCTTGTTTCTTCTCCGATCGCCATATTAGAAAGAGGGTGACTAGTATCGCGATAAATGCCAAGAGAATTGACCCTGCGCGATATCAGTTTCCGTTTCGAGAGTCGCGAGACTGTGCAACCTACCCAGATTACCGAGATAGCGATTTCCACCGAGATCGATTCCCGTCAAAGCACAGCCACCGTACGCACTGTTGGGCGGTTGATTATTCGTAACAAATATCTATATCCACATATCAATCTCAATCCTTCGATCTCTTTGTCTATGCGAGTCGCATTGTTTTGACAGTTATGAGAGGAGGACGTACATTGCATATTGGTAACGTAGAGTCCCGACAAAAGTCCTGTCAACAAAGTAATTGCGGTCAGCCCTATGACCTTGATTACTTTTCTTGATTCTCGCGCCATCACTCACATGGAAATTACCGAATTGGGTCGAACCCATGATTATTATCGTAAAGAAAGACTATAACTCCGGCGATGAGATCGTAATCGCGATGGCCGCAATGGGGCGGTCGCCGCTCTCCTTTAGTCTGCTGAGAAGACGACGATCGACCCCCCGTTGCGGGTATACCTTCCACACTCCAGTGTTGGCTCAGGATCTCTGATCGGACGAGAGATCCTGGAAAACGAACGACGCGAAAGAGCGACTTGCGCAGCGCTGAAGGAATTGGACGTTTGGGATGAAAGCCTAAGGTGGTTTCGAGACGATGGCCGACGCTGGTCGACGTTGAAAGAAACGAGCGGCGACACGACAACCCGACCAGACCAATTCCCACTTTAGCAGCAGAGGCCCTGTTAACAGGAAACGAGAGCTTGCAAACGCCCTGGTGAAGGCTAGCAAATCAGGCGGGGGAGGTGGCCCTGGCTGGCGGTGCTATCTTAGGGTCGGTTTAGGATCTTGCTAAAGAGGGCTCTCGGTCCATTCAGGCGTCGCAAGAATGCCACAAGATCGCCAGGGGAGGCTGGCGTGAGGCCCTAGGGATGACACAACAGCAGTCAATAGTTAGTGCCCACTCGGATGCAGTCTATCACTGTATATGACTATGAAGAACTCCCTCGATCGTCCCAGATAGACTCGCTCGATGCAGAGTGAAGGAAGCTGGTGTGTGACCCAAAGCGAATGCGCCGCCTCTTCGGCATCCAGGTACCATGAGGCGCAGCAATGAAGAGAGTGGATCGCCATCTCTACAAAACTCGAGTTAAATTATCTACCATACTCATGGAATTCAAAGCTGGTGATTGTGGATATACTGTCTCGTCGGTTCCATGGTCCTTGGTTCTAAATCGAGTATCTCTCCACCTCGGTCTAATCCAGGGACCAGGTACGGAGTAACTACGGAATACAAAGGTACCATAAGCGACTCGAGTTTTTCTCCTAACTCACGGACTCTTGAAGAACCGGTCGGAAATAATTGACCTCATATGGTGATCACTCAATCCCGCCAACCAATTTTCTGCATCTCGTGGTTGACATATCACGACCCTAAAACGGCCAGAATCGGATGGGGATTTGCTATCGACCCAGAACAATAAGATGAATAATAATATACTCGTCTCGTCCCATCTCCCACGAAGGGGCCAGTCACATGGAGGCCAATAATACCGAAGGGGAGAGTACTCCGGCAGAGTCTGGACTCTGGAGAATTCCTGCCTCGCGACCGCAGGGAGGATCATTTGAAGACAATGATAATACTAACTATTCACTATGAAATAGAGCACTTTTTTCGTTGTGATCTCTTTCATCCACAGCGTGCCACCTTGCAGGGCAGGCCCACATCGCTTAGAAGTGGATTTTCTTTGCCTGACGGATGCGATGGTGCATCTGTACGGAGTATATCCCCTGAACCAATACCTGCTCTGAAGACTCAAGGCCGCCGCCACGAAAGGCTTGTTTGTGAGCGGAGAAATCGCGGGAAAGTGACGGAATAATGGCAGTGGGTCGAAAGTGTCCTAAGATTTTCTGACAGATTTGATCGAGTCAAGATGGTGGTCGGATCGGAGCGGTGAAATTGGTGACGGAGGTTGGATCTCCACCCGCCCGTGGACTAACTACTCTCTGCAGTCTGCACACGAAGTAGTTACTCGATCGAGTACTACTACTCTAACTACTACTAACCGCTAGTTAGTTACTGGTGGGAGACTATCCCTGTGCTCCTGCATGGCATACAGTAGACTAACTTAGATGTTTTGCTAATGGGTAGTCAGTTACTTGATGGGTACGGTACTCCATAAGTGTGCTGCAGTGTTTCCTCAAAAATCCCCAGCCACAGTGCCTTTCTATACTTCCTTCGAGAACAGCAATCCCTGTAGGGATGACGCTGCCGGCGTTTGTGCATTTGATGAAGGGTATTGCTAGGTATTATTATTTACCCGTTACGGTACTTTGGAGTTATGCAATTTGATTAATTATTGCCTTGTACGGAATGGTCCCTCGATGAGAGGAATCGTTTCGTTTCAGAACTACGTAGTAAGTATCCCTTCCGCCCACATGAAACGTCCTCTCACGGGCCATCTCAACCTTGATCCATCCGACGTCATCTGAACCATGGGTCCCACAGGAGGTGACCTAAGAAATAACTAACGGACTAGTTAATAACTAGCAGACATCTTCGATTTCCAATTCTTTCCCGTCATGGTCACCAAGGTCCAGCTTCAATGTGCGGCCGAAGAGCTCGAGCAGCATCTCGAAGCAGACTTTGCTGATGGCTGGGTCGTATCGGCCCTTGCTGAGTTCGTCGCGGATAAACGCGTCTATGCGAGTTAGTTAATCTGCATTATGCAACCATGGCGGTGTGGCTGGGTATGATCTATAACGTACGCTGCGCCCATGCCACTTCATAGAAGCTGAACAGTACACCTTTCTCATGCAGGGTCTTCCGGATAAGGTCCCGTCCTTCGGGAGGGACATGGTTGTCATTCTTTCCGAAGATCTGAATAGTATGCTTGGTCAATTATCCTGTTGGGCCCTGGTAATCCACTGCGGGAAACTCACCATGATTAATTCTCCCTTGATATCTCCTGCTCTCGCTAAGCTGTCGTCATTCTTTCCCTCTCCAAGGGTCCTGCTGTGGATATCTGTCGCAAAATAACAGACTGCAGCCTTGACTCTCTGGTCCAGGGCACAGCGATAAGCCAGGTGGCCTCCCAGGCACATTCCCGTGGCGCCTACACGGCCATTGCACGTTGGCAGCGACAGGAGATAGTCGACACAGAGGGAAGCATCCTCATCGTAGGCCGCGACTTTCTATCCCTCCCTCAGTCAACGAATGTCATTTCTAGGACTGGTCTGGTCTGTAACGCCAGTCATCATCCATGGAAGAAGTCGTAAACATTCAGATCCTGCGTACCTTGGAGATCTTCCAGAGATTCCCTTTGTCAGTGTCTTCAGCATCATACTTCAATGGCTCTGGTCCCGTGAACTCGTGATAGCTCGACGGCGCAGCGCAAATATAGCCTTGTCCTGCAATCTGGCGCGCAAAGCGAGAAACAGGACCCGTCACTGTTCACGAATAAGCTCCTGCAGGGGTATTATTACAAATAGCAGAGAATCCAACTTACCCTGATAAATCTCACTGAACACTACCACGCCGGG
This sequence comes from Paecilomyces fulvus, assembly GCA_029606305.1. Taxonomy (NCBI): domain Eukaryota; kingdom Fungi; phylum Ascomycota; class Eurotiomycetes; order Eurotiales; family Thermoascaceae; genus Paecilomyces; species Paecilomyces fulvus. The sequence continues at coordinate 1,252,791 of JAPVCG010000063.1, forward strand.
GAATCGCGCCTTTGGGTATCCGGGGATGGTCGGATGGAAAACATAAATCCCTGCTCAGATAAAGAAATGGTCAATAAATGGGTATGAAATCGCCCACTCCCACATTTCTTTGATGGTTGCAATAGCACGCAAACAGCGAACATCATTGTATAAGCAGACAGGACACCAATCCGCATTGGATTCATCCCACTAATCTGCAATTGCAAGTGTGCCAATCACACAAAAGAGCCAAGCGCGATAAATATGATAAGAGGAGCCCCCTTGTGATGGCTTTCATTGTGGCTTCCACAGAACACTTCCTCCCACTTCTTCCTCGCTATTTCAATTTCAGACATGAATAAGAGGAATAGAACAGTCGTATGGAATCAATGCAACACAGGATCCAGAAGGTAAAGGCAAGTGAAGCAGATACGTTAGCTGTAGGCAGATACTCACGCATAGTCCCCTCCCCACCCGCTTTCGTGGGGACATCATGGTAGGATTCTTGGATCAGCATCCTTGCTCTTTTTTTGCTATTTAATCGAGATTATGGTTCAAAGAAATCGGTATCTAGAAGATGCAGAACAGATAACAACCCTGGTGTTGGAAAGAATCCTTAAAGGTCGAGTCTGAAGTTTTGGGACCTGCCCCGCGTCAGGATTGGAGGGGGATTACATGCAGAAAGTAAAATTGTGGACCCGCCGCTGGCGTTAGAACCTCAACACAGCAATAATTTCATAAGTCGCAGGGACTATTAATTATCCCTTTCACGGACTGGAGAAATCAATCTAAGTTGTTATGGAATGAAGTATGCCGGCGAGGTATAAGCTCTAGCGATAATAATTCGCAGGTATATTACGGTAGAAAAATTGTCCGCTGGTAAACAACAAGTATAGAAAAGACCCCCTCTTCAAATAGCTGTAGATAATTCAGTAATGCGAATTAAAATAGACCACCACCCCCGACATCGGGTTTCCCCAAGCGTTCAATGTTCAAATCCGATGCAACCTGGTTAGTCGAAATGAACCGTTATCAATCTCGTTCTGCACGTTCATCTTTCGGAACTACTCGTGCAGTCGGTTGATGTGAAGTTTTGGAACAGTCATTAGGGGACTGACCAGATGGTTGGAGCGGTTTGAAGAGCCTCGCGAGTGAGGCCGGCTCTCCGATTGATGTTCAGAAATGTCAGAGAGCGGCGAGCTTAGGTCACTGGCCTGGCGCTGAGGACCTCTTCTTGTGGTGGGAGAGTCCCGTTCTGAAAAGTCGGATACCTCCGTTGGGCTTCTGTCATGTGGTGCTGACATGAGGACGCCGTCGAGAGATGGACAGTAGTTCCGTCCAGATGTGGAACAGTTGTCTACCGGGCTGTTGTGTGGAGTCTCAAGCTCAAATAGTCCTTGAGGGGTGGCTGCAGATCATTGTGAGCATAACCATTAACTGAACATGCTGGCCGTTAGAGACTATCATGACGCTTACCGTCTAATTCATGTATAGGGAAACCGCTCGCTTCCGTTGCGACAGGGGATGCTGCAAACTGAACACCAGCTCCAGGGGAAAGTCCGCATGACGTATGTTTCTCATTTGCTTCGACTTCGGAAACAGTTGGCACGAAAGATTTTGAATGGCGCATATACGTGGCATGCATCATCCAATTGAGAATGTGGGAGGGAGTATTCTTTTGACTGGAGTCTCCGGGCCCGTGCTCCCTCTTATACTGTCGCCATCGGTAGACGAGTAAGCAGATGACAAGGATAGTTATCACAATGATTCCGAGGACGACCCCGAGGACAGGACCAACCCAGAAAGGTAATGAATGATGGGTATTCGAGGGAGATGGCACCTTAGATGAAGTGATGGGAGTACTAGTTGCTGTCGTTGGTGTCGATGTGTTCGAGACCAAAGTATAAGGAAAATAGGTAGGGATAGTCTTCGTATATTTGGACGAGAATATTGTAGCGAGAGCGTCATCATTCCAAGCAGCTGGGGCGGTTTTGGTTGCACTTCCATTGGCACTTGGGGGGTCAGCTCCTGCTCAGATCAAAATATGATGTGGAAGAACTCACTCTCCTCCGATTTTGTCAGTGATAAGAGATGGCACTTGGTACTGATTCCAACTTTCGGGATTGTATGAGTCCTGAAACCGGAGCATATTCAGGTTGAAGACCTGAATAAAGCCTCCATCTAGACAAATAGTGGAATCCCCTTCAAATATGCCTCCAAGAACAAACATTTGGTTTGGGTATGCTTTCACGCACTTGTGTCCACTTCTAGCATGTGCTAGCTCGCCGGAATATACCTTGATCCAGGTAAAAGATGGAACAGACAGGACGTATACGTCATCAGAAGGCGGGTCCTCAGCATTTACCCCGTTGTATCCTCCATAGATGTAAATACTATATGAACTGTTGTCTGCTGCAGCGGCGACTACGGAGCAGAAAGATGCTGTTTGGGGAGGAATATCGCCGGTCGTATTTTGCAAATACCTAGGCTTTGTCGGTCTAACTTCTTCTGCTGGACTGAAGTGGTACGTACCATGTCTTATTTGCAATATCGTAAACTGGAAGGGTCTCCATAAATGTTCGACTGGTGCGATTCTGCATCATAGTGAGAAGATAGTTGTATCCAAAGGGAATTCAACATACAGCGGCTGTCTGCTGTGCCTGCGTCAGGCTGCGGCTGGGGGTGAGGATCTCTGGATCGGTAACACCTCCGATGGCAATTAAGACACCAGATTCAGAAACTGGAATCCAGACAAGTTCCGCATTGGCTCTTGCCAGGATATGGTCTGGCAAGGTATGATTTTCCCACTTTTCATCCCGCATTGTGGACATATCCACTGAAATCAGAGTATTTGCAGTAACATTGGCGGTGATGTTCGCTAGGCCTCCTTCTGCAATAATGCCCCAGTCTTCAGACCTCATGCCGCTGAAGTAGAAACCCAGATTCTCACTTGGGACTGACACTCCTGCGCCGTTTGTCACAAAACGAGTGACGCCGTCTGGCAGTGTTTTCTGAAGGAAACCGGGGCTCCAGGCCTCCCTGTATGGCCCCCATTGATATGCCTCGTATGCTAGGATCTGGTTTGATAGTTGTGCGTTTTCAGCGTCTGTCCAAAGAGCGAGCCCGCTTCCGTCCGTCAGTGATAATCCATGTATGAATAAGTCGTGCTTTGCGTTACCCATAGAGAATGAACTCATCATTATTCGCAAACATTACACCATCCTTATAATTAGGGGCAATATTATTGCTCGCCGAATCGCCTGCTTTTTCCGTGCTCTGCAATAAGCCAGTGAGATTCGTCGTGTTTCCGAACGGCAGCCCGAGATTGAGGCTGTAGAGTAATCCACGTTCATTTCCTAGGATCAAATCAATATGTGCCTCGAACCAGTTCCATGGGATAGCTACCGTCGTTGACAAGTTGTCCCCATTGCCCATCAGATTCTCCGCTTCGGTCGATTAGTGGTAGTTTAAACGACAATGGTCGCTGTAGCATACTATCGATACCATGTAGATCCTCCATCGAGGTATATCGTGTCTCGGATCACGTTCGCTGCGGAATCAATTTAATCAAAGAGTTTCTTCGGGCTCCAAAGTTGACAAAAGCAAGGCAAGTCTTTATAGCAGTGGAAAATTGCACTCACCTCTAAGTTGCTGCCAGTTGCATATCGAGATATTAATATTATTTTCCCAGCCCACCGCAACTGTCGCCTGGTACAGAGTAAGGCATATGCTCGCAAAAAAAAGTAAGGACATCCTTTCCGCCATGTAATTGAGTCAAACACTACGGCGAAAGCGTATCACGAGCTACCTTGTACAATTAGTTGAGAAGACGAAATTTGACAGTTGGCTCGACACACGGCTGTGAAATGGTTTTTTGCATCGGCTAGACGCCAGCCATCTGCACTATGCGACGTTAAGACAAAAAGAACGAGAAGCGAAATTTTCCGACTGAGAAAGTCGTACTCGTAGTTATGAAGGTTGTCCAAATTGGGTCAACTATGCTGAAACTCCACCGCTGATCTCTGCGAGACTATGGACTAGGCCAGGGTCTCTTGGAGGATACGGTAGTACACTACTTTGTTTGCAAGCAGATCATCACTAATCCGACGCACTTCGCTAGGACACGCTGGTAGCTCACAGGTAGAATGCGAGACATTGGTCAAGTCACTGCGGACCTGTCACTTGTGGCGAACGCTCGAAGGCTCTATGATCGTTTAGGTATTCACTCGACTGTACGTCTCGGGCAAGTACTGTGACCCATGGAGGAAAGACGAGGACTCGATTGGGAGACATCTCTTCTTCCGTGGTTGTACAAACATCTCCTTAACTCGCTAGCCACACGCAATATTCGATGCGGCTATCCAGGTTGGCCGGGAACAGCCCATGTCGATCTGTATTGTAATGATGGACCCTAGCGAGAATTTCGGATGAAAGCAAACTCTCCTGAATCTAAGATCGAGGCGTTGGTGATGTGGGATCCGGTGCGGATGTCTTTGTCTACTCAACTCCATTGGACCCTGCGTTGGTCTCTCTCTGTCGACATGGCGACCAACCTTATCCTCGAGTCTCAAGACCATCCTTGCGCTGATGATCAGGGACTTGACTTACCGTTTGATGCTATAACAGTGTTGTGAAGTAGTCGATCTGAGAACGCAGGCTACGAAAGTACCGTCGAGTGGCGCTGTCATAATACTAGCTTGGATATTTCTTTGATCAGCGTTGAAGCCGTCCATAGGTCGACTACCTCCACGGGAACATGTCGAGGCAGCAAAAGTTAAACTCGACAGGGATGTTATTATTTCCAGAAGTCTCAAAGAAATGCAATTTATTTGGCCTTCCGTCGTCAGCTCCCCTGAAACTCAGAAAGCTGGGTATACAGGAACCGCACCAGCAAAGTCAGACCTAGTTCGAATAGCTGCAGAAATCCCCCCGTTGTAGATCATCTAAATAAGCTAGGTTTCAAGCTACCAGTTACTGAAATAGTAGCAATAGGAGAGACTACGGGCAGATCAGGTAACGAAAGTGAAAGAATTATCCCCGTTTTCGCCGTCGGAAACAAATAATCAAATACAAATTTTGATATGAACGGGCCACTTACAACTCCACGAAGATCAGCAGGCATGGATGGCCTTGTTGGGACGGCAAAATTGATTATGTTTGCTCTGGAACAATTCTTTTTATAATTCTAATTCTGAGATTATACCTGCCAACTCAATCTGCGTCAACAAATTCTTCTTTCTCTGCTTTATCAAGACCCTCATTTTGGCCTCTTTGCATTGAGCCTTCATCTCTTAATTCTTACATTCGTTCATTCACCACTCAACTTCATCCATTTAGCAACATTCAGAACTTCATTGTGCATTGATTATTATTATTATTAATCTTCTTGATCATGAGAATTCGGCTGGCTCCATTTCTGGGCCTTCTTGCCCTTGTGCCAATTGTTGGTGCGCAAGATGAGATCCTGGACTTGTCCGAGTTCTCATCAGCTACAACATTCTATGAGACGGAAACGAAGCCCTTGATCACAGTCTGGGTGACAGACACTATTACAGTGCCTTGTCCTTGTAGTAGCGAGGTGACTGGTACAAGCACATACTTCTATACGAGCAGTTGGTCGGTAAGTGACCTGAACTCTTGCTGTAGTCATACCTGGAGTATACTCTAGCTGATACTATCTCTGTATCTTAGACTGCAACAACTTTCACAATCTCTTCTTTCACGACGGTAAGAAGCGAATTTTCCCAAGGATTCTATAGCTCAGAAGGATTTTCTCTGATTCAAGGTTGCTCAGGAAACGATTTGGACTTCTTATTTGGATACGACATCTGCGAGTATACTTCCCACTTCCTCGACATCGGATTCCTCGATTTTGGCCACTCCTCCACCTAGGAAAACATCAACTTCTCGCACACCACCCCCTCTGGTAACGACTCATCCTCTTTCTGTACCTCCACATCCGTCAGGAAGCTCAGCGCTCAGAAATTCTACCACTCCAGGCGCTGTCAGTCCTACATATCAGAATACTACAGTCACTTCATTCGTTTCTACGACTGTAATTGAGACGGTCACAACAACTAATTCACCAACCATACGCCCTATTCCAGATACTTCTATCTCAATAGTGACTGTTGGAATTGATACCACTAGTCAAGTAACTACAGTGACATTGCTTCAGCCGACAACGACAGTGGGGACAGGCATAGTCATAACGACTACAGTCACCTTGCCTCAGAGCACGCTCAGCCATACAGAAAAGGCTACCACTGTTTCAACCATACCTGTGTCTTCTGGAGGCTGGAGAACAATTACTGCTAAGACCACTGTGACCACTACTATATGGCCATCTAGCTCTGGTAAGTGAATCTCCTCAACTACGTGCTTTAGAATGAAGATTGATGTTTATTATTGACAACCGTCTGTAGTTACACCGTCGTCGTCGTCCTCCTTATCTATCTGTCCAAGCCGCATCATCAACCCAACATATACTGCCCCAACCCCTCTTCCAACAGACTATACGTGGGGTTGTCCCCCTGGATATCTCTGCCATCCCAAGAAATCAGCCACCGATGGTGACTGCAATTTCGAAGCTGGCCCCCCGGCAGACACATACTACTGCAGCCCGGAAGAATGCATACCTGTGCCTCCTCTCCTCCCGCCTCAGTATCCGACCTCCAACAAGACAGAAAAGTATATTGTCTCGCCGGGATACTTTAACCTGGACCCGACAGAATTCGGTCTTGACTATAGCATCTTTGCGTTTCCGAATGGCTCCAGTCTTGAAGATGGACAGCTGAAGTCTAGACATGAGAAGTTCAAGGGAAAGAGACAATATAGCACTTCCATGATTCCGGGAGTATGTTTCGACCAGTGCAACAACTGTATGCTTGAAGCGCAACAATCAGGGAAATCATCTTTATTGTGTCTCAGTGGCTCCGAGTTCACGATACAATTGAACCTTTGCGATTCCTGCGTAAAGACGCATTGGGAAAGTATCATCACTGTTGGTATCCTGCCTCAGTTCCAACAGTTCCTTTCTTTCTGCGCGGATGTATCATCTTCTCAACCTGCACCCTCAGCCGAGTCCTCCACATCAGTGGCGACAACAGAACCCGAGTCGTCTACTTCGTCATCGAAAAGCAAAGAGACTGCAGTCAGCACGGAAACCAGCAAGACTGAAAATGCATCAACCCCTACTCTGACAACCACTCCGACAATAGCGATGACAACTACTCCCGAGCCAACTACGACATCGAACACTCACAGTACCACCAGTGCTGAAGCGACTACAGCTTCTACAGAGTCAAGCACCTCAGTCACTACTGCATCTTCGGAACTATCGACATCAATATCATCTCAATACTCATCCTCACCATCAGCTTCAATGTCACAAACCGAGTCTACTTCGACATCACAATCAGCAGCAACAGAAACAACTTCGATAGAGACATCGTCAACAACGTCCGCCTCTCCCTCCTCCTCTTCCTCCTCTGCTTCTTCATTCTCTTCTTCACCATCATCATCATCCATAACCTCAACCACTCATTCTGACACGGTATCATCTCAGTCGACTTCAGATACCATCAGTGCCATATCGACAAATCCAACCACTCCGTCAGCATCTAATACCGAAACAGGAGACAGAACTGGAACCGTCTCCGAAGCGGGCAATCCTAGTAGTCATCCAAGCACCCAGAAAGACATTAGCGCCCCTACAACTACTACAGAGCTCCCAACATCCTCAAAACCAAGTACGGGAGAAGAAGCTTCGGGAATATCGATCACGCCTATAAGCAAGATTCGTCTTACAACGTCAATCAACGAAGAAGTTCCAGGAGCTGCCCCAACTTCAACAACCGGAACCCGTTCCGCGATACCAGCCAACGGAGGCCAATCGACAGCAACCAATACAGAAAATAGCTCTGCAACACAAGCTCCAGGTACAAGCACAAGCACAACGTCCACACCCAGCGCTAGTTCTGCAGTGTCACCAAACGAAGAAGACCTAGGGACGAGTTCGGCAACATCCACCCCCGAAAACACCCCACCATCCAGCACCGGAGCGCCCCTATCCAGACCTCCCAGCTACACGACCCCGGAACCTATCGATACGGCTTCAACTCTCATCACAACTAGCCCCGGAACTGGAACAAGTTCCACCGGTACAAACTCCTCATCAGTGAGAACACCTCCAAACCCGACAATCTCTCTGTTCGAAGGAAGAGCGAGTCTCACGGACCCGAGGCCGGTTACATGGTTGCTTATAGTGCTTTGTGGTTGGATTTATGCGTAATCTGTTGTCTCTCTTTATTGGACTGATCTGATTTTTGAAATCGTATCTTATTATGATGGTGGGCAACGTAGCTAGATATAATGGATGAGTTTCGGGTTTTCCGTTAAGGAAACAGAAAAAAAATAAATAAAAGGATGGCTTGATAGTATCCTGTAGATCGAAAATACTCTGTAAAAGTTTAGGGTATTATTGTTATCGACAGATAGCATATCTTTCATATTTCATTTCCCTTTTATTCTCGTTATTAGACTACCTGTATACGTATCCATGATAGTTAGTAATACAAAAAAGTTTCCACCAGGATGCGATTGATCCCATATGTTGGGATTTTCGACAAAAGAAGAAGATGAGAGGGTGGACAGATCACATGCGTAAATTAGTTAAGGATATATTGAAGACGTCTCCGATAGAACCGAGAAAGGGGAAATAGGACGTGCGTCATTCAGCATTCTAATAATGTACATAGAATGGCAAGGGAAGAGGAAAAGGAGATTAAAAAAATCCCAGGGTCTTATCGGACGTATACGTCTTGACAGTCTGAGCGGTATTGTACAACTCAGCCGTAATATGGTAGGGCACGGCCCAATATTCGAATATAGCGGCCTTGAAGCCATTCGGTTTTCCCTTTAGAAGACATACTAGAGCGCATGTTAGAGGATGAGTGGCTAGATAACCTGATAAGGAACTTACAGGAATGAAGAGATACGGCACCCGTCTCTCATATTCGAGCCACGCTTCACCGTACTTGTTGCGGCATCGCTGGATATCACGCAGAGCGCGGTGGCTAATCATGCAGGCGAAGAAGACTGGGTAGAACCACGGGAAGGGGCTCTGGAAGCCGGTGATAAGGCCCCAGTTCAAGGCGAAGTATAGATCGCAAGTGTAGTGGATCTTGCGGGCTAGGCCATCTGTTCCGAATACTGTCAGCAATTTGATATCGACAAGTGCCATTGTGAAATGCACATACACCATCCGTCGACCAAGATCGTAAAGCCATCAGCAGTCTTTATAGTCTTGGGGTTCTTCACGGTCTGCCAAGGCAGCTGTGGGAAGGTCTTGCGGAAAACCAGTGTGCCTCGCTCCTGCTGTCGGAAGCGGTTCTTCTGGCTGTTGGCCGTATCCCAGACCCAGTAGACGAACAGGTACGCGACGTACAGGAGCGCCAGTGCGTATCTGTTCCAGCGGTAGGTGGCGGGATCGTGATTGGCAAGGTAGATCGTGCAGTGGCAGTAGCTCAGAGGCACACCAGCAAGATTCCAGAAGATCAGCATGAAGCCCCATTTCTCGTAGTACATATCCCTTGGACCAGTCAGCAAACCTCACGGGACAAATCCAATATGTATAGTATCTCTCACCATGTCGAGACAATGCACTCCTCGCCCTTCGAACAAGCATTCGCATACAAGTAATGCGCCATGAGGAGGAAGCCAACCTCGCCAGAAACATAGCCATATGTCTCATATTGGCGTGCCGCTGTACCGAGGGTGACGAATAACAGAATATACCAAGGCAGTCTGACTTCAAAGAACATTTTGAAGTCGAGGATGCCGAACATGCGAGGATTCAACTCTGCCCCCATGAAGAAGTCATAGATCGGATATCCGGTCATCCGGTGCTGTGCACCACGCGCAAGGGCGGAGAAGTATGCGATGAAGGAGACCAGGAAACCAGAAAGGATCGCGACGCTCATCAGCGGTCCAAACTCATCGATGATGGTGTACAACTTGAAGAGACCAGTGAAATGCAGCACCAGCGCAACGACGATAGTGGTGTAGAACGACCACACGGCGGAACAGTAGTATGGCAGCTGCTTACCACCCTCATGTGGAAGCGGGCGTCCCATCAGGGTGATTCCGGGCAGTTTCAAGTAGCAGATAGCTTCAAAGATGAAGAATGCCCAGTAGATTGTCCATGCTTTGAGAGAGGGAAAGGCGCGCTCGTAGACCAAATGAGCGAGATGTGCGAAAAAATCAGGCAGGCTCTGGCCGTCAGCTGGCACGGGAAATTTCCCATCGTAGTACGTCGCACCGATCCACATGTAATACATTACCAGTGGGAAACCGATCATCATGGCGAGCACACCACAGGAGCCTCCGAACTCGAAGTGTCCGCTGTAGTCAATCTTGGGATCCTTGCCCACTTCCCATCCGTCGATGACTTTGCGCTCTTTTTCAGACGGGCTGGCGTGTCCGTTGGCATTCCCATTTGCATGTCCATTGACCTCTACAGTGACTTTATCTTCGACTGGTGATTCCTCCTTCACCTGCGCAGCTGGGCGGCGTCGCGAGGAAGAAGATTTGGCTCTCGATCGGGTCTCCGGCGTAGAATCAGACGCACTGGGATCGGGGGTCATTGAAGCCCGACTGCGAGTCACACGTCGAGCGCCTGGAGTCTCTACGAAGCCAGGACGTTCAGTCTTCCTGTGCCAGACGGAAGGTTGAGAGTTAGTCAAGCCATTCTCCGAAAATACGGAGGACAGGGGGAAACCAAGCATCGCGCAGATCAATCACTCTTCGAATCAACTTCACAAAAGAATAATATACTTACTTCGGGGTCTTCCCCGTCTGAGAACGGGTCACTCTCATCCTGTCGACCTGGCCTTCGTTTTCACCTTGTCAATTGTGGGAGAGGAAAGAAGGGGAGGGAAGAAAGGAAAGGGACAGGAGAGGAAATAATATGATGCTGTAGTACTTTAAGTTACGGATTTAGTGGGCGCGTTCCTGGTATCCTCAACCAAACAAAATCCGACCCAGAAGTTGCCGAGAAGTTACCCGCAGTTGGTTAATCAGAGACTAATTGAGTAAAAGCACAATTTGATCTGCTTGAAACGCTTAACCAAAGGCGGATTCCTCGGTTTCCGGAAATGGATGACATCGTGAAGTCTTTTCTCCCACGTAGCCAATGGGACGTCTCCGTAACATAATCTCTTGGAGTGTTCGGAACCCGAGTGATTTTGTACGATAAGGAGTCTGAGTGGATAGAAATTGCAGAGATAATGTGTTTTTTTATACATGTTATCATATAGTGGTTAGGTAGGGAGTTATGTCCATATTGATGCACTAATTAATCTCATGGTAGATCCCATTATACCCCAATTGCAATGAAGCAGAATCAGTTAGGACTCGTCCAACATGCCGGCAATGCATCGAATCAAGTCTTCTGCAGTGTGACAGAGAATCTAGATGACTCTGAAGTTATGATTTTACAAGTTTAGCTGTATGTGTATGTGGATAACAATGTGCATCCCGGAACTCCCATCTATACCGTGACCAACACCGTAGACCGCCGAGGAAAAACCGCAAGGAAAAGAGATGTATCGAGTCGCTTCATGCGCCTCGTTGGATATTGGTCGACATCAACGTGATCTTCTTATTCTTCTTCTTCCTATTACCGGAAGATGCAGAGGCAGCGACCTGCGCCAACACCAACTCTTGCTCCTCCAGCACGTTATCTTCCCATCCCTGCAACCATCCGTCGTGCGCGGAACCTCCGTTAGAAGGGTTGGGCGGAGATGTTGAGACTACGGCGGCAGTGCCCCAGACCGTTCGAGGACCAGACGGGCTGGTGGAAGGTGAGGCCAAAGCACTGAACCGCGACTGCGTATTGGATGCATACGGCGGCGATGTTGACGAAGGGTCAAAATCGCTGGCAGAAGGATCACCTACGGCACTTGACAACGGCAGAAAGTCATGGTCGGAGAAGGGCTGGTCGCTCGGTCCAACACCACCGGATGAGGAGCCCTTTCGACGAGCAATGGCCCAGTTCTTCTCTTCCTCCTTCTCGGCACGAATCCGTTCTTTCTCCTCTCGAGCTTCCTTTTCCCGATTTCGTTTCCGCCTCTTCTCGGTTTCTCCGCGGAAACGTTCGAGGATCTCGGGACTAACCAGATCTCTCCAGTCACACTCCAGAAAATTCACTTCGCAGCCGTATGGCAGATGGCCTAGATATTTCGCGCGTTTGCGCAGCTCATCATCGACCACGTGGCCCGTGGAGATATGTTCCACCCGAGGAAGAATGGTCGCCGGGAAAAGCGAAAAGTCACCAAATGCAGCTTTTAGTATGCGAATGTCGAGGGGAGAGAGGTAATAGTGCGGAAGGGCCTGATAAAAATAGAATGGTTGGTCTGGCGGGTGAGGATGGTCCTTTGGCCGTTGTGAGGTGCTGGGAGCAACAGCAGCGCTTCCCTGGGATTCGGCCTCAGAACTTGCATCAACTTTCAGATTCGACATGAAACCGGCCAGTCTGTCAGTCTCCACAGACGTAGGGGGAGTGCTTGCAGCATCTGCAACAACCGACTCGGCTGACGAGGTCTGTCCCGATTTGGCTGCGTGCTCATAGGCATACATATCGGGGACACCGTCCGGAGGGGGTTCAAAATTGAGGGGCTCCTTTTGAGGTCGTTTCTCCATCGGCACTCGAGACAGATCCGGAGGGTTGCCAATTCCTTTTATCTTCTCTTTTGCCTCGTGGATATTGCCAATAGCCTTCCGTGTCCACGTAGTATCGTCGCCAAATAGGAGATTATCTTCCTGCCCCTGGATCCTGAGTTGCTCAATCTCGGTATCGTACTGCGTCATCATGTAGTCTTCACCTCCTTTCATAATCCGGGCATAGTCCGATACCTCCGCAACATGATACCAAGGGATGTCCTCACCCGAAGCCAGGCTCTCTCCTCCATCACGCGGAAGAGCCAGGGTACTGCCGGGCTCCCGCTTGATCAATCTCATCACCACATCTCCTCCTTCGACGGGAAGATCACCTTCCTGTCCAGTGAACCATCTCACCGGTCTGGTTTCCGAGATATATATGGAATCAAAACATATCGGACACTTCTTCCATCGCTGTTTCCTGGCCGGCTGAGAGCTCTCATCATCGGTCGAATGCATGTAACGGATCAAGCAGGGAAGACAGAATATATGACCACACTTCGCCATCCGTGGTGCGACCGGCGTGTCTAGGCAGATCGGGCAACTGGCAGCTTGAGTCTGAGCAGATACCAAAACCTGAAGAACCGAGTCCCAATCCAAATGAACATCTGCGTTGGAGGCCTGAGCATGATAATTCCGCGTCGGGTTGACAATAAATCTATAGTTGGCATGCACATATCGGGCTTTATCCACAGCATGATATCCGGATCCTAGACCCCAACCTGGATACCGACGATTGCTACGATGCGGTTGCGGCTGATACTGAGGACGTGGAGGGAGAGCAAAGTTCATCAGATGGGTGATGGACGTTTGTCCCTTGCGACTCATGGTGGACCTCATGATGGTCTGTTCAATCGGGAGAAAAGAGTCAGCATCGTGGTACAATTATAGCAAGGCACACTTGAAGTGGGAAATCCGGACGGAAGTCCCATGGATGAGTCACTTACAGACTCCGCATATGCATCCTCATCCACCAAACGTGGACGTCTCTGACGCTTGTGTTGGCTCTTTCGGGATTGATTGTTCCTCGGGGACGAAGTATTCCTCGACGTTGAGCCTGCACCGAAGCTTCCTGAGCCTCCTGGGCGCCGTTGGGATGCGTTATCAACCGGAGGATGACTGGAAAAGAAAGTCGCTGGAGCGGATGAATTCGGGATGTTGATCGCTTTTGATGGACCCGAGTTCTGCCCTAGATTGGACGACATTTCTCAGACCTGTTTGATTGCCCTCCTACCTCTTCTCGTTGTTTGTCAGCGCGAATGGCGAGAAGACGACGGCTCTGGGGGGGTAATAATACTCAGGGTGTATTCCCCTAAGCAAGACAAGTGACTTGAAAAGGAATGATATAGACTCATAAGAGGAGCATGAAAAGAAACACTAGAGGCCATCCCCCGAGGGACGAGGGATTGGAGGGGATGAAGGAGAAGATCTCTAGACGGCAATGACTGGAGGGGCGAAACCGCAAGTATGTCATCTCTTGGCGCCCAGAGCCTCAGGCACGTGCCTTGACCTCCCCCAAAAACATCATCCAAACTCTCTGGTGAATCCTCATCGTTGCCCGAACGCCTCCGTTGTCGCCCTGGTGAGCACCGTTTGATCTCCCTACTGGTGGAGATAGATCTTTCGCTGGGATCTCTTCTCTGTCCTGGTGAGTAACTCCCCTCTTTTCCCTCGACTGTTGGACAACTGAATTAACGATCCCTTTTTCAGCTTGTTTGCGACTCACCCTCACCAACGTCCATCATCACTCACTTCTCCCCGTCTGACCTTGCACTCAGAATGACTGAATAGGCCAGTGCAAGGTCGCTCATCCAGCATATATTTATCACCATCTCTCGCATGGCTCCTATTGAGGTGACGCGTGGCTGAACAGTCAGGGCAACCGCACCAAGCGCCTGGACATGATGAACCATCATCTGCCCGCGATGCCCCATGGGCAGCCGCCCATGCCTCCTCCACGACGACAACACGAGATTCCCTACTCGACCGGGCCTCCCAATATGCGTTCTCCGCCAGCATCCATGGGCTACCATCCGCCGCATCTCAACGGTCATCTCCCTCCTGCATATGCGCCCCAGCAGTATCCGCACTGGTACTCCTACCCACAGATGCAGCCTCCTCCACGTCCGTATCAGCCTCCATATGCACCGTTGATCGTGTCCTCGTATCCTCATGCACAGCCTATCATGGCACCAGCCCATATTCCTCCTCCTTCGCTTCCTCTACAACCTAGGACGGCGGCCTCAACGCCTTTTCAACCGACCATGTCTCCGTCGCCCCCCGGCTCGATTCCCAGTCAGAAGATGGTCCCTCACGAGAATCCGTCTGTCAACCACGCACTCAATCCGGTTCCAGCCCCTACCACACCTTCCCAGACGTCGGAAGCTGTAAAGCTGGTCCCCGCGGTTCGAGAACCGTTTCGCGCACCGGTGAGTATTTTCTACACTATATAGTGGAACAGAGATGTTGACGAATCATGTAGCTTCCCTGGCTGTCGGTCCCAGATGTTCCATTCCCTGCCAGAATCTCTCGCAGACGCCGAAAGGGTCGGGCGCTGCAGTCAGTGTCCGTGGAGCTTCCTGTAAAGAATGTCTCAAGTTCCCAGGAAACTGCGAACGAAGCCACAGCTAAGGCGCCAGAACCTTCTGCTCCTCTCCCTTCCGAACCACAGACACCTACCACGTCTCACGCCCCGTCGGAGACGGACTCAACTCAGCCTACAACACCCTCCTCCGCCGTTCCGCAGTCGACTAGTCGGACCCAGAACCAGACGCAACCCCACGTGCCATCGAAAACCTCAACTGTTTCCAGACCTGCTGTCCCGGTTATCCCTGTGGTTCCTATTGTCGCGCAGTCCCCTCCTACCCCCAGACAGCAGAGCAAGGATCGCTCCGGCGGCACATCTCTCACGCCGCAGACATCTGTAACGGTCAAAGAGAATGGCACCGAGGCATCTCATGACGCTTCCGCAGGGCCAACCGTGGCAGAGCCGGTTAATGGAGCAGAAGAACCAGCGAAGTATGCTTCTCCGCCTCCAGCCCCGAAGTCCTGGGCAGACTTGGTGAGGTCGAAGACGGCACCGCGAGGTGCTGGAGCTCCTGTTCCTTCATCTGCCGAAACTGGTGGTCTAGCTGTGTCCCGGAGTCAGCCCCTTGCAGAAGTCCTCAAGAGCCTAGGAACCGATGTCGAACAGTACAGCGATAAGATCGCATTCCTTGAGCCCAGGGGACTTGTAAATACTGGAAACATGTGCTATATGAACTCAGTAAGTCTTCCGTTGTCCTGGCTTACCGGTGATCCTCTAACATCTTCCTCCAGGTCCTCCAAATTCTCGTTTTCTGCATTCCATTCTATCAGTTCCTGGAACATGTTGGCCGTCGGGCTGCTCACAGCTTCAAAAGCGACGTCCCTCTTATCGATGCTATGTAAGTATCTTGACACCGTGTCACGGGAATGCTACTTACATTATTGATTAGGATTATGTTTATGCGGGAGTTCCGGGTCATCGACGCTGCAAATTCGACGGAGCAGCTAAAGCTGCGACTTAAACAAAACGAATTGGAGCAATATGGCGACGCCTTCTCCCCTGAATATGTCTATGAAGTGATCAGGCAGCTGCCACGGTTCCGTGATATGCGGGTATGTTCTTCACTAGCATTGTCTGACTGATTGCTAACAGTTCACAGCGTGGCCATCAACAGGATGTCCAGGAATTTCTAGGATTCCTACTAGAGGAACTACACGAGGAATGTACACAGGCTGCGAAGTCTGCCGGTGCAGTTGGGCCTGATGGGTCTTCATCTGCAGATTTGGAATCTACTGCCGCTGCCGAAGAACCGTCGGTGGACGGGTGGTTGGAGGTTGGCCACAAACAGAAAGCTGCTGTTACTCGATCTTCAGGGCACATCGCGTTGGAATCACCCATTACCAAGATCTTTGGGGGAAAGATCAGGTCTGAATTCAGAGTTCCGGGAAATAAGAATTCCGTGACCTTGGAACCGTATCAACCTTTGCAACTTGACATTGGATCGCCTGAAGTCAACAACATCGTTGACGCCTTGAAAGGTTTGACGAAGCCGGAGACCATCCACGGCGAATTCAGTTCTGCACGTGGGCCCAACGCCACTGCAACCAAGCAGGTCTTCATTGAGACCCTGCCTCCTGTTCTCATTTTGCACCTTAAACGTTTCCAGTATGACAGCGTGACAAGGGGTACTCAGAAGATCTGGAAGAAGATCGGATACCCATTGGATCTTGAAATTCCTAGGGAGGTATTCCCCCCCACTAAGCGCAATGCTTTGATGGCCCAGGGAGGGCTACCCAAATACCGACTTATTGGCGTCATCTACCATCACGGCAAGAATGCAAGCGGTGGCCATTATACTGTCGATGTCCGGCGTCAAGATGGCCGTGAGTGGATTCGCTTGGATGATACTGTTATTCGCCGCATTCGAAGCGAAGACGTTGCTGAAGCTGGTGGTGAAGAAGACCCGAAGGTTCTTGCTGCTGCACTTGAGCAGCACAAGCGTGACAAAAATCCCAATGCGAACATCTACGACCAATTCGACCAAGACGACCAAAGTGTCGACAACGAGAAGGGCTGGAGCCAAGTCAACGGCAGTGGCTCCGGTCATTCAAGCAAGAGATCGGTCTCTACTGCTCTGACAAACGGAGTTGCGTCTCCAGCCTCTTCTGGCGTGCGAACGCCTATTGGGAGGTATGGCAGTCGTGACAACAAGGTCGCTTATCTCCTATTCTACCAACGAATTACCAGCTCTTAAGGGTCATCCAGACGTCGACCCTTAATCTACATCCTGTATCTGCTCGCATCGCGGATACTGCTATCACTCCGATCTTGCCTTCCTGCGAATGCGAGTGTGGCACGATTTTTCGCCGCCGTCGTTGCAGCTTTCCTAGCACGACCATTGTACTTAGGACAAACATTACCTGGACTAGTTCCACATGCTTATAATCTGTTTAAATTTTGGCGTGGGAGACACGAGGAAGCAGTGTCAGCAACAGCATTATTTCTCGACCCACTCCATGTCTCACTTCTCCCACAGGGTGTGTCGTTTCCGTTATGAGGACTCATGCCTCCTCTACATCCGTTCTCCTTCTATCCTCCAAACCCGCCAGTCATGGGTTCTCCCCTTCCCTTTATCGCGGTGACAACCTCACATCCTGCATCTTCCTCTTATCCTTCTCACATGTTATCTCTGAATGACATCTTCTCTTTCATTCCTTCCAGTTCGCAGTTCCAGAATGTCGAGGTGGTCCTGGTATATATACCCTTTTCCTTTGTCCCCCTCGCATACCCTTTTGTTCTTTTTTTTTTCCACTTTGATGCAGCTGGGTGTTGATAGGTGGCGTGGATCGGATGTTAATGATTGCATGAGCTCATTTCATAGACATATGTTGGTTGGGGACGAAGCTATGAATGTGAGACTTTGATGATGAATAGGTGGTTTGATAGTAGAGGTCATTAGGTTGGACTGGCGGTGGAGTATGTTTGGGTTGAATTGTCATTATGAGCGTGGCATGGAACCTAAAAAGTACGGAGTTACGACAGAAAAAGTTTTTTCGGAAAATTTAAAAAAATCTTTACATATATCAGATTGAATCATCTAGGGTATACCTACGGGAGTCGTAAGCCTGAGCAGTACTAAGTCACGTATAGGCACGGAAGAGGTAACAGAGAACAGATACTATCAATGACCAACCATGCCTTCTGGATGAACTTGGTATCTCGATTCAAAAGCAATTTATATTGGTAAAAAATAAATAGAGCAGAGATGTGTCTATTCTGTAGAGCCTAGATATCGCAAAGTATCTTGGTTGGAAAGAAAATCAGGTATCTTCTCTATTCTTCATCAAGTCTAAAGGTAAAGAAACGATCTTCTCCACAGTATTTGTTGCTAAAGTTAGATGTATCCTGCTAAACAGAAGTTTAGTACTTGATAATAAAAATCAAGGTAGGTTATTATCATCATGAGAGAACGCCGATAGCTTGATTTCCAGGTGAGCAGGAAAATCACCACAAGACAGAGTTCACAGCATGGTAGTGTAGTGCCTTAGACAGGCGAAGATGACTTCGATGATTCGAGGCTGCCGTCATCAGACACCAAACGAACCGGTCTTTCAGGTTCTCCAGCCTGGCCAGTTCCTGGCTCTACCTCGCTTGCGGGCGACCTCGGTCTGATAATTGAGCCACCAAGTCGGAAAGGGGAAGGTGGAGGTCGCTCTCGAGTACCACGGTTACGACCGCGATTGTGAGGATCCTGGCCCCATGTCGCTGTACTGTGAGTACCCTGGACGCCAGGAATAGGAATAGGTTCTGGCTCCTCAGGCGTGCTCGTACTGAGAGCAGTGGAGATGGTACGTGGTATATGATATCCAGCTTTGGCAAGAGGGACTGAAATACCGTGAACGACCTGGACAACGGTCAGAGCTCAAATACTTTTCAAATAGGAGGAAGAGAGAACGGAATATGAGGGACATACGATACTGCAAATCACTAGGAACCAAACCACAACATTAACGGTGTCTGCAAGTTTTTTTGCATCCTCGCGAGTTTTACCGTCGACGAGAACGTCCTTTTGCAGGAATTCTCGGCAGACAGAGAGGTAGAAAATAGCCCCAACACCCATAGGTCCAAAAAAGCCGACAAATGCCGCCTGGGAGAACTGCTCGATCTGATGGATACCTTTGTGCATCGCAAGAACAATAGGCAGTCGACGAAAAAGCAGCACCAAGATTCCCAGAAAGATAAGTCTATAGATAGGAATATCATCATTATGGACAAAAGATGACCATGGGCACACAGCTCCGAACCACATGAAAATTGCCAAGTTTAGAAGCATATCTACCGTGGGTTGGAGAGAGTCATCCATTGTCTCTAGGCGGAACCAATCGCTTTGAACGTCAGCACCCGAAGTCAAGTGAGGTTTAAGGAGACTTACTCTTGAGTGAAGACATTTCCTGCAATAAAGCAGGCCAGAAGATCATCTGTCCCGATCAATCCACATGTTCCAACAATGAAGAGCTGAGTACAGTGTTAGAATGCTGAACCTGGATTTTCAAACGGTGGCCATAAACTTACTGCAAGAGCAATAGCGAAGACCAGGAAGCTCTCCCGATCGATATACTTTTTCTCTTCTGCCCAATGTAGCAAAACTCGAGCCAGCCAGCCGACAACGATACCGTAGGCAACACTCAGCAATATCTCGTAACACCAGGTCTCATAGATCCACTTTGCGATGGCTGTACCGCCGTTTCCACTGGTACCTGCGCCACCCATGCCTACGTATTTGAGAAGGTAAAGTCCCAGGAAAAGGAACGGATATCCCAAGCCATCGTTGGCGCCGGACTCAGCAACGATGATCCTCTGCAGTGGTCGTGGAACGTTCTTGTCCGCGAACTTGCCTTTAACGATGGAGTTCGACAAGACTGGATCAGTAGGGGTCACGCAGGCACCGATGATCATGGCGTGGAGAAATTCCATGTGTGGGACCAAGGCCCAGACCAAGAGACTGGTACATATCCACATGGCCGCCATGCCTGGCCCCAGCAAGAGGGACAAACTCTTCCATTCTATCTGCAGATAGCGGCTCGGAAGTTGAACTCCTGCAAGGACCAGCTGAACGCCCAGGACGAGTCTCGTGAAGTTCCGCGTAATAAGTTCCAAATTTTCTTCAGAGCCCAGAGAGTAGTCCAATGGTCTAATGAAGTTAGCCGCATGTGGGGAAAATAGAATCCCAGCCAGCAGTGATATCACTGTTTAATTGATGTCAGCACAAGAAGATGTTCATGGATGTAGTATTTACGGCCGCACTGACATGCTTCTGAGAGATAGAACGTCTCCTTGCAAAGGTAGGAGACTAGGCCAAAAAGAGAGATGAAACCTCCCAGGGTAGCACAGACAATGTTGAAATTGATCAAGTCAAGGGTAGGCATCTTGGCTGGTTCCGTTTTCGTGTTCTTCTTGGTTTGAAAGATTGATATGGGCCTGTCGAGTCGCCTTGTGGCGAGTTTCACTTAACAATGCTTGATAGACCAATACCAGTAACCCGAAAATGTTATTCAATCATAGTTCGAACTGCCACTAGAATCTGCACTCTGCTCATCCGATAGGAGTGGTTGAGGTTTCTTTGAGTCACAAAGAGAGCCACGGCGATTAGATTGAACCCGCAACTTATCGGGCTGCGGGGGGGCGAACGATTGACTTTCCTGTCACCTTCAGAGTAATCAGAGTAGCCTGATCTACCTTAAGATTCACAAGGAGAGCAGTTGCTGGACAGATCCGGAAATTAGAGAGGAATGAAGCAATTTGCAAGAGAGCAAAGAGAAAAGAACGAGAGGGTCTGAAAGTTTGTCTGCCAAGAAGATCGGGTTTAGTGCGGATGGGGATAACGTATGCCAGAAAGAGATCGAGATAACAGGAACATCCCATATGGTCTTCTAGAACATGAAGCTAAATAAATCTACTAAAAGTACATAACTCTACTCTAGTATACTGGTACAACTCTGTTCTTTTCACCGTTAGAGATACAGTCACATTCCACCAGAGGAATCAAATTAGTCGCGCTTCTTCCGCTGCCAAGCACCATGACGTGAGCCGTGATCGGAAGAGCCTCCGAGGGACATTATCAAGAGAAGCGTGATGATTAGGGTAGTTAACGAATTCGTACATTTTGCAAGAGTGTTTCAAGATGAAGAATCTTTCTCCATTTCGCCAGCCAGAGTCCTGCCCTGTCAAAACTCCCTCAACTCCACCCAGATCAACCTCGATCCATAAACATGTCGTAATTTAGATACAGTGACTAACACTGAATGTATGTCAAAGAAGATCCTCTACACGAAAATATGAATTTTTAGGATCGTGGAATCAGTTCAGCTCATCTTCGAACTCTTCTTCGAGGACTTTCATCGGCAATGTTCTGAGCTACAGCCAGTGCTTCCGCCTTCTCCGCAGCACCTTTTCGAGCCCCATTGACCGCTAATCGATCTGCCTCTTCGTTTCCATGATTGCGGTTGTGTCCCTTGACCCATTGAAAGAGTGTCTTGACTTTCAATTCGTTCCGCTCCTCGATCTTAACAAGGATTGATTCGATCAAGTCTTTGTTCTCAACAGGCTTGTGGTCTGCAGTCATCCAATTGGTACGGCGCCACTTGATGAACCAGACAGTGACGCAGTCAATAGCATACTGACTGTCAGTGAAGATTGTGACATCCCGATGTCGGGGTGCAATGTCGAGAGCTCTCAGAATAGCAAATAACTCCGCTCGTTGGTTGGTTTGGCGGTTGCCCTTCAGCGGCTCCGAGACATTTCTGCTAGGAAAGGAAGCGTATCAGTAAAATGTGAGCCCAAATTAGAGAAGGGTGGTACATGCCTCTTATCTCCAGGGCCAAAATAGACACCAACCCCAGCTGCCGCTGTCTTCGAACCATTCCGCAGAGAACTCCCATCTGTATAGATATTCAACATGCGAGGTGATCCCGTCGGTCTCGTTTTGGTCGCGGTTTTCTGTTCTTTAGTTTTGTATACAATTTTTCCCGTGGTCGGATCGAAGAGTACATTGGGATCAAATCCGTCTTCCGCACCGGGCGGCAGAGGACCAGTGCCCGGTTCCAACTCGAAACCAAGATGATCCTTAGGATTTTCCGATGTCAAGCCACCTGAGTTTGGTAATTCATTGACACGTGAAACGTCAGCGGCTGTAGAAGGCCGTCCCTGGCCGCTTCGGACAAATTCCTCCGCTTCTGCTCGAGTAGAGAACTTTTTGTATTTCGGTCGTGAGAACCCTTGTATCTGCTCCTGGGCTTTGGCCCAATCCGTATAGACACCAGGCGTGTGGCCCCGTTGCACGCCATAGAAGCGTGTGTTATCAGCTCCCCACTGTGTTGTTGTTTGAGAACCGGGCGGCTTGGTACCCGTAAGGAAAGCGTTTGCTTCTTCGAGGGTAGGGAATGATTGAACTGTGAAAAGACGTCATTGGTTGGCAACCGTTCTCTTGGGTAACTAACTTCAATTGAAGAACGTATTCTATGCAAGACCATAGGATATTCGTTCGAGACAAACTCACAAACAGCTCCTTTGTATCTAGTCACCTGCGCCAAACAATCATTCCAGGTATAGTATACCCCAGGCTGAAAGCCAACCTTGACAGCGTAGAATTTACTGCCAGAACTTCGCTTTCGTTTCCTTCCCGCACTGACACTGTGAGGCGTCGAGGAATTCACTGGTGGTGGACTGGGAGAGGGTGTGGTATGGTTCATGATGTTTTTGACCGCACGTAAAATTGCATGAGGGATCGTAAGTTTTCTGACGTTTATCCAACTCCAGAAGGATCTATGCGAGCTTCGAGAAAAATATCGTTCCGCTGAGATCGTCGGAAGAACCACAGGAGCCTTGACCGATTCGAGTTTCTGTCTGCGTGTGTAGCTCAGTAAGGGGGACAAAGGTCCCAGCTTCCGAACTGGAAGCCGCACACGAGTTGTAACCGCCGTGGTGAGAAAACAGTAGGGATAGAAAGTATAGAAACGGTCGCGTCAGAATCGAATGCAGAGATCGGTAGAAAGAAGGCGGGCGATGAGGAGCAGGGACCTAGGGAAGGGGTGGTGGAGGTCGTCGGGCTCGAGATGTTGATCCTGCAGGGTAGACAAGCGGGGGTGAGAAAAGAAGCGGGACAAGTAGACGGCGTGTATGGCGAATCGCAGACAATTCGCGTTTATAGCATAGAAATTAGAATGATATTTCACGTCAAATATCCCAGTCAAGCTTGAGCGAGCGGCGACTGCGCATATGTTCATACAACAGACTGCGATTCCGCTTCTGCGGAGTTGCGAACAAGGCTGCGGTTGATGCGTAATACATCCAAATACACATAATGGCTGTGCTCATAGTGCGTATACGGTAATGTTACAGTAATACAATAACGAGGACTATCATTGAACATCCATTTAGATCACAGTAGTAACATGTGGAACAAGATCTTTTCGATAGTATATCCTAAGTCATACAGAGCTATCATTTTTATTTCTTCAACAAATTGGTGGCAAAAAGAACATCCTAAGACTGATAAGTATGTCAACTTTATTAGTTAGCACTTGTCTTTTGTTCTTGGTCATATCCTCAGATCCTTGGGCGATTCTGGTCTGGGATCAGGGAGTTCTGAGATATTCTCATCGATCAATCTCTCTGTTTGTACTCTTCTACCATAGGTGAAGAGATAATAGTGATTAGTTTATTCCTATCAAGTCAAACAAGTGAACCACAGGGGTAAATGCGCATGACACTCACTTCTTCTTGAGTCTTTCCCTCTTCTCTAAATGCCGTATTACAAAACATGAAATGATTAGAATCGCAGAGAGTATCGAGACGGTAATATAACCCTTCCGGTACTTTGGAGCGTCGACTTGTTGCCACACGATCAACGGCAGCCATGCCTGAAATACATACGCTAACTCATTCATGGATCCAACTGTGATAGCGCGCTCTTCATTGTCGTCAGCACAGATTTCATGGGCCCAGCTAGTCCAATTGCACATTAGCCATCGGATGATACTTGTATTGTCTCGAGAGCTATTGGGAACATACGCCATGAGCAGACCACTGAGTCCATAACCACATCCGGCCAGTATGAAGCATGTCCATTTCCACCCGACAGGAATATCCCACACCGCAAGAGACACATAGCAGATGATATTGACGATCTATTATAGGAACAGAGCGTCAGTGAATGGAGGAGCCATAATGGACGTATGAAACGACTTACACCACCAAAGACGACGGGCGGCCAACGTGCACCTCTGAATACTGTATCGGACAACCCTATATTGATGGTCAAAGTAATGTTACAAAGACTGCAACGGGATTGATGGACATACAAGCATAAACCAGCGTACTGAATACTTGTACAGCTGAGGTAGTGGTCGGGTACGCATTGATCTCTCCCACCGAGTACTTGGGATTTTTCGAATATTTCAGATACCTGTTCCCTTGTCAGAGTTCTCATTCATCGGTGTGAGGAGGCATAATAACGCTCACTGTTGGAAAACAGGTTGCGATCCCGCAGCGCCGTTATTGAAGCATCTGGGCAGAATTAGATGCGTTCCCGTCGGATTAAAGCTGTTCTCCGTATAGAACTTACGTATATGCGATGGTTAGGAGGTATACATGCCAGGATGAAAATATCTTGATGAGCTTCGTCTTTGTGTATGGTTGTCTCGGTTTCCTACCCTCTAACTCCATTCGCTTCTGTGCAAGCGCAATCTCCTGCGAGGATAAAGTCAGAATGTGCACGGCCGAAGTTATTAAACTGTAGAGAGTCTCATACCTTCTTACTCAGGTACCAAGGATTAGAGATCTCTGGTACATCCGGAAGGACAAAGAACCCGCTCAGGGCTACTGGAAGCGATATGATGCCATCAACGATGAACAACCTTTTGCAATAATGGTCAGTAATTGTCACTGGTCACATGAAATGATGATATATATTACCATTGCCATCCTTTGAAACCTCCTCTTCCACCAAGGTGGTAGACGCCAACCATCAGATAACCAGAGAACATACTGCCAATTGCACTGCTTGTATGGAAGATACAAGATCTTTTCGCCAGTTCATCCTTTCGATACCAACATCCGATTATATATTGCATTCCCGGATAAAAAGTACTTTCTGCGAGACCTTCTAGGAATTAGTTCCGGTCAAGAGATAATAATCCTCAGAAGCCTTACCGACGAAAAATCGCAGAATGTAGATTTGATGAGCATGGTTGCATCTTGACAGCGCAAACGTAAGAATAGACCATATGACCTAGAGATATCAGCAAAGCTCAGAAAGATGATGATTCCGAGGGGTATGTTACCTCCATTGCAGGAATCCAATATCTCGGTTTGACTCGAGTCAGAATTATGTTGCTAGGAATCTCCCCAATGACATATCCCACGGTCCAGCATGTTTGCATGTAATTTAATTGGTTACCGTATAGGCCCAGATCTTCCTTCCTGTCTGACTGTTAACGGTGTCGATTACTTCGGGGGTCTATGGGAACATGCATTCCGGAAACGAAGGCATTATTGATATTGATCTGATCGAGATATTTGATGAAATAACCTAGCGACGACCGATCAGTTGATATGTCAAATTGACGTACTTTGGAAACTCACCTAAGGACGCGAACGTCAAAATGGCAGTATCCAATTTGAAGAGAAGTCTGCGTTCCTCGGGCGACTTGTCGAACGTATCCCAGATGTAGCTCACCCACTTCCTTTTCGGATCCTTCTCGATGATATCATGGGAATGCTCTGATGGTCTTTCTTCGGTCACGATATCTGGAGGGGCCATGCCGTTCAGACTGTTTAGGTCTCCTTCACTAAGGTAAAGCTATAGGCAGTAGCAAGGGACTCAGACTCGAAACGAAACAGCTAGATGACGGGAACAGAAGAGCACGCTCTCCACTCGAGATAAATGAAGTTTCGAATAAAGATACATCCCATATAGCACATTCCCTGATACTCAAGATTTAAGCTATATTCGCTTGATAGAATAAGCCGCTTCTCAGGGTCCATCAAAGGGCCTCTCCTTCCTACCCCAGCATGCGGAGGGGCTCCGACCCGCGACGCTCCATATCATTTCTTCAATTGATAGCACAAGAATTAAGATGTGGGCCTTTGGGCTGGCAAAACAGCTTGTCAACATCCTCATACGCGGGGGTTGTTATCTCCTCCCGGATGTCGACATCAGCCGCGGCTTTCGCGTGATGCCATGCAAATCCCAACCCAGATACAACGCCCTTTCTGGCAATCCAGACAAGGATTGAGATGCCGTAAGATGTAACCACTGACCAGTCGGGATGGGGCCGGTCATGCATAGAGCGAAACACACCACGAGGCCCGCAGATCTTGTCGTATATAAATGCAGATATGGCGTGGGAACTCAATGTTTCTCAAGGCCGGACGTCGGCCGAGGGTTGAGACCAGAACCTGGGTATGGTATAAGGAAGTGATTGTATAGACAATCTGTAATGTCTCCGAAACCATTAAAAAACACTTCACTGAGCAAAGGTTTCAGTAGAGTTTAGGTTAACATGAACCGGAAGCTATCTATATCCCGGTCCCATCTCGTGGAGATTCAGTTATCCATGAATATCCAATTCATCTCCACTGAAATGAACACTAAAAAAATGGATATATGTGACTGATTGGATCCTAAAATAAATTCTGCTACGGTGCACGAAATACCTGTTCTCTGCTAGTATACATACGGTGCAAGTTTACCAAAAACCTGTTCGCTAACTAGTCTCTAAGTACAAATACCATCATCTTAGAATAATACAAGAATGATGCGGAAAAACTGTGGCGAGATCTCCTTAGTATGGAATATTTGAAGTACATTCATGTACATACTGGCAACGAAGAACAGTGCATCTCTGCAACTGAGTCTAAAAACTATGAAAAGCACATCGCTTTATCAGCCCTCCATGCACCATCGGACCGTTCAATTCCTTTCCTTGAACACTGCGTGCATAATAAGTGGAAAGAAGCTAGGAACTAGAACTGAGTGATCTAATCAGGAATTCAAGAACGATATTACGCCATCCAAACCCCGCATTATGATATCCCATCCCGCAGCATCTGACAGCACTTCATCGAATCTCAAGGCTCGAATTGGCCGGAGATAAGCAATTCCACGCAGACACATTATATTATTAATAGGCACTGGGTCAGTTCATCTTAATTATCAACGTTCTCTATCCGTGAGAGATGGCGGTTCAGATTCGTGCGGAGGGGAAGGATGAAGATGTAATGGTGCTTGGTGATGATGTGATCTAACCCCCTCCTCATCTTTGTAAGATGTAGGATGTCTCGGCTATAGATTCAGTTACTGTGGATATATATGAAATACGATTCAGAAATTTATATCAGAGAGGATACTCGATCATTAACCGAATGAAATAAAAATACATATATCCTATCTATCCAAATCATGGCCCCCGCTCCCGTCGATCCCCAAATTGTGGACGTTGTCCAGCCCAAGAAAGACATGCTTGGTCTCCCCCAACCAGCTCGTGAGCGGTTAGAAAAGGCCGGCATCGATCTCTCTCAAGGCTATCCTTACAGGCCAGCAAAGCCCTTGTATCTCGATGATGCCTACAACGTGCGGAACTATGATCGACCCCACGTGGATGCTGGGACTCGTGCCGATCCGGAGAAGAAGGCTCTCCTGTCAGCAGCGAAGGAAGTGATTCATCTGACGAAACACATTGGGACGGAGATCGTGGGGTTGCAATTGAAGGATCTCACGGACCAGCAGAAGGATGAGTTGGGCTTGTTGATTGCGGAGAGGAACGTGGTCTTCTTTCGTGATCAGGACCTTTCACCGCAGCAGCAGAAGGCGTTGGGTGAGTGGTATGGTGAGATTGAGGTTCATGTACGTAGTAGCCCTTTCCCGCGTTCAGTTGCATAGGGAAACGACATTTACTCAGACTTTTCCTACTAGCCCCAAGTTCCCCAGGTGCCCGGCGTCCCTGGCGTGACCGTTATCTGGCCAGCACTCCAAGCTACTGAAATCACCCCGAGTTTTCGCAGACCTGGCGGTGCCTCGCGCTGGCACACTGACCTCGTCCACGAACGACAGCCCGCAGGTGTAACCCATCTGCATAATGATACTGTGCCCAACGTTGGAGGCGATACCCTCTGGGCAAGCGGCTACGCAGCGTACGAGAAGCTCTCACCCGCATTCCGTGAAATAATCGATGGAAAGACCGCCATCTACCGCTCTGCTCATCCATATCTCGACCGAAGCAATCCCCAGGCAGGTCCAAAATACATTGAACGCGAACACCCTCTCGTTAGGGTCCACCCTGTCACGGGATGGAAGACATTGTGGGTGAACCGCGCCATGACGGATAGGGTTGTTGGGTTTGATAAGGCGGAGAGTGATCTGATTCTGGGGTATTTGTTTGATGTGTATGAGAAGAATGTGGATATTCAGGTTCGGTTTAAGTGGACTCCTAGGACTAGTGCGTTGTGGGATAATAGGATTACGATCCACAATGCTAGTTGGGATTACGAGGGAAATGAGCCGCGGCATGGGACGAGGGTGACTTCTCTTGCGGAGAAGCCGTTCTTTGATCCAGATGCGCCGACGAGGAGAGAGAAATTGGGACTTCTTGGGCCTGATGAGTTATAACACTAACGGTGATACCGTTAGTTTGCTTGAAATAGCATCAATTTCATGAATATTTACTATGCGTATCCAACAATTGTTTGAATGAGGGGCATCTCTGATAATACCCACTGAGCCTGAAAGTAAAACGTTGTCTGTTTAGTGAGCATAGCATACAACACAGTGCAATCTAGTTATGCAAACTAGAAATAAGGCAAGGAATGAGAATGACAACCCCCCCGAAGTACAGTACATCCACGAAGATCTCATGACATCGCTCGGGAAGTACGGTCAATGAAATCGTTCCTTTCAAGTTTGAAAGCTCGTGCCCTTTTCGTGAAATTATGAAGATGGAACTATAGTTTTGGTTTCAGGACCACTGACGTTGAATCGAGACCAGAGGGGCCGTCAAATATCTGCTGCTCAACGATACGGCTATTGATCTTTGCGTCCAAGTTAGTCTAGGTAGTACTTATCACGGGGAGATTATGTACGCACATGTTGGGGCCCTAAGTCTTCGACCCTCTGGACTCCAAGGAGGCGCATGCAAGTCGCCGCTTCATCTGACAAGACTGTGAATACAGTCAGCATCTTGCGCACAGACATGTAACTTCAGGTCGAGGTCTTACTTTGCAGAGTTCTCTGTACGCCCTCGACACCACCAGCTCCGAGACCCCAGAGAGCAGGACGTCCGATTCCGACTCCCCGAGCGCCCAGGCACAGTGCTTTTACAACATCTGTGCCACGTCTGATACCGCCATCGACCCACACTTCGATCCTGTCGAAGACCTGTGGGCAATATTTCCTGATCTCTAGCAGGGTGTGGACCGCAGGAGGGGCTGTGTCCAGAGCCCGCCCACCATGGTTGGAAAGAATGATGCCCTTGACCTGAGGCGCGTAATGAGATGCTATGTAGGCGTCCTCATGTGTCTGTAGACCCTTGAGGACAATGGGCTTGTTGGTCTGTGTGGCCAGCCAGGGAATAGTTTCGTTCCAGGTCAACGACGGATCAGTACCAGCGAAGAGCTGCTTTCCAACCCCGCCAGCAACTTTGGATACATCCGGGGTCCCATCAGCAGAGCGGTTTGCCTCCTTCACGGCGCTAGGAACTGGCAACGACTCCCCGACACTGCTACTCCTTTCGTCATCTTCTCTTTTGCCGGGAACTGGGGCATCCAGCGTCAATACGATGAACTTGATGGCATCGAGCTTATTGATTCGCGCCAGCATTGCTTCACTCTTCTTCCGATCGATCTGGACATAGAGTTGCCAACCAAACATCTGATCTGGAGCAGCATTCTCGACAATCTGCTCAGGGGTCATGGACGAATTATTTGAGATAAGTTGCATGGCACCGAAGCTGCGACATGCCTCTGCAATACCAGCTTCACCAGCAGGGTGGGCCAAGCGTGCCATTGCGGCAGGGGAAACGTAGATCGGGATCCCTACTTTGTGACCTAGAAATGAGGTAGACAGGTCACAATTTGTGCAGTTAATGAACACCCGAGGTCGAAGCAAGATCTGACGATAGACTTGAGTGTTGAACGACTTCGATATCTTATCATCGGAAGCGGAGTAGTAATACGCCCATGCCTTCTTGCTAACCTTCTTCGTCGCTACTTCCTCAATCTCGTCCATGTTAAGAAGAGCTTGTACAGGAGGCAGTGATTGTTTTTCCTCCTTCGGCTGGGTCTGTTCTGCAGTATGTTTAGGTAGCGTCTCCAGATCGATGGTCCCTAGACAGGCCTCCGGCTTGAGATTCTCTTCCAGTGTCCCGGGAGGATGGATAGGATCGTATTCTTCCGTTGCATCCTTGCCAGCGAGCTTCAAGATGATCTTTTTTCCCCCGGGATGTTCATCGAGGAAATCGGTTACCTACATGTCGCGGATCACTTCAGTAAAGCTACGGTCGCAAGCTGTGCGGATATGATATTCAAGTGAAGTGACAGAAGTTCCTGGAGAGCAAATTGTGCGCCTTACATCGTAAACTTTGCCGTACAGCACCACCCAGCAGCTGTCGGGGGTATTGTGCTTCGCGACTGTATCTCATGTCATTAGCGGTGATAAGTGTGGAGAAGCAGAGCTATCTGTCCTACCTTCGGCCGCGTCAAAAACCTTCCCCATGGTGAAAAACGTCACTCGTCACAGCAATTGAAACGAAAACGCATCGAAGAAAGACACAGAGGAAAAAAGAAAGGAAGAAATAGTCATCGGGTATGGCCTCGTTGGATTATCATTCAATTCAAAGCTATCGGTCATACACCGATTAGCTTGCCTCTCTGAACTTCAGAGACAGCGTTAGTGGCGGCGTTTGAATGCGGTTCTATAACCGACGCTGACAGTTGGTCGACGGGATATATTTCTCCACCATCGAGAAGGCCGGGATCTCGTTCATTGTATCGGGCGGGTTGCTGGTGGACGAGTCGTAGGTTGATTCTCCAGGGAAGAACGAGATTGCGGGGAAACGAAACGCAGGGCAACAAATCACGCGATAGCCATTAGCAGATTAACTTAAAGCGTACGATCTGACTAGCTGCTTTCACTACTACTTCTCAGCTGTACTACTTACTTCTGTATTCCATCGACAGCCTCAATTCAATGCTACAGTAAGACAGATTCAAGGACTAGCCTGTGATTTTCTTCCTGGCCTACCTCTAGACCGGAAATTGGAGTCCGTGGCTTCGCGATCCTGAGCCTCGACTTCCTTGGCAGCTATTTTATTCCTTTCCAATCCATGAGGCCTGAAGCTACGAGCAACAATGTTCGAGGTCCGTCTGGGGTCCATTTGTCCATCCCTTCCTTGTCTTTGGAATGAGGGCTTGTGGGCATTTACTGACTTCGGTTCCAGCGTCGCGCCGCTGATAGGTATCGCCTGCGCATGCACCGCGCTCGTTCCGCCGTCTTGACCCCGGATGAGATGGTTGATGTACGCGCCGCTCAGCGGACTTTCGAGGGAGCATACATACGCACTGCACTTTCCCAGTTCTCGTTCGCTCTCATTATCCTCAAAATCTTCACAGCCGATTTCTACAGCATTGGAGCACTCTTCGCAGTCTACGGAGCCGGGGTGCTCTTCATCGGTATCTTTCGTCGTCAGCAGGGAAACCGCCAATTCTTCTCTGAGGTGGGAGAAGATGGCTTGAATCGCAAGAAGTTCCGGACCAGTGGGAATGCGGTCTTCGTACTCACAGCACTCAGCATCGCGGCATACATATGTCTCATCGCTCTCACGGTGACATTGTGAAGTCTTGGCCCGGTTGTAAAGGGGGTTTCAAGAATCATACGGTAGGGCGAACACGCCAAGCTGATCCTTTCTCTACTGTGCTCTACCATGGCATGGCCAAGCCCCCCTTCCCGGACTACAAGAGCGGAAGGGAGAGAGAAACGTGCTGGGACAACAGGCGGGAAATGCGCTGCTTGTGGACGCCAAGGAAGCCCAGCCTCGAACAGCGGAACATTTGACACCAAGTGAGGAGGTTGTACAGAAATGTTGGCATAAATTCCCGTTCAGTCACGGTGAACAATAGATGCCACCCTGAGGAGCAAACGATGTCTCAACCCGATTCAGCAGAGGCTTTTTTGCAGCATGGCAGTCGGCCCAATGTACTCCGGCATAGCAGTATATAAACGGCGTGATGTCCTCGCTGGATCGGATCCCGCTTACCGTAGTCCACACAGCTCTAGAGTCCATTGAATCTATCCAGATGAAACAACATATGATCGCTTCATAATCTACTTGGCTTGATAGGAATCATCTATTTATTCAGTTGAGCCCACCTCCAGCAGGATAATTAGGCATATTCAATTCATCACCGGAAACACAACCCAGCACTACGGGGATTGAATCGGCGTCTTCTCAGCCTTATTTTACACTCAATTTCAACATCTGAGTTGGACGTGATCCGTGACGTTACTCTTGAGTTCTCCTCATTTCCAGGTTTGGGAGCGGTCGACCCATTGTGGTCCACCGGCTGGGACGGCTCTCAGTGGCGGGGTTGGAAGTGAAAGAGTGACTGTGACTTCATCACACAGCATCGTGAATGATAACGGAAAAGGCAGCCAGATGGAAGCACTTCATCAATAATCATCGATTTTAATAACTCTCCTTTCAATTCTTCCCCCTTGTCAGGATATCGTGGAAATAGCACTGCCGCGTACGCCACCACAAATAAAGAAACACACATCCACCTGCGCCCGGTCGCGAAACGTGCACTTCAGTTAATCGAGACTCGTCAAACGCAAGCTCCAGAAACGAGTGAACAGGTGATTCAATCCATCCAGGATCCGAACAGCCTCACCTTCAGGGGTCAAGATCGCAAAAGAGACTACCAAAGGAAGCGGCAGTGACGGAAACGTGCCAGAGACTCAGACATTTCCAGGGCACAGTGGACGGCCGCCCACTTGACTCATCAAGCCGCCATCCACCGACAGATTTCTTTCTTGACCATCCCCAACTGCTAGAGCTCTGTTCAGAGAGCATCTATATCTATCTCAACGCTGGCGCTGTGATCCATAATCTTTCCTGTTAAAACAGCACTTACCATCACCGTTTGTCACCCAGCATCCCTGCTGTTGCTGTGGGGATGTCTCAACACTCGAGCATCGCTCGGTCGGCCATCATGAGTAATGCCACTTCGCCTGAATCGACTCATGATCAGCGCTCAACACCCAACGGCATCTCAAATGGCATCTCAGGCAAAGATGCAAACTCTATAGCTGCAAAGTCAGTGGTTGGAAGAGCGTTAGGAAACGAACTGCTTCCCGACTTGAATAAGACGCCCAACAACGTGTCTAAGGATGGAGTCGGAAAGGCCCTAACGGATACTCCGATTTCTACCGCACCCCCATCTCCACAGATGTATGTGCGCCCCCCTGTTCGCTCTGATGGCCCCCTTTCCCCGCTCTGCGGAGGATGGGACGTTCATTTATTGTTTAAAGTGACCGCTAAACGCCTCTGATCGTGGCTGACTTGTTTCGTTAGACAGGCGCGTCTATCAGCCGCCGGGTTTGAGACACCCAAGACCCGCGCCACTACTCTTGACATTCCGGGCTTGACCAAGTCCAAAGTCTCGCCAGACGGCCGGATATCGCAGCGCGATGTCGGCTCGAAACTTGTTATCGTCATGGTCGGCTTGCCTGCGCGGGGCAAGAGCTATATCACGAAGAAAATGGCCCGGTACTTGAACTGGCTGCAACATGATACGGAGATCTTCAACGTGGGCGAACGTCGTCGCACTGTAGCTGCCGTGTCGCCTTCACCCAACAAGGTCGCTCATGGCGTGGACAAAAGAAAGAGCCTCATTCACAATGACTTGGTGGATTCCGTGCGGAGATTGAGTATCAGTGCAGGTAATCCGGTCCACGATCATGAGAACGCGGAGCTCCCAGCTCCTCTCATCCCGCCTACTAAGATACTCGTGAATGGCGAGGAGACCTCGGACAGCAGCTCTGAATCGTCCCCTCATCGACCGAGTGGAGATGCCGGAAACATCCCACTATCCTCACCAGAGGCGGTGGAGGCGATGGATCACTCTGCCAACTTCTTCGATCCCAAGAACCAGCGCGCAGTGCAAATTCGGGAGCAGGTTGCTCTGCAGACCCTCGACGAACTGCTTGACTACATCCTCGAGCGGGGAGGTAGTGTCGGTATTCTGGACGCCACCAACAGCACGCTGGAACGACGCAAGTTGGTTGTGGATCATATCAGGAAGCGCGCTGGCCCCGAACTGAACGTCCTCTTCCTAGAGAGCCAGTGTGTGGACCCGGATCTGCTTGAGGCAAACATGCGTCTGAAGTTATCTGGTCCCGACTACAGAGGTCAGGATCCTGTCGAGGCACTCGAAGACTTCAAGAAACGGGTTGCCTTGTATGAGAGATCGTATGTCCCTCTTGGAGAATATGAAGAGAAAAACAATATGGCATACATCCAGATGATCGATGTGGGAAGGAAAATGGTCACGCATCAGACAAACGGCTTTTTGTCCTCTCAAGTTGTGTACTATCTCCTCAACTTCAACCTCTCTCCGCGCCAGATCTGGATCACCAGACACGGTGAAAGTGCAGACGATCAGCTGGGGCGTATTGGTGGAGATTCTGAGCTGAGCGAGAACGGACACCGGTATGCCAAGGCTTTGGCCAAGTTCATCGATCACCAGCGTCGACAGTGGGAACTTCAGCAGAGGCAGAAAGCGCTGGCGAAGCATTTCCCTCCTCGCCCCGGTGATAGCACTCCGCCGAATCCTTCCTGGGCACCGCAGACGCGTCCACGTAACTTCTGCGTCTGGTCATCGATGTTGAAGCGCTCCATCCAGACTGTGCAGTACTTTAACGACGAAGAGTACGATATCAAGGAAATGAAGATGCTGGATGAGCTCTACGCAGGACGCATGGAAGGCATGACGTATGAAGAAATTCGCGAGAAGTTCCCGGATGAATATGAGCATCGCAGGAAAGGCAAGCTGCATTACCGTTACCCTGGTCCTGGTGGTGAGGGTTATCTTGACATTATCAACCGTCTGCGCGCTGTCATCATCGAAGTTGAGCGAATGACTGATCATGTGCTGCTTGTGAGCCACCGATCTGTGGCACGGGTGCTCCTGGCTTACTTCCGGGGCCTGAAGCGCGACGAGGTGGCCGATCTTGATGTTCCCCTGGGCGTGCTCTACATGTTAGAGCCGAAACCGTACGGCGTTGATTTCAAGGCCTATCAGTACAACCCGGATACCGACTGGTTCGATTACCTGCCCGACTTCCAACTGCGGCAGGCGACGTTTTAATACCCAGACGTAATGGGCATACAAAGCGCTTGCGACTCGAGTTGCTTGTTGCAGCTGCAATCCAAGACTGTCTCCCAGCTCAGACGCCATCTTCGCTCAGCAAATTACAGCATCCTCTTCTCATGGGTTTCTTTCGGGTCACTTCTCAATCTAATTCAGTCCCCTCCACTGTCTCTCCTGGGAGGGATGTTAATGTTCTTCTGAACCTAGTTCTCAATTGTATTACCACTTCTTTTTTTCACGGTGAATGGTGCCTCTCAGGGCTAGATCGTCGATTGCTTGTGAGATTGATGTTTCTGTTCGAATGATCCAGCATTTTCAGGCGTTTTAGTGCGTTGCTTTAGGGATATGAATGGCGTTCGAAAGCTCCTTCCGATGTGCAGAACAGAGAACACTATGGATGACAGTACAGTGGTATCAGGGCGGCGTTCTCGATAGCGGCAAGGCCTACAGGAGGGAGCATTGAAGCGCTGCCTCAAGTAATTCGCTATGAGATGTAGCTTTTAGAGTAGAAGGTCTATCTCCAAAATAGAAGTCATCCTCTTGAAACGAAAACCGCTCATATCATTCACATATACTCTTTTTCAAGTTCATACTACAAACAGGTACACATTTCTTCAACACGGAGAGACCACACTTCTACTTCTCCTCTTGCTTCACCACGTCAAAGACCTCCAAAAACGCATCTGGCGTCTCAGCCCCGCCAACAACATACTTCCCCTGAATCGTAAAGTGCGGCACACCCGATATGAATCTTCTCCTCGCACTCTCCGCATCCGCATCGACCTCTTTGCCCTCCTCATCCGAATCCAGCACCTTCTCCACCTCCGCCTTCTCCAGTCCCGCCTTCACACCCGCCTCCAACAGCACCGCCTTATCCGTAATATTCTTCTCCTCTTCAAAATACGCCTTGAACAGCGCCTCCACGACTCGGGTCTGCAATCCCTGATTCTTCTCGGGCGAAGCTTCCTGCTTCTTCCCCGCATACGCGATCAGACGATGCGAATCTCTCGTCCGGCCCGTACGACCACCGAATTTGAATGCGATCCCCTCTTCGGCCCCGACGGCTGCGAGACGCGAGAAGATGGCGTCGGTGCGCTCAGCGCCAAATTTGCCCGCGTAGTGTTCGCGCTTCTCGACGCCAGGATAAGTGGCGATGTCGGGGTTGAGGTAGAATGCGCGCCATGTGATTGAGAATGTGTCTTTTGGATGGGATTGTTTGTGTTCTGCAATAGCGCGGGATAGGCGGCGGTGGCCGATGTAGCACCACTAGTTAGGTTTGTGTTAGAAAGAAGTTTTTTATCTATCTGATAAATAGGGATGGAAAGATATGCTTACCGGACAGACTGTGTCAGAGAAGATCTGGATCTTAAAGTTGGTCATGATTGCGCGGGCCGCCACGGTGGTGGATTGATTATCTGGATTAGTAGATGTAGATGGGGATATTCGGATGAAGTAGAGTATGATTATTTCAATCTGATATTCATTGGTAGTTGCAAAATAAAACGGATTCGAGAAATAGCGCACAGTCTGACGATTAAACATCGTGAAGTATATATAAATGGAACATCTCCGCACGGGATTGTATTACCAATCAATTGTTTTATTTCATGCTTTGATTCGTTAGACCCTTGTGGGGCCGAGGTTCCGTAGATTTCTCTTGTCATCTCAATCTTTGGTTA
Organism: Paecilomyces fulvus; assembly: GCA_029606305.1. Lineage (NCBI taxonomy): Eukaryota > Fungi > Ascomycota > Eurotiomycetes > Eurotiales > Thermoascaceae > Paecilomyces > Paecilomyces fulvus. The sequence continues at coordinate 1,290,117 of JAPVCG010000063.1, forward strand.
TTAATTGGGCCATGATTGCCCTCTTTCCAGAAGAAAATGCCGTTGTTATCAGAGCAAAGGTTGGAGTGGACGGGGTTTTCGTCCTGAGTTGAAATACTATTCATACACATTTTGGAAGGTTGTTTCGCTCTTGGATACAAGATTACGACCAGTCTGTATGATATACAACTGTACAATATACAAATTTCTGGTACGATTTCAATCCATTGGATCATTCATTCATGTTCCATTTGATTGGTTACATAAAAATATGGCAGCCCTCGCAGTCATACACTTCTCGTTTGGATAGCATGGCAACAAGAAAAAGAAAAAAAAAAACCCCCCCCGAAAGGAGACGTAGTACACCAAATAGGATGGAATGACCGAGAAAACAAATCATGCATGCACCAGACCAGAGCCATCCTGCTTGATAAGGCCCTCATGAGGCATGGCGACCGAGGCGTTGGTGGATCCGGAAAGTGACAAGGCAATACTGCCGGCTTCAATCTCGCGCATTGCAGCTTGATACTACAACGTGAAAATTTTCCGTTAGCAAAGATCCATGCTTGGGACCATACGAACATACCTTGAATGCAAAATTGAACACCAGAGCGACAGCTAGTCCAATGCACACGACGATTGGGCCGAAAACGTTGTCGAAATCGCGACCGCTTCGCTGGCGGATGAGCCTGGCACGCTTTTCATACATGTACCAACCCCAGACCCCGGCGAAAATGGCAAAGCAGGTATAGACAAGACCGAGTGTACGTGCGATCTGGTTGTCCTTACCCGCAGCATTGTACAGACCCAAGGACAGGGACGCAAGAAGGACGCTGACATGCTGCCATTTGATAAATGTACGTTGGTTGGCGAGCCAGACCTTCGATTCGACCCGAACAGGGCCTGCGTCCTTGAGCCAGGTACCAGGGTGTCGCACTCCCGGAGGTAGCTGGACCCGTTCGCGACGAGCGCGCGCATAGCGTGACATGGAGAACGAAGGCAAATAACTCTTAAGACGAGATGATGTGGAAGCCTGCTCGCTCGCAGCAGAAGATCCATGGCGATGGCTGCTGGGGATCTCCAGAGGCTGCTTCGGGCGTGGTGCTGGTTCGACACGCTCGGCAGCGCGTGACGGCGAACCAAGTCCGGAATACCTAGATGGAAATTCAACGACCATCTTGAAACTGGAGCCCTGCCTGCTCCCGAGGAAGCTCCCTACTACCATGTCCTCTTCGGCTCGCTTGGCGAGTCTCTCTTGTTCTTCCTGGAAAGCAACCTCCGGGTCGCGACGGATATCGTTCTCCAGCTCTCCCAGCCAGAACGGGAAGCTGTTGACGTAGTCTTCGAACAGCTGAGCGACACCATGGACATACTTGGAGAATCTTGGAGCTTCCTTGACAAGGTGGGATGCCATCAGATCATTCACCCACTCTCCACCTCGTCCCTCTCCCCTCATCTTGATCTCCAGTAAGGCATGAGGAAAACGGACAATCTCCCCCTTGTGGATCGAGCTGAAGGGGTATTCCATGCCGGCATCATCGATGTCCGTCCGATGCCAGTCATTCGGGTCCCGACAAGGTCGTTCAGGGTCTAGTGTGTCCTCGCGGATGAATGCCAGATTAGTATCCAGGGAGATCCTGATTCTATCATCTCCGGGAATCTGGAAAGCAGTGCGCGTGTAATTGGCGCGGAGCATAGGCTGCAAGTCACGTTCTCTAATGAAGGATTGCAGCTCCTCAATGTCCCTCTTGAAAGACTCCGCCTGTTCGTGCTCATTGCCCTGATCCTCCATCCTGTGGAGCTTCTTGTCGAATTTGTACTCGCCTCTCAGAAATTCTTGAACGTGCTTTTCCTTCAATTGAATCCTGACTTCCCGACTGCCATCATCTTCCGTGACAATCTTCTTTTCCAGGAAGATGGCAGGTTGATCCTTCAGCGGACCCGTCCAACGCAGTCTCAAGGAGCCGGCTTCAGGAGCACGAGCGACCTTCTGATTATATAGATCAAACTGGGGATTGTCAAAGTAAAGAGAAGTGATTGTTGGATCGTTTGGCATCATATCAAGTTCCTTGGAAGTCTTGGGGTTATAAATCAAAACAGGTAGTCGTCGAAGGATGTATGTCTTGACCTCTGTTATGTTGTCCACGTGGACCCAGAATTTGTGCGATGTATAGACGTCACGGCCATCCATGCTCAGAGGATCGTGAGCCTTCGGAGCACCTTGCAGTATTTCACGCACGAACGAGTACATCACGGACAGCCTGCGCAGCAAAGGCGAGTAGTCTTCGGAGTTGAAGGGCAATTGTGAGAGTCGTACTTGAAGCAGGGGTTTGACACGGTATCGTGCCCCTCTTTTCCGATCGTGTTTCTTTGCAGCCTTCAAAAAGCCAGTGAAGTTGATGCGACTGTACTTTTCCAGCTCGCTAACTTCCTTGGCGATTCCATCCAGCTCTGGGAGAACTTCTGCAGCGATGGCCTTGCGCTTTTCTTCGTCCAGCTCAGGCGCCTGCTCCCCATCCTTAAGCACCAAGGTCTCCAGTTTCGATTCACATGCTGAGGTTCGATCGCGCAGCTTCTTGGAGGTCTCCACTTGGAATGCGTTGACTTTATCCAGCTGGACATTGATCAGCTCCTGCACGAAAGCTTCCTCATCTTGTTCCGTCCATGGGAGGTCCTCTGTGTCACTCAGATCATCATCCTTCGCATCACGCTCTCTCAATAGAGACTTCAATTTCTGATAGTCGATGTAGTTTCCTTTCCATGGCGGATACACCGACTTCTGCAGAGTCTTTCCGAAACGCATGGTGGATTGGAGGGGCAGGCAAGTAGACACAGTATAGCTCAAGAACCAATAGCAGTAACAATGTCAATTTCTAGACCAGTCCGTGATAAAAAAACTAAAGGGACATAGTCTGCAAGCCAATGGACAATGGTTTATGGGAAACCTATGTCCTTATGTGATGAAGTTAAAAAGAAAACAGCAAGCGGGATGAGATCACTAGAACACATGGCTCATGCACGTGCACGGTTGCTGAAGACTAGACCAATAAAACTCCATCATGGTTACTCCACCAGATCTAGACCCAGTGGGGTTACGCTAATCCCGATAAAGAAAACAGCTATTCGGAAAGGAATAACAATCCCCCGAAAGCCGGGGTCGGTTCTCCGAGTTGGGAAGGCCGAGGGCTAACCCGTGACTTGAACTTTTCGATCCAGGATTACTAACTTGATAATTCTATAGAGCTCTATGAATTAAACTCTACCTTAATTTCAATATTCCTTTCTAGAAAGCAGCCTCCCTGATGGATCCGGTCACGTCTGAGGGACAACATGCGAGTTCCTTATTGGAAGCTCTCCATCAGGTCTTGGTCGACCTGCATCAACATCCATATCCTTATGTCTCGAACCCACCGGATTGCAAGAAGCGTGCATCCGTAGCTCTGATACTTAGAGTGAGACCGAATTATCATCATTGGCCCGAATCTTCTCTCACTGGCGTAGAGGATAAATCTCTCCCAGTTACACAGCAACTTGATAACTTTTTCTCCCAACCCTGGGTCCGACATGGTGACCCAGAAGTCTTATTCATCAAACGTGCTTCCCGAGTAGGTGACCGCTGGACGGGCCATGTAGCTCTCCCTGGAGGCAAGAGGGATCCGGAGGATGCAGACGACAACGCAGCTGCAATAAGGGAGGCTTCAGAGGAGATTGGCCTTGATTTGACTACCGACAATTGCATTTCCGTGGGGAATCTACCAGAAAGAGTTGTCACAACATCATGGGGCACTGTGCCGTGCGTTACACCTCCCATTGGACCAATAGGATATGCTAACTTGTTTTTCTGCAGATTGATGGTCCTATGTCCATTCGTCTTTCTACTGACATCGACTAATTCACCTACGCTCCGATTGCAGCCGACAGAAGTGGCATCCGCTCACTGGGTCTCGCTTAGAGCACTCTTATCACCTTCTCTGCGCACCATGGAATGTGTTGATTTGTCAGAGCGCTGGGCTAGCCGAGGCGGCTTCATCGCGCGGTTTGTGTGCCGTTCTGTAATGGGGCTGATGCAGTTCTCTGCCGTAAGACTTGTTCCGACAGAGAGCTTACACTGTAGCTCGATTTCTGGTTTCATTCCTGAGGACAAGAGCAACCAAGGGTGTCTGTCGCTGACTGAGAGCTGGAAGGCCTGGTATTTGAGCAACCAGGCCGATTCAGCCGACAGGAGCCGTCCTCTCTTGCTCTGGGGCCTCACCCTTGGTATTTTAGCAGACTTTTTGGATATGCTACCTCCACATAATGCTGTCCAGCTCTGGAAGTATCCCACATTTACCACCCCAGACTTACGCTTAATTGTGAGCGCATTGACTTATTCCCTGCGCAAACGCAATGCTCTCATAGTCCAGTCTGATGGCCTGGGGAACCAGACAGCAGTGGATAGTCAAACCGCTGCACTGCCTATCGTCCAGGGTTCCAACCCCGAGCACGATCCAAACGAAGTTGGAATTGGCGGAATGGGCGTCGGCAGGTATTATGGCAAATCGGCAAAGGCCTCTGGGGATGGATCCTCTCATGCGGTAGGAATCTTGTTAAATGGTTATTATGACCGCCTCAAAACCGCGATATGGGTCTTCCTAGCTTGGAGAGTAGCGACCGGTTCCTTCGCAGCATTCTATATCTGGAAGTGGCTCTGGCGGCGATAGACTCTTTTCTTATTCTATGAAAACCACCTATAGATTAGTTAACGAAGACAAAGAATGGTTCCTTTTTTCATTTTCATCACTTTCATAAGTCTAAGTCAGCATTCTCACTCCAGTAGACTGGGAAATATATGTTCACATTTATTACTGAATGTTAATGGGCAATAAATGTTAACTCTTTCGTGGATGCCTCGGCCCACGCTAACACCCCACACGTGGGAACAAACAAATGTAAACAGAGAACGTCAGTCGACTTGCGGAAGAGGAACTCAGAACGTCCCATCAACCATCAACCACTGCCCCAAGACAAGATCACTACGGTATTGCGCTTTATCCTGGGATCTCTACATCAAGATTCATCTCTTCAAGTCAAAAATGGTCGCAACACAAAAGCTCTATCCTCGCGCAACCGTCAAGCGGATTGTCAAAGCGCACTCGAATCGAAGTCTCAGCAAGAACGCGGATATCCTGGTCAGTCTACCAATCTACCAGCATACTTCCAACTCTTTCGCAATCTTTCTCTGCAGTGCTCTTGTTTGGTGACTAACAAGTCTCTGTAATTTTCAGATCTTCCTTGACTACATGCTCTTTATGCAGGAGTGAGTGTGACCGTCGCTCGTCCGACAGATCCTTTGATGAGCTCTAGCTCTTCTTTAAATCAAGATTGACAAGTTTCTTTGTTACAGACTTATGCGCGAAGCCTCTATACGGTCCCGTCGAGCTGGTGAAAAAGGTATATCTGCAAAGAGTGTGCGGAAGGTCACTGAGGTATGATTGCGCCGCGTCCGCTACTGTATTTTGCACCATGGTGTAACTGATTGATGCAATTTCCAGACGACCCTACGCAAGTTCAAAGGGTAATCACACTTTCAATCCTTGTTTTACTATCTTCTGTGGTGCGGCGCCATGGGTATATTCAGTTCCCTAGGATATTGGATAGAGGAGTTCGGGCAATACTGGGTTGGGATTTGGGCACAAGTGCTTCTGTATTTATGATACCCATACATTTAATTGAAGCAATGCGAAATACATATGCATAAGGAGGAGTTCATGTAGATGTTCCTGCACGTAGCACTTGTTCATAGCTACCGCACCAGCTGCATATATACGTGCATAGCTCGTAAGAGTAGCAAGAGCACAGGGTACAAATTGGCATTTTCTTAGTAGAAGTATACAAATAGTATCAGTGTTGAAACCGATGTCAGTTGGATCTTCTGTTGGACGAGATGATGTTGGGGAGTATTCCGTACATACAAGAGCGCCACCACGCGACCAGGGCGGAGCTCCAAGTGGCAGCTCTTTTTCTCCCCCCGTTTCGCTCAACTTCAAAAGGTCCGCCCAAACCTCACTCGTCACCATCGCCCACTTCTCTTCCCACCTCTCTCCATAGCTCATACACCAACAGCCCTACAGCGCCGCTTGCATACTCCCTCTACCTACCATTCTTAATAGCGTCATATTCTCCTATCTACCCTCCGAAACTGTTGTACTCGTCTCCGCTAGCCCATCAACACAGCCGACTCACCTCCATCACACAATGTCCGCAGTCACCATCACCAACAATCCCCCGGCGCCGTCAGAGCCAAAGGGCGCTAAGAAGAAGCGCGCAAAGAGCTCTGGCTCAAACAATGTTTCTAATGCTGCGCCTGCTTCCAACCCTGAGACACCTTCGACTCCGGCGGAGTCGGTCAACGGAGGTACTGACTCGTTTGAAAGCGCTGTCATGAGAGATCTCCAGAAGTACGTAATGCCCTTTTATAATGTTTTCTTTCTTAATATTATAAACAACATACTGACCTATTGGCTCTGTAGGAGCTTGCGCAATGCTGTGAAGAAGCTGGTATGTCCCTGACATCTGGTCGCCGCTAATGTGGTTCCTACTAACATGTCATGCTTTCGTTCTAGAATGCCACCTCCAAAGTCGACAGTATTATTGCAGAGAATCCCGGCAAGTCACTTGATGAGCTCGTTGCAGAGAGAAAGATCAACCAGGACCAGAAGGCTCAGGCGCTGAAGAAGCCAGCCCTGCAAGCCAACGTTGCACAGCTCGAGGAACAGATTGCTCAGTACAAGCAGTTTGCTTCCCACTATGAAGAACGTATTGTCAACCAGAAGACCTCTCTGGAGAAGGCACACAAGGAAGAATTGGATGCAGTGCGAGAGAAGGTTCTCGCTGAGGCAGCAGAGTCCAACAAGAAGAATGTCAGGGACCAATTGCTAGTTTTGAGCAAGTTCTTGCGTGCTGCTGCTGCTATGAGACGTGCCGGTGATGAGACATCGCCCGAAAGTCGTGCCTTCGAGGGCGTTTTATTCCAGGTCTACGGTGGAACTGACGAGGCGGTCGATTCTATGCTAAAGTTGATTGAAGGCGTGGAAGAGAAGATTATTAGTGTGGAGGGAGACGCGTTGGAGGTGTCTTGTAAGTGCCTCTGGCTCAGAGATTTCTCCGTATTTATGTTTCTAACAGCAACACCTAGATGGCAAGGTGAAGCAGGCATCCGAAGAATATGCTCCGGCTCCTGTGGAGGGTGCCTGGACTGAGGAGGCCCCAGCTGCTGAGGCTACCGCCACCACCTCCGATCCCACTCTCGCCAACGCCGCCGCAACTGAACTTCAGGACAGCTCTGTGGCCGTCCAGAGTGCTACCTCCACCGACTTTGCTGCTCCTGCGGCTTCGCAGCCGGAGCAAGCGTCTGCAGTACCTCCACAGACTATCGCCGAAGACGGCGCCAATGCGCAGGCACACTCATGGGATCCCCAAGCTTCTGACTCCATAGCAGCTTCAGCCAACACTGACGGCTGGGTGGAAGTGCCGCGCGACCTCTCTGAGACTGACACGGGTGTACAGAACACTCCTGCGGCCGCCCATGGCTCCAATAACTGGGCTGAGGACGTCCCCAAGACTAATGCCGCCGCCCCTGCTAAGGGAGAGGGCAATGATGGCTTCGAACAGGTTGTTCATCACCAGAGACAGCCCAGCCAGCGTGGCCGAGGACGTGGACGCGGCCGCGGTGATGGATTCCGTGGTCGTGGTGGTCGAGGTGAATTCAGGGGCAGAGGCCGTGGCCGTGGCGAGTTCCGCGGTGGACGTGGACGAGGTGGCTTTGGCGGCCAGCAGAAGCCCAACGGATCTGCCACTCCTGCTGCGCAGCAGTAGATGCCCTACATCGTCCTCTGCGGAGTCTGAAGCTTGACTGGGCTTAGTGAGATTCTCACCAGGGGAAGTCTGGCTATTGACTCCATCGTGGCAGTAAATGTCCCGATCGCTCCTACAGTTCCTGTGCTCTCCGCATCGCAATTGCTCCGCTCCCGGCCATCTGGGTTGTTCTTCTCTCCTCTGGCTCGTCCGTTCCTATCCATTCTCCAGACCATCGGCGTTGATACGGTTGTGAAGCATGACTTTTCGGTCCAAAAAAATGAAACGAAACATGAGTTGCATGTGGGTTGGTCGAGCGGAGGTTATTGCTCTTCGTTTTTTTCGACTTCCCGTAATATCAAGACTCAAAAAGTTACTCGATGTGTATGACCATCTGCGATTACTGAGCGTGCATAGTGTCTTGCTTTTCCCACTTCTTCTTTTTCACCTTTTGTGTTTCTCTAGAAAGATTCCCCTTTACCCCTTTTTGTGAGCGGCGAAGGCCCGATGTGCCCTTCATGTCATTCGCATATGCGGTTCTGTTATGGGCTCATGTATTCTATGTCACTCTTGCCTCCATGCTTTCCGGCCTTCTCTGCTGGACTTCAGTATGGTTGGGAGAGAGGAAGTTGATGTCAGCAGGCAGAGGCAGTTATCAGGTTGGTGGCATAGCATTGCGTTGAGCAGTTGATTCATGAGGAACGAAATGTTACGATCGGATTCGGATGCTACGACTCTTTCTCATCGTGTAGACTCGTAGAATAGGCTGGCGAGAGATATAGGGGGATCCGAGCCATATCAGCGTTCTTGACCAGGTGTACACTGGGACGGAGTCTTCCTTCAGCAGTAATAATCCCAAGCTAGTTAATCACCATCCTAGGCTGTTGTTAGATACCATGAACATGTTGCTTGGCAGCTGTTGAAACACCGCTAAAACAATGGCGTAGAGCCTAAGTTAGTTATGGTGGACCTCTAACAAAACGGTCCGTGCCTGAAACAGCTTAAAAGATTCCATTGACTATCAGATGTCCATCAGAGTCCAAAAGCTGTCCTCCCGTGAACTTGCTGGCTACAAATTCTCCCATTCTCAGTTTTCCTATATTAACATTTTACATCTTCTTTCCTTTCCATCTTTGCGGCGTGCTGGATACATGTCCCTAGGTTGAGCGCATTCTCTTCTTTCTTTCAGACTTGTACCCTTATTATTTCCGAGTCATCACGACAATGCCGTCAGCAGCGGTTTCTCCGGCTCAACGCAAGAGCATTTTAAAAGTCCTATTTATATCACTACTCTTGGACCTGGTAAGTTGGGTCGAGCCCTTCGATGGTTTTGCTCTGCTGACGTTCGTTTTTCCCAGATCTCATTTACTTTCATTCTACCTCTCTTCCCCTCCCTTCTCGCATTCTATCGCAGTCGCGACCCCTCCCCGACATCCCTCCTCAATCGGGTCTTCCACTATCTTAACGAGTACAAAAATGCCTTCGCGAGGCCAATCGACTCCCGCTATGACATTGTCCTGCTTGGTGGTGCGCTGGGATCCCTGTTTTCCCTCCTCCAGGCCATCGCTGCGCCTTTCATAGGCCGCCTCTCCGACCGATATGGCAGGCGGACAGCACTGTTGTGGTCCATGGCAGGTAATATACTGAGTGTTGCTCTTTGGGTCGCCGCTACGGATTTCCGTACGTTCCTTGCCAGTCGCATTGTTGGTGGGTTGAGCGAGGGAAATGTGCAGATCGCCAACGCGATCGCAACGGATATCAGCGATGAGAAGCAGCGTGGCTCGACGATGGCCATCGTAGGAGCGTGCTTCAGCATCGCGTTTACATGTGGACCAGCTCTGGGGGCAGCGCTTTCGAGTATTACCACCGTTGCGGCCAATCCGTTTGCGACCGCTGCTGGATTCTCGCTGTTCTTGATTGTCCTGGAGACGCTATATCTATATCTGTGTCTTCCTGAGACACATCCGCGACTGTCGAACAAGGGAGCCAATGCATCATCGGTGTCTAATGGAGCATCCAATGAAAAGAAGGAGGCCGCAAAGACCGACTCAGCGCCGCGTAAACACACAAACCACCCTACCCTCCTGAACATTACTCATCTACTCTTCCTTCTTCCTTTCTCAGGGCTGGAGTTCTCGCTTCCTTTCCTAACCGCGACGCTATACGCTGGCAGCAAATCAAGTCCCTCCGCTCTGAATGGGCGTCTCCTCTCCCTCATGGGTCTAATCGCATCTCTTCTCCAAGGAACCGTTGTCCGCCACTTACCACCTCTCATGACGATTCGTGCCGGTGTCCTGGCTTGTACCGTTTCTTTCTTTCTCCTTTCTCGTGTCTCCACTATCTCCGGTCTCTACGCAGCTGGGAGTCTCTTGGCTGTCACCAGCGCGACAGTCGTCACTGGCTTGAACAGCCTGGGCAGCTTGGAGGCAGGAGAAGGCGAGCGGGGTATCGTCTTAGGAAAGCTGAGAAGCTGGGGTCAGTTTGGCAGGGCAGCTGGTCCGATCTTGTTTTGCTCGCTGTTCTGGTGGGGTGGAAGAGAAGTCGCATACACCACTGGTGGCGTTGCCATGTTGGCAGTTTGCACTCTCGTCTTTGGAGTTCTCAAATCTCCTCCTACGGCGAAGGCTGCACCGAGGACCTGAACGAAATTAAAGGCAAAAAACCTGGCGGCTCTTTCTTCTCAACCGGACTGGTTGAGATCCCGAAAATTGCTCTCTGGGGTTTGTAGCAAAAAACCTGTGAAACATCTCCGCTGTACCATAACTGTGCTGGAGAGAATAGAATGGTTGTTAGTAATGTATCTGGTGTTTCAGAGTCTTTGATATGCCTTTTTAATACGAAGCCTACTGGCTGGTCCAGTGTAGTTTAGTACATATCTATCCAAGGGACAACATTCAAACAAGCTTACATTATTATTCTGCCTTTTGTTCCTGGATATATAAATTGACTATCCTGAGATTTCAGAGATGAAGATACATCAGTTGCTAAGATACTGTATGCTAATCCGGTTGAAATCCTTGTTCCGGTCTATGAACTAATGCGGATGGGCCTTATTAATTAGAAAAGATGGTGAAAGCCAGCTCTAGATATCGCATCCACATCAATGCAGTGTTAGTTCAGTGAAAGGGCTATGGTCTATCGGACATTGAGACCTCAAGGCCAGTAACTGAGCACACCCTCTTCTTCGCTGGGAGTACCAGCAAGTCTATGACAGCAGCAGCCGTCTCGCTTCTGATCGATATGCTATCACATCGCTCCGGTTTACCACGCCATGACTGGGTCTGGCTAGCCAATCTCACTGTCCGTCGGAGACATATCTCTCCCTCTCTGATACACAGGATGCACATAACGACATATCACAGGGTTGTTATATAGATTTTGACGGTAAGATCGCACCAACCCACCGAGTTTATATAGAAACAATTCGTGGAGCAGGAAATGCCATCTCCTCCGTGTCCGATTATGCAAAATGGATTTCCGCAATCCTGAATCATCGGGAGCGGTCTGATTGGATTTCAAGGTATGCACCTCTTTCTAACCCATCATGATCAATTCCTTACGCGGATGCTAATCGTTATCAGACACATGTTAACATGATGTACAGAGGCAATACAATCATTAACGCAACTCGTCCATCTGACAATATCATTTCAGAACTTTACCCTACAATTCCCCATCCTCCACTACCAAATATCAACCTCTCCGCTTATGAGGGCGTGTATTTGCACCCAGCCTACCCAGACTTCAGGATCTCCAGCGACTGTCCCAAGAGCAGAGCACCAGTTCCTCCGAGTTCTGAATCGGACAACGCCGGACCTCTGCGCCTCGTTTATGAGAAGTAACGAGTATTCTGAAAATGAGAGATTGGAACCTATATCATGTCACGGGCACATTCTGGGCCTTCTATGGCGATCAAAGGAGAGAAGATTTGCTGGAGACGGAATGTATGATCTTGAATACAATGTTCTACGTTAGGGATACTACATATAAATGCATGATATATATTCGTTTGCAGGAAAACTATACGCGTGTTTGCATCTACATATTACCTCCCTATAAATATCTCTGTATACATGCCGTAGCCGCCCGATCCCTTCTTACCCCCTAGGAAACAACTGCTTTGTTAATTTCCAGCACATGATCATTTCCTTCTTGGTACCCTGTACTTTGATGTCGGATTCCGCCCGAATGTGGTGGTAACTACCGACCGATTCTCACTTCACAAGAAGTCATCTTTATTGTGTTGTAATAAAGCAATGTGAGAAGTGGCTTTTGTTCTTGATTATTCATAATTTCTACATTTTTCCCCTTTTGGTTGTACTGTGCTTTCTGAACCTTTGGTTATTCTTAAGAATCTTGGGACGAAGCACGCGTTCCTGTTCCAGGTTGTTGACTCACGACACATTTTTCATACTCCTACTACCTCGTCTTGAAGTCTCATTAGAAATTCCACCATTAGCGGCTGAATGCTTGCTCACTGTATCAAGCATGTGGAATGAAGCACATCCAATGGAGATGGATGTGGATATGGATGTGGATATGCAAGTCATTCATCTCGATGACCTTCCCACAGAACTCCTCGAGCTAATCTGCGAGTTCCTGAATCCACTATACTTGAAGCAACTCCGTCTCACGAGCAAAATACTCTCCCATGCAGCAACAAGATACCTCTTCCGGAAATTGTATATCACCTTCTGCATCCGATCATACAGGAACGTCCTCATTGTCTCTGAGAGGGAGAGCTTGAGAAACCTCGTCCATGAACTCGTCTGGGACCTTCGAGAGATCCAGATCGCGCTGACCAAGGAGTTCGAGTTCATGGCATACTTCAAGGACGCACTGGTGGGACTGAGTGGTGAGGAACGCCAGTTCTTTCGTGGTGTACATGACAACCTATATCATGCGCAGTGTTCCTTGAAGACAACCCTGCAACAGGATATGGAGCAACTCGAGCCGCTTCGGGAAGCTTTGCGGAGGTTCTCTCACATCAAGAAGATTTCCATGATCCAGCCACCTGATTGGAACATGATGGCGATACCGATGTCTCTGAGGTTGAGTTCAGGGATGCTATTTCAGTATGGGACGTGGGCGTTGGCCTCCTCCCATCCAGTTAGAAGGGGAACGGTCAATGACTACATCGTCGGGAGCTGGCCGCTCAAGGTCGCGTTACAATGCCTGATGCCCTCAGAGGAGTTGTCGATACTTGCGTATTCGGGGAATTGGAGCACGATTGCGGGGCTGCTAATTGCAGGTCATCGCGACCGGAGCTCTCTACGACATCTCCGTCGCCTTGATATCAACCTGTTCATGCCCCACGGTGGACCTTTTTTCTGGCATGGCTTTATTGAAGCTGGGCCGACGTTGCGAGACAGCAAGCTCAACGGGTGTTACGCAGCACTGGAGTCGATCAATCTCAGCTTCAAAACCATTTCGGATCCAAACCCGCAGAAGAACATAATTAATTTCGGATCGCCATCGATCCCTATCGATAGGGCATATTTCCCACAGCTGCGAGCCTTCACACTGGAGAGTTTTTGGATGTGGACTTCTGATTTCAAGAGCTTTCTACGAAAGCACGCTGCCACGCTTCGAAGTCTATCGGTCCGAAAGGCGCTACTGCTGCTGGGAAATCTCGGCGAGATCTTGGAATCGATGCGGGAGTCACAGATGAAGATCGAAAGTGGCTCCTTCGAGGACGTGTTTGACGACTCCTTCTGGAGACGCATGAATCGGTTGACGGTCCAGGAAGCTCAATTGCTGGATTTCCTTGCTGGAAAGGGACCCAATCCTTGCCCGATACCATCATCAGGTCCCTCAAATACGTGAAAATGACGCTGGAGACTGCTGCTGGATGCCAGAACACTCTTGGTCTGAATATTCAGGCAAGAATTGTGTAATTTGCTTTCTTCTTCTTGCTATACCCCTTCTTGTTTTCATTATGCATTTCCCCAGATATTGTACCAGCGTCAAGACCGCCTGCAGTCAAACGAGTGGCATTACTCGGCTGATATTGAAACATGTGCCTTATCGTAACTAAGCAACGTGTTCATTCGGGATGCTCTAATATGATTAGTCGTCATATGAGTAATGGTCTGAAGATGAGAGGGGAGCCTAGAGAACAACATAGGTTAGACGTTAATCTCGAATTTTGGTAACATGATCAAACACATATTGGATTAAGGGGTAAAATAATGGGTATATCCAGAGTAGAGATCAGGTTCCGATACATGGAGTGAAAAGATAACCGTGACAAAGAAGACTTAAAAAAAAACGCCTAGACCTATTTTTACAATGCATATAACCATCATGATATGCATAAACTGCTCGCATAATGCTCCCGGCCACTCCAGATCAAGATATCCTCTAGACATCATGCATGATAAATAGGAAAAGAAATAGCACCGTCTCCTAAGTCTTGCTGTCTGGCATAGAAGAGAGGCAGGCGTATGACGAATGAGGGTTGCATACTCGTATGCCCCCGAGAGTGCAGAAACTGGTGAGAAGTGGAAGACACGAACAGCGTGTAAGAGCCTGAGGATTAGCTTTTCAACTCGTAAAAGAGATTCGCCTCTAATCCCAATGACTATTCCAGTTACCTAGAGTATTCATATCGAAGAGTTCGCTCGTCCGGCCTGATGGGAGCCCAGACCATTGCAACCTTGGATAGCCAATCCAGGTCCAGCAGACGGGTCCATAGAACCTCTTGCCTTTCCAAGCAACCAGTCCGTCAATGTGACGAATTTGGCAGTCCGATCCCATCCATCGGCATCATCCGCATGTTCGATGGTATGGCTCAAGATTCGGCCTTCCTCGTCGAAGGAGAAGATAAAAAGCCCCGTAAATTGCTCCTCTTTGGACAATTTGAATATGGGCGCTTCACCTCCAAGGAGGACACTGAGACCCTTGTTTGTGCCGTCTGTGGAGGCCGCCTGGCGGCTGGGGCCACTCTGATATCCAGATGATTTTGCAGCGCCATTGTGTTCATTTCTAGCCTCCGTTCTCCAGCGTACAACCAGCCGTTCATCTCCACAGTCATTCTGGTGGGTGTCTATCACTGTGCCTGCTCGAACTATCCGCTCGCTTATAATATGAAGCTTGACATTTCCGACCAGCGGTACGCTGCTCCAGGCAACCGGTACCGTCCACAGTGCTGCACGATACAGTACTCGGCCTTTCACCGTTGGTAGATGTGGGTGTGTTGATGGGAAGAGATGTAGAGTGACATGCGGGGATAGGATCTCTGGGGGGAGAGAGTTTATGAGGATAGTTGGCAGCAACGGAGAGAGTATCCGCAGAGCTGTTAATTGAACGAGGTCAGCATCTTGAAAAAACTAGCAGATTGAGTGTGCAGACAGAGAAAACGAAAGAAGCTTAATCCTCACTCTTTCCAAGCTTGATTATCCGCTCATCTGGGGGCTGATGATCGCCATTCGCATCTCCGTTGGGACCATCCAAAGCCCGGCCACGGGTTGGTGAGAAGAGTTGTGGCGAAGAAGGAGTGAACCATAGCTCTTCAGCTGGACCAATGCGCAACCGTGCTAGGCTACGAGATACTGTTGACACATAATTTCGAGGACGAAGACGATATAGACACCGTGTTGGACGTGATGAACGCGGAGAAAGGCGAACGCATTGAACGGGCGAAACAGAACGACAGACTCGAAGTTGCGGCATCACGGGAAAGGTCTATAATGCTTACAGACCAACGCAGAGCCGCACGAGACGGTGATGTAGCGCGATAGATGCATAGATGAAAGCCTGGTCCTTCTGCAAGTCTGCGCAGAAAAAAAGTAGAATCTGGAGATCGGAATTCTCATGACGTCTACTGGCCGAGCCGAGCCGCCCCCATCGATTCCACCGATTCCATCGACTCTTTCGATCGGTATCTCCTTAGCATATCTTTAATTAGTTATTGTTCCTTTCTGTTATCGTTAAATGCTAAAAACACTTCAGCTTTTATGCAACAAACATTATCACCAAATAATTTGCAGGTCTGACAGCGGAAGTATATCCCGCAAACATTAAAACTATGAACATGTAGGCAGCCCTTTACTAGTTTGACAAGGCAGATATTGAGAATTCTAAATGATGAGTTTTATCATGTCCAATAATACCTGCCTAGTTACTATCCATAGTAGAATATAGAGGATTCTACCGGACATGCAAGATGAATAGACAATGCATTATGTTCATTGATGTAAATGCTAAAAGTCCCAAAACACCGGTTCCAAACACTCCCATATTAGAATTACATTCATCATCAGGCAAGTTCATCATCCTCGTCTTCTCCCATGATTCGTCGCTCAGCGATCTCACGGATCTTTTCTTCCAACACCGCCCGCTCGTATCTCTGGGCCACCTTGCTGGCCGCCTCGAGCATCTTGCCGCTGCGGTCTCTCATGAGACTTACCAGCTCGAGTGCCTTCATGCCGCGCTCTTCACCCTCGCGACATTCGACAGCCAGCATCTGCAGAAGGGTCTTGTCGACCTCAAGTTCCTTCCGTGCCAATTCGGTGCGCTGGCTGGGAGTAGCGTTGGTGGATGAGAGAAGGTCCTGGAAGAGCGTGAGGAAGAGCGTTTGTCGGACGAAGGCTTCTTCGAATCGGGAACCATCATTGCGTGTCGCAGCCGCCTCTTCGTCTTCGTTATCCTTGGCTGGCGCTGTAGAAATAGGGATTTTGAAGTCGAATTCACTTAGCAAAGGCCGAGGGAAGTATGGGTATTTCTCTCCACCCTTCAAGATGATACAGTGGAATTTGTCCTGAGCCACCGCAACCGGCCAATAGGTCTCTTCCTTGCGTCCACCAGCCAAACGTTCCAGCTGCTTTGTGTCCAGGAGGGGAACCCAGCGAGCTTGGCCTTGCATGCGCCAATGCTGGAGAACAAGTAGAACGCCATCGGAGTCATATATACAGGGGTCCTAAAAAACTAATTAGCATGCCACATAAGAATATTGTGACCAGTGGCTTGCTCACTCCATTGTCAGAAAAGAAGACGTTGATGAGCTCCGAGCCTTCCGGTAAGGCGACCACATCCTCATTCTGGTATATCTCATCTCGTTTCACATTCTCAATAGAATAATTCAACGTCGCGTGACCATCAGCTCCTACAGGTCCGTTGCCCACGGTCATGACATAGTCCCGCCAGGCAGCACATGTCACAGCAGGGCTCTTTTGTCTATAGATTCGGTATGGTGTCCCAAACAACGTATAGACGCGGACATAGTCTTTCGTAGTAACCGCCACGATGTAATTATCACTCAATGCCAAGGCTACCTGTGTCAGCGATAATCGGCGTGATATGGTCATGTGTACTTACCTCGGACATCTTCCCCTTCCGGTAGCTGAGTGCGCCAATCTGTCCGTGTTGTCCACGTCTCATGCGGACGATAGAAGATCGTAGCGGGATCTCCATCCGTGGCTGGACTGGAGAAGAGCGTGCCATTTTCGTCTGAGAGATTGTCAGCATGTCTCCAACACAATTCAGACGGGAAACTATACTCAAGCAAGCCTTGTCGTATAAATAAGGATCAGTGAAATGGAAATTTCGGTGAAGTTCACGATCATAGAATTCGACAGTGACGGTGTTATGCGTCTCTTGGTCGACTGTCCACACAAATCCGGTGAGGTTCAAGCCTGGAGAGGTTAGTGCCTGCTTGTATGGAGGCATAGCCATGACAGTTCTTACAAAGATATCTCCTGTTTCCCCGCCAAGGCGTGCTCCCTGGTTGAAGCGGCAGATGCGTCTTTGGCTTCCAGAACCCTGTGATATGTTTCTTGTCATCGTGGCCTTCGAGGCCGTCTAGATGGCCGTTCGTACGCTTGCCATACGCATTAATACCCTCAGCATACCCGGCTCCATCGTCATCTTCGATGAAATCATCATCCTCATCCATAGGACCAAGGATATCATCTAATGAGTCTGGAGTACCCCTTCTTCGTCTGTCCTCGGGTGCTTCCTTTGGCCTGCTTGGCACTGGTCGTTTGATATTGCCGGACGTCTCGGCAAGAGGCGCAGAGATGAGAGGAGCGGACTGAAGAGGCTTCTCCAAGAGCGGCATGTACTCACGCGGCACAAAATCATCGTGGATAAACAGTTCACCATCGGAAGTAGTGAAAGAAAGAGAGTTATCGGTGGGGTGCCAGGCCAAGTTGATGACATTGGCGAAATCATAACGTCGTAGGATATTCTGTGTCTTAGTCTCCCAAAGCACAATCTGACCATCTGCTCCCGCAGTCGCCAGCAGAGCGCCGTTCGGTGACCAGCTCAGGGCCGTTACTTCGCCGTTATGACCCCCGGAAAAGACCTTCTGCTTGTCCCAGTCGATTGTCGAGAAGACTAGAATATCTCTGGTAGTCTGGGCCGTTGCGAAAGCTGTTCCGTCCGGATGCCAAACAGCGCTCGAAGTTGCGTCGTCCTCCGCTTCGAGCCTTCGAATGACTCCGTCGAGTTTCCGCACCAATTCCGGTTCCTCTGAAGTAAGCGAGTATATGTAGAGTAATCCATCCGTGCAGGAGACGGCGACATAGCGCCCACTGGGATCGAAAGAGACATGTTTCGAGCCCTTGCTCTGTTCTCGTAGATATTTCACCTTGGTCATGTCCTCCGCATTGACAATCTTTACCGTCAGTTCGCTGTATTCAATGTCAGTCTTATATCTGCGAAGTACCAAACCTATCTATCCATTGACTCACTCGCTCGCCACAGCAACCCATTCTCCATCTCTCGAAATATCAAGGTCTCTAATCGGAAGAGCGCATCGCACTAGAAGCTTTTCCATCTTCCCGGACTGCAGCTCGTACTGCCAGACTGTTCCATCCTCCGCGCCCATAACGAACGATTCGTTCTAATTTCGCCTATCAGCCTCCTATTCTCCTGATAGTACCGGAATCCAAGGAACGCCTACAGTGGCCGCAATTCCAAAATGTCCCTCCACACCCTCATCCACCGTCGTCGGCTCTCCATCTTTCCCAACTGTATAGATTCTAATCGCAGAATTCGAACCAGCGGTTATCACCCGCTTTCCATCCGGAGTGTATGTGAGAATCGTCGTTCCAGGCGTATCTGCAGTCAAAATCCAATCAAGATATTAGTAAAGCCGTAATCACAAACTGCGTTGATATAGATCAGTCGCGCGAAACGACGTAGAAAACTCACGGGCTGGTCTGCCCCTAGGCCGAACCGCTTCTGAACTCATGATCGCAGAAACAGTTCAAAAATCCAAATCAATTCCGTGACGAAATAATATATCAAACCATGAATCGACTCCAGGTTGACTTGATCTCCGCAACGGAACGCGTCTTGATGTTCCGCAAACGCGTCGCGTGCACAGACCACTTATTGATACATCCCGAACCGGAACAGAGTCAGGGCTTAGGGCTTAGGTTCAGGGTTGGCTCTCGTGTCCAATCTATGGTGAAGTGCTATGGCTTAGATTTGCTGCCTTCCAGTAGTGATATTTAGTTCGCCGGATTAGGAGTCTGATGATATGTGGAGATCCCGTGGCTGCAGATTACCGCTTCCACCTGATATCATGTAGTAAGACTTTGGGCATTCAAAGCAAACCACGAGGAAGGAGCCTTAGATTTGATGGCTTACTTTGCCTCATTTTTCCTTTTCTAGAGGACAGAGAAGAGATGCACGAAAAGTTCGAGCCAAGTATCTATAATTATCATCTAATGCGTCTTCGTACAGTACTTTTGAAGATAGAAGACCCTGCGAACCGTGCTGTGCAGAAGATGAACGCCCGGAAGATAAATGTAACCCGAAATCAACTTAGCTAGTGAACTCCAGTCCATGCTTTCCGCCATGCAGTCTTTGGAGTAAGTCCCGAAAAGCAACAGAAGTAATAACCGGAACCCCGAAATCCAACCCAGCGCGACAAACACCGGTATGCTCAACGCAGGAATTGGTGTGAAAGGCAAAATAAAACCGAAATGAACATGTGAAAGCAATCGCTGCGTGACAGTGCGCCCAGCATAAACCCCCACTTTTGAATGGGCTGATTAAAAGTCTTGAAAATCCCAAATTTAGAAGGGTCGTAAACGTTGAAGGTAAGACAGAAGGTCCCCAAAAAAATGGAAATCCGCCGAGTGGTAGAAGGGAAATGACTTCCTATTACAGAGGATAGGTAACAGGTGAAAATCCTCAGACTCCCTTTTCACGCGACCATGCTGAATGACGCCAAGGTACATGAGGTAGTACATAGGCCTCATTCAACTGCAACCGGGAGGATCCAGAGGCAAAAAAATAGCACACCAGATGCATCCAGAAAATGCAATGGCTGCGAGATCTAACAGGGCGACATATAGAAAGAAAAGCGGATCAACGGATAGGCGTCGAGAAGGTCTTTCATGCAGTACGACTGTCAGGTTGGATGGCAGTAAAAACGATCATTGGTGGGAAATGCGCATAAGGCGAACGTGGTTGTATCATGTGCTGTACGACCCACGTACATCTATCGTGAAATTCGTCAAAAGAGATTCCTTGAAAACATTGTGAGTTGCCCAGCATAGGGATGAGTGCGTGGCAGTTTGACTATAGGTGCGTGTAGATAAGATCATCTCGATATCGGTGCGCGATCTTCTGCAGGTACACGCCGATTCCTTGCAGAACGGACTATGCAGTTCACTCTGTGAGCAGCCAATCCAGACGCTACCTCAGAGAGACCTTATTTCGGATACACTGGTTAGCCATCACGTCACCATACCTTGTGGTATTATTGAGCCCTTTTATGCACCACACTAATTGACTGCTGCGGGGATTCGCACAGGCCAAGAAAAGCAGGATTGCACTTACGGAAGATCCTACACTCCACTAAGCTAAGCTTTAGCGGTGTAGCAAGCATTGCATCGGTTATGACCACAGAGCTTGCAACGCCATATTGCCACGAAAGGCCCGGAGTTGCAATCAGAACATCTCCAGGTCAGGATGTTTCCGTTTGTTGCCTGCACGATTGCGAAGATGTGTCCGGAGCAGTGGTTTGCCATGGCGGGCGATCGTCGTTTTCTACTTTAGAATTTGGTCGGTCCAAGAGTCCGCTGTTTCCGGGTTGGCGCGATTGAGACTCTATCAGAAACCCGTCGATCAATCTAGGGTCTAGCGCCGTGTATTGGGGATCAGGCGGCGTCTTCAAAGTGATTGAACCAGTCGCTGCGAAGGCAGGCGTATTTTCTGCCTGAAGACTCGAGACAACTTAGTTGAGGCCGCAGTCGAGGAGCGCACCGAACGAACTAGAGTTGCCAAAGGCAGGAAGAACCGGGGGGACAGATATGACAAGTGAATATATGGAATCCGCGAACAATGAAAGAAATCGCTGCAAATCCGGTTAGACATCAACCAACACACAAAATAATGGACAAGATCCTTTGACACTGTAGATTACCTTCACGATGACAAAATATCCCTCGAGTCACAATGGATTCCAATCAATTTGCTGAAGAAAAGAAGTGATGCAGTAGTTATCCGTTGAAACTGAAACTGAAAGTTGTTCTGGAGAAAGACTGATGGTTCACACAATATTAAGTATTTTCCTTTGTGGTGCTGGATCAGAAATGAAGCCTTCCATGTGGACATACAGCTCCTCTTAAAAGTTCACCAGAAGTGAAGTCAGAAGCGAGTAACCGAGTTGAGATGGTTACTCACCACATTGCACAAGAGGTTGAACCGTGGCTCAGTGGAGGCGGTCCCTTCCCGTGTGGATCACAGCGTCCTTGTGTATTCGAATGGGACCAGATAGCGATCTCTGGTGTAGCAAGGGACGAGCGGATCTGGATCAGGAGAGAGGATCATTGGGGACATTCCTCATCTTTGCACCAGCACCATGGACAACCGCATAGCCACGCCTTGCACCTTTCTGGGGGCAGCTGCAGGAGACGATCTGGACGCAGATTTCCGTTCTTCTGGAACCGGTTCGTAGTCATTGAAGTTGGACTAGTTGCACGGCGCTGGGCGGTTCTAAACTTCAGAGGCTTCGGGCCGCGGGAAAGTATGAAGGGTCCCCGAAAGGGGGGCTCATGGTTGACAGGAAAACCGAGTAAAAGAGAAAACGCCATTTCACAGGTCCAGACATCACCAAACGCCCACCAGAACCCCAAAGTTGTTTTCGCGGATCCCCTCCCGAAGATGTGATGTACGGACTAGTTGGTTCCAGGAGTCTCAGCGGTTGGCGTTTCCGGGACAAAGACGTCCACTTGTCGTATACTGTGGTGCGCTGCCGATTGGATCAGCCTAGAGTCACTAAGCTAGCTATTCTCAAGCTTCGAGCTAACTAGCGACGCAGAGAATGGGATTCGAGTCTGGGTTCCGCGCAGTCGGAGCCGACGTCTGGCGCCAGGAACGTCCAAGTGAGTTCAGAGAACACCTGGTTGGTACTAAGTTACTGTCTATCGCATCCATTCCTCGGCCACTCACACCATTCATTAATCCTAGCTAGGAAGTGTCACGACGCTGGACCTGAATTTGAGAAGCAATCACTAGTGAAATTGAGCGCGTCCACAACATGAGACAGGACCATGGAGATCATAAGACCGCACAAGACCGAAGATGTCGTCGTCCTCAAAGGACTATCAACAGCCCTAGTGCGGCCGATTGTGAGACGCCCCTCGACGTAGGACAGGGGCGCAACTCTAGTGGTACCGCGAGTTCTCGAGGATGACTGGTCGTGAAATACCTCTCACTGTCAGCCACAAGGCGATCCTGCTTCCCAAGTGTACAGGACGGGAAATTTCTACCAAGCCCCGTTGGTCCCGACAACCAGGTTGGTGAACCAAGGGAAGGTTCTGATCTATACACAATGAAGATCATTTCTTTTGGACGCTGCTAAACTTGAAGCCCCGACACTCCGGCTCTTGGAGCTGCCCTTAAGCAGGGAACAAGGGCCCTTGTCACCCATCAATCATAATAGATGACAGACCTTAATGATCGTCTTATATGCCTATATGGAGGATTCTGCTATCACTGCGGAAGATCACCCGTCACTTCACGCTTGGGCCTCTAGTTACGCCCATCTCAGATGATCGTCCTGGCCTGGTGGAGGCTGAACATCGAGATCTCGTTCAGGTCCAATCATCTCATCCAAGGAGACTTCAAAGGTGGACCGTGTACAATTGGCTGGGCCACCAATGATGATTCCAAGTTGGATATTCTTCTTCTTGTGCGGGAGTCTGCATTGTTATACGGACAATCAGGCGAGTCTTGCGATATCTGCGTGAAATACAATGGTCATGTGTTAGCGCCTGTGTGCCCAAGTCCCATTGTTGGGTCTTCACCATTTTGTTTAGGTGTTCTCGAAATCGAAACAAAGGGACACCGTCTTGGCTAGGCCGAGTAAACAGAAAACTCAGATTCGGTAATCGACAGCTTGCTAGTATCCCATAGTTTCGTAATACCGAAGCGTCGATCACTCTTCTGTGCTGGGAAACGGAGCGAAAACGAGCTCATCACGCAGAAAAAACGTGGACGAGAGGATACCTACAGGGTACCTAGAATTAGGGGGCGATCCCGCGACACCACACAGCTATCCTTGGATCTCCCGCGCGAGAGGTTGTACTTTTGCAGATATCCATGTGGCGGTTCGCTCTAGAAGAGTTTCAGCCCTGGTTCCTGACTCCATCTCACGACTTGCAGAAGCGCACGCGACCGGTTTGGCCGCGTAAGACTTCAATTGGAGAGTCAGAAAAGGTCGACCACAACGTGCTGTTCGACTTTCAGGGTCTCCGCTAGACTTACTGGAGATCCATTTAGTTAGTTAACTGATCTACTCCAACGATTAAGTTAATCAGGGGAGATAATATCATGTGCCTCCCTTTGGTACTTTCTAGTTAGACAAGAAGGACACTATTCGGCGATAGTTTGGCAAGGAATAAGCGACGCCGAGACTATACTATCGAACCACTTAAAGAAACAGATTCGACGCCGGCCCTCCGCACAGTCCAGGTCCTGTCTTTTTTTTTCAAGACGAACCATAGCTTTGACGATCTAATTGGCGTCAGGGTCCACCGGCTGAAAAAAGGAACGGTCGAGTTTCGTGGAGTTCCAGATGTCCTACTTACTACACTCGTACTTCTGGAGCCGGATGTATGTGATTGATCCCCTGCACCTCCTTCATCTAGATGGCAAGTCTCCTTCATCTAGATGGCAAGTCTCCTAGGACCACAAAACAAAGCTTCACTCAGCTCTCCTTCCAAACGCCCATGAAAATAACTAGTCAGTGGTCAACATTTGACCAGTCAGCGTCCTGATTTCTCCGAAACTCGATCCATCCCTTGCGGCTCAACAAACAGAAAAAGGGCCCTAGGTGCGTTACAAGAGAACTCACTCACTACAAAACTCTATTCCATATTTGGGGGAACTCCACCTCTGTTTTAGGCAAATGGGACAAACGAAACGAGTCGTAATCAAGTCGATAGAACAATGACAAATACTTCACCTGATTGTTGTGCATGAAGAGTTGGTAAAAAATGCCCAAATTTCCCTTTGGAAATTGTCTGGGCACACATTATGCATAGACAAATGATAAGAGTACACGACGGGTTGTGAATCGAGCGGTGAGACGAGATACAATGTCGCCTTGCCTTGGGCAGTAGATATGGGTACCTGCTTGAAGATCATCACCTCGTGATTATGCTGTGAAGATGTAGCGGGAAATGCTGCTGCTGCACGAAGAATATCACAATGGATCAATACAGAACTGTAGATCAATGTACGACGGAAGCAAATAATCATATTGAAAATATTACACAAGACCATAACTACGCAAGTGGCAAAGCACAAAACTTGGACATGTGCGAGATGTTCTCTTGCACCGCTTCCACCGACCAGAGGCCGCAAAGCCAGCCCAAAAAGGACAAGCTTTAAAAGCGATGCCTTCGTTCCTCGTACGGAAACCAAGCGTCGATCATTTCCCTCCATCACTGAGACGATATAGGAAAGATGAAAGACGCCTGGAGCCCGGCGTTTGTTCTTCCAACGCTCCGTTAAGGACGATCCTTGTGATGAGAAGGCAAGAGAACTCTTAACCTTCTTGCAGAATGTCCTTGCAGAACCCCGAAGGTTCTGCATCGTTGGTGTATAATTTTGCTCTTCAAGGCTTGACCTCAAAACGAGCTGGATAGAATATCCACACCCGAACCGCTGGAAATATGCCATGTTGAGCAAATCCGACATTCTCACAGCTGAGTGGTGATCTAAAGGCAGTATTTTGGGGAGATCATGAGACAAGCAAGCGCATGGGAGAAAGTAATGTCGCGGGCACTTCAAGTGTACATCCGCGTAAAGGGAAACCATTTGAGGTACCTAACAGACCACGTAAAATAATACAGAGTGACGCCCCGAAGAAAAGCTATTTACCCATGATGATTCCCCGTGACCTTTCGTGAACGGATAACGCCGTCGGCATATCAGCCGTTATGGAGTGCACTGTCGTAAACATTCGTTGAGCGATAGCGGAACTACTACCTAACTCGAGAAAAATTCAGAATCTTGACGTATGATGTCATCGCATGCCTAAATATTTTCAATCATTCAACTGGAAGAGTGCCGACACACTGGTGAGCTGGTCAGTATCTGAGGTCCTTTGGTTGTGATCATATCGAGCAGTCTAGGTAACATACCTCTCTCCATAGTGATGACGCCTGATGGCCTCCGAAAGTAGGTTAGAGATATCGATGACGATCAACTTCTTGGAAGTTTTCATCATCACTGGAGAAATAGGAAACGAGTTCGTCACGACAATATAATCGATAGACTCGCATGCTTCCAGTTGCTCCAAGGAGTTGTCACCGAATAAACCGTGAGTAGCAATGCAGTAGACCTTGCGCGCTCCGCCCCGCTTGACCACTGTTTCAGCAGCGGTAATCCAAGAACCACTCTTATCAATCATATCGTCGACCAGGAAAACAGTCCTGTCCCTAACCTCTCCCACCAAAGTAACGGTCTTCTCATCTCCGGCAGCGTGGGGAAGTCTGGGAGCATCATCGTCAGACTCGGGATCCTCGAAGGTTCCCGCGAGCGAATGCTGTACAGAAGAGGTGGAGACGAAGGATGCCATCATGGACTCTGGGATAGTTTCGTGGTTCTCCTTATTCGCCGCTCCATTTGCAGGCGTGGATAACGTCGAAATGACAGGAGATGGGTAGCTGTCATCCACAAGCTGGCCCTGTATGAATCTACCGGTGATCACATCTCGGGCACGTTCATCGGTAACATCCAGAGCAGCCTCCAACTCGGAAGGACGGCGGGCAGCAGGAGGGGTTTCCGGTCGCAGATCGTGAGGAAACACGGTCTTAGCGCGAACTGTCGGAGCCAAGGCGTTTGGCTCAAAATTAGTATTGAAGATGGGTTTGGAGTCGACAACCGCCTCCTCGGTAGACGCCGGGTCTTTCGAAAGAGGCTTCCCACAATCTTGTTCAATGGAATCGAAGAAGATAGTACTGTCATTAAGAACAGTAGGTATCTTGGGTCGCCGCCTATCGGTCGTAACGATCCCAAAGTTGAGTTTCAAGGTGTCGGCCAGAGAGGTAACTCGTTTCGTGCCACCGGCATTCTTGCTGACGACGACTGCATCCTTCCAGCCGGGGACATTCATCTTAATCCAACGAGCAATGAAGGGCTCCGCGAAAAGATTATCCACCGGCTTGCCAAAGAAACCTTGCATCTGGGATGCCTGTTTGACAACGAGATCAGTCTTAAACAAGCGGTCGGTCTTCAGAGAATTGAGACAGCACGTACATGCAAGTCCAGGGTTATCACATGATCGACACCGGCCACGGAAAGAAGATTTGCAAGCATACGGGCAGTGATGGCACCACGATGGCTCTTCTTCTTCGACTGACGAGAGTAAGGGAAATATCTTCAAGAAGTCAGTATCCATTGTGTGCTCTGCATAGGATTCAAGACGTACGGGACCACCGCTAGAAGTAGAGTCAGCACCTGTTTACCTCTCGATAAAGGGTAAACGTGGAAGAAGAGGGGCTGAGCTACCGACCTGTGATAGACTTTGCGGAGCCACCTTTGCATGCCGATATCATGATCAAGAGCTCCATGACACTGTCATTGATCTTGCTGCTCCCACTCTGGACAATGTAGACATCTTGGTTACGGACAGAGACGCCAATACTGACGCTTGTCTCGCCATTGCTGAACTTCCCAAGCTGAGCCTTGGCAGGAACAGTACCCAGACGCTCACAGACAGCTTCTGCGAGGACGGGGTGGGACGTCCCGCTAAAAATCTGAACGCCTCTCATTATGGGAGTTTGTTCAGATCCTCTATGGCGATGGAGGCTCTGGGGACATGGACTGAATCCGAACCAGGAGGTGGACCAGTCCAGATAGAGTGGGAAGTAAAAGTATGTTGAGTGTGGAGGACTAGATAAAAGAAGTGCGGACGAACGGTGGGAAAAGATTTGGACACTTGCGGTCTGTCCCGCTAGCCGTAATTTTGTCCCGCCAGTCTGGGAAGCTCCAAAAAGAGCTAAAACATCAGAGACCACCGTGCTTTTGCCAGGATCCCCGCCCCCTCTATCGATAATATATAATGTCGCAGAAATTCCCGGAGGTCCAGGGAGGTGGTTCCCTGATCATCGCATGGCAGGTGAAAGATAAAAATGTTCTAGTGGTCGGTGGCGGAGAGGTATGCGTAATTGCGATCAATTTAATATTATATTTTTCGAGGAAACCATCTCTCTTCTCCGTATATGACACTGATAGCGGCTTATTCAGGTTGCTTCGGGACGCATTCTACATGCGCTCAATGCAGACGCAAAGGTTACTGTCGTCTGTCCTTCTTCTGGACTGAACGATGAAGTGGCTTTTCGCGTTGCACAGAAGCAAGTATCTCACATTGACCGAACTTTTGAGCCACAAGATCTGGATACAGCGGATATGGTTCTGTGTGCCGTCGATGACCCAGAAGCCTCGACCAGGATCTGGAAGCTCTGCAAAGAGCGTCGTATTCCTGCTAATATCGCTGATGTTCCATCGGAGTGCGACTTCTATTTTGGTAGCGTCCATCGCGATGGGCCGTTGCAGGTCATGGTGAGCACGAATGGGAACGGCCCAAAGATGGCCAGTATGATTAGGAAGAAGATTGCAGAGACCCTGCCCAAGAATACTGGAGCAGCAATTGAAAACGTGGGAAAGCTGAGGAAGAAACTGAGAGACGTGGCTCCTGATCTCAGCGAGGGAGCGAAACGCATGAAATGGTGTGTCAATCGAATTGTCTTGCATTCTCGTTCGATGGGCGAGTGACTCTAACTTTATGTAGGATGTCCGGAGTATGTGAATCATGGAGCTTGGA
This sequence comes from Paecilomyces fulvus, assembly GCA_029606305.1. Classification (NCBI taxonomy): domain Eukaryota; kingdom Fungi; phylum Ascomycota; class Eurotiomycetes; order Eurotiales; family Thermoascaceae; genus Paecilomyces; species Paecilomyces fulvus. Next base: position 1,318,225 of record JAPVCG010000063.1, read on the forward strand.
AGAGCTCGTGGAGATGACTGAAGAAGACATGGATAAACTTCTCAGTTACTACAGGTCCGGCGACATCCCTAGCCTCAAGGTAGTTCGCGATGTCCGTTAGCATCTTGCACTTGCTAGACTCAATTACCTATGGCCTGGACAACTTCGAAAAGAAAGATGTGGGACTGCGGCGTTTCTGGCTAGAGTTAGGATTTCCTGCGGATATGAGAATTCTAGTTGGGCATGCATGGTTTGGAGTATGTCTGTATATACGCTTTCGTTAACAATTACGAGATATCCGACTTCCAATTTACAGCATTTATATTGGTACCAATCGCCCTGGACGTCTAATTCCCCGTGGTATAACTAGCTAAGTTCGTACAGCCCTTCCATGACACGGGAATTCTGGCACATACAAAAAGCGAAGAACGCCTGGCGCTCAAAATGAAATGCGCGAGGTTTGGAATGCAAAATACAGATCAATAATGTAGAAAACAAAACCAATTCTCATCCATCGGGAATGGGAGAAATGAAGAGCTCGAAGCGGAAGGTACCAAGGAGAAAATTTCAACATATATTGGGAATCATATGCTGGAGCACTTGAGACGGAAGTGCCGTGAAAAGTAATGGTGCCCTCAATCTACCTGAGCGCAAAGTTGAACTGCTGAGATGCTGGACTTTTTAGGCGTGCCCGCTACCGTTCTCCACCGGGGCCTGCGGAGGGAGGCCTAACTTGACCTCACCAACTCTGCGAAGTAGATGCTGTAGAGCGATACGCACATCGGGATGGAGATCCCGTCCCAGCAAATCGATCACCAGGGGATAGAATGTCTCGATATGCTTTGCGAAAGTATCCTGAGGGAAGTTAGTGTAGCCGTCCATGACGTCCACAACAACAGGCCGCCAGGCAAGGAGGTTTCGGTGTTGCGTTTCTTCATCGATTTGGACGTAGCTGCGAATGATATCGGCGCAGAGCCTGGAAGATAGAGTTAGTGACGCTAACAACCAAGATCCGGCTGTATCGGATTAACGTACGGGATGAGCGCTGCCTCTGTCTCCGCACGACTACTCCTTCTCTCCTCTCTCTCGTCATGGTACATCCGGAAGAGGATGTTAACATAGGTGGCTGCGCTTCCACTTTCCTGCTTGAGGAGATTTGGAGGCTGCTTCATGAAACCTTGGCGCCAGAGCTGCATTCGAAGCTCCTTATCTTCGTTAAACTTCTTTGCGAATTGATAGCTCTTCTTCAAGAGACCCATCAAACGGAGAAGTTCGTGGCTTGGAATCTCTGCATATACATTATCATTTGAGAAGAGCTCATGAACCGTCTCGATCATCAGCAATTGAAGGACACAGTTGGTGATTATACGGTTGAAGAAGCGACGCCGCGCAACTGTCACAGCAGTTGGAGGTTGCACCTCTACCTGTGGTCGGTAGTCTTCCAGTCGAGAAGTTGTGGCACTTTGCGTACCTGCCGTAGGTGCAGCTGGGACGTCTCCGTCTTCATGCTCATACTCTGTAGCCTGCGCACCATTGGCATTTGAAGCAGTAGCAGTGGGCGCATTGCTCTCTTCTGACGCTGTCTCAGGGCTAGTTTCATGAGTCAAGTCACTAGCAACAATTTCGCCGTTGGAAGGTTTGCGAGCATCCGATGGCTTACTGAGAGAAGCTGCCGCAGTGAAGAGCTCGTACGCTGTTGTTCTGCTGAAAAGTACCACAAAAGCGCCAACGACCTTGGTCCAATGCTCTTGCTTGAACTTGGTCACATTTTGCAGAATCAGCTGCTGCAGACAGTTGCTGCCAATACGAGCTATGGTGTCATTTTCCTGGCAGATGCAGAGGGTCAACAGCTCTAAAAAGCGATCGAGCATATACTCGAGAGATTCGAAGTAGTGAGTGAACAGGGTAATCATGTTCCTCAAAGCCTGAATCATGGTCGTGGATAACCATACCGAGAGTTCCTCGTGGTTAGGGACCTTCGACATCTCCGATTTTGACTGCAACACGACGAAGATGGGATACAAGAGCTGCCTCCAGAGAACATCCCAGAATTCGGGTGGAAAGTCTCCACCATAGCGTATCAAGGTCTCGAAAAGATAGGTTAGAGCCCTGGGAAAACAGTTAGTACGATATTATCGTGTGCGAAGTAGTTTTAACCATACCGTGACCGAACTTCGAGGTCATCCCCAGTCATGAGCACATCCTGGAATGCAATCAATACTGGATACCAGAATTGCTCCTCTTGAGACTGTCGACTAAGTTGTTTAGCAAGGTTCGTGCCATTATCCTCGTGAGAGCCGGCGGACACGGTACGCCGGTGAGAGAGAGGGCATTCAGGGGTCTTCAGCATCTTTGTTATTGTGGACTTTAATGTTTCTATGGCCTGCAATGACTTCTTCTGGAACTTGATGTTCTTTGAAAACTCTGTCAGACAAACGATGAGGTCTGGGAAGGCCCCCTGAGTGATCACAACCCCGAAACGGGTATTGTATATCTGAGTCACGTGCTCGAATGCCATATTAACGATTCCCTCTGTTTTCATGGGTTAGCAATATATTATAAGGGGGATTTTCTAATCATTAAACAACTCACCATACGGCTCTCGAGCAGCCACAGTGAAGACACCAAACATCGTCTTCCAACCTGATCGAATGTTATCACCCCGAGCCTGGATCATCTGGATAAGACATCGCAGGACCATGTCTTTCACTGTGACGGTGTTGCTATTGGACATGACATGCTCGAAGGGCTTCAGAAAGTCTTTTTGGAACTTGAAACCCGGAAGTTCTTCGATCTCCATAAATCGCATTGATAACTGGCGAAGGGAGTCCAAAGCGAAGAAGACGACGGCGGTGTTCGTGTGACAGCCAACTTGGTTGAAGTGCCCCCCAAGGACTTCCCAAATCTTGGTCCATTCTATCCTGACACGCGTCATATTGTAATAACTAATCTCCACAAGTTTTTGAAGGCTGTATGTGCGCGGAGACTCGCTCTGACCGGAAGACTGGATTTCCTGCCAGCTGACATCACTCAAAGCACGAACAAAGTCGATGATGGCATCGTTGGAAAGATTAGCAGTATTGGTGAATATCCGATCTACTCCACGGACCATCTCAGTTGACCGGCTTTCCATGGCAACTTCTGCTCGAAAAGATGTAGGTCCGTTGATGGAGCGAGGTCGGGGGCGTCTTACGCCCTGCATTGACTTCCGAGGATGCTCGGTATTCGCTGACGGGACAATTCGTGCCCTGGAAACATCCGGTAATGCCCCTTCGTCGACACCGTCCGTCAAGAGCTGGAACCGATCAAGCTGACTGACACATGTAAGAACATCCCTCCATGAACTCTTGAGCTGATTCCCCTCGGTGAGAGCGACGTCTAGCAATGCCTTGAGCGCCTCCATGTTCTTTGCCATCATCTCCCTAAGGTTACCTAGGTTCGTGAACTTGGCCAGAGCTGTGACGAATGCCACCCTTGGAGTCTCGAGGTCGAATGCGCAGGATATGCGTATCGCCAGTTTCATTCCGTCCATGCAGAGTCGTACAGTGTCCAAATTCTGTGTATCTTGGACCTGGGCCGAGAGACCAGAGAGGAAGGACATCCACGTGACATTGAACATGGGGCCAACATGTTGAACGGAGGTTGCAGGAATAAATCGAGAAAGGGCTTCTCTGATTGCTGTTTTCCGTTGTGCCCGGATCAAACTTCTATATAGCTGTTCCGTCTTGTTCGCCATCTCTTCAGATGCCTGGGCGTACTTCTCTCCCTGAATATCCCTTCCAACGGTCGCCAGTACTTGTCCTGCTCGAGACGCCAGGCCTCCAGGCGTCTGAACTTCAAGATTGGCAGCGTGTTCTCTTTCAGTATCGAGCACAATCTCATTGTTTGCAATTTCATCAAAGATGGAACCGAGATATTCGTCCGGCAAGTCCTGGTTATCGTTAATTCCGCGGTTGTTCTTGATAAAGTCTTCCTTTGTCATTCGGCGACCCTTGAGCTTCTTGCTATGCTGATCGGTGTTGAGCATGATGACGGAATACGCCAATACATAGGCTGTATCCGCGTTGGCGAACGCATTAGGGTTTCCGCTCACGTAACGTTCTGCGAATTTCAGCATGAAACGATCGATCTTCTGAGCTTCTCCAGGCAAGCGGAAACTTTGCAGGAACTTGCGCAGAGCATCCACAAACCGAAGGTTGGAGAAGTCCATAGAGTCAACAAAGGCATGCATTATAGCAATGTTCTCCGCGTCTCCCTCTCCTAGGTATTCGCCAATCATAGTCTTGTCAAGACGCTCGTTTCTCAATAGGAATGTAGCGATATCTTGAGGAGAATTGGATCGAATGAAGCCCTCTTGAAGAAGAAGTTTGATTCCCCTCTTCGGTTTGAAGTTGAACTGCTGAACAGCATTTATCAGTGCCGTCTTCCTCTGTTTAGCCTTTTCTATTTGACTCGGATCATCTTCAGCGACCGGCGTCGATCTGCCAGTTCCCCCCTCGACGCCTTCAATCCTCGGTGATGGGAGGAAGGCTAGAGTCGTGGTATCAATAGATTCCCTGGCAACGTCACTGGACTTCCGGGACATTGTTTCGCGGGCAACTGAAGCAGAGTCAACCAGACGTTGTGACGACCAGTTGTCGAGTGATCGCAAGATTTCCACTAGACATTCCAGTGCTTGCTGTTTCATCACGTATTCTGGGGGCACATTTTGCCCGTTAGATGGCTGGGAATTGGTGATATTTGTGGTAGTCAGAGAGGGAGGGAGTGTGCCGCGTTGATGCCATTCAGCTGCACTACTAGGGATCTTCAGATGTTGTTCCTGATATTGCTGTTGTTGCAGTTGTGTTACTGCAACAGGCATGCTAGAGTAACGAGACAATTGCTCGATGATTCTGTGGGAGTTAGATGGCTTTATCTGACAGATTGGATCTTTTGGTTTATACGTACCCTTGGAACATATTTTCTAAGGCGGTCCGATCGCAGTCATAATTGAGATAGATTTCCACAAGAGCACGTGGATCAGCAGCGAGTCTTCCCAGAATCTCCATAAAGTACTGTTTCTGGAATGCTGGTGCGTTCCGTTTCTCTAGAATTGCCAAATAAATCTCTTTGACGAACACTTCTAGCTCTTTCTGAAAGGACCGTAAGTAGGCAGTCCCTATTCAAAGGCATCGTTCTCACTCACCTTCATCATGACCCTCATATGCTTGAGCATTAGCCAGAAAATCTCACAGCAAACCTCAAAGACTCTAGGAACAGAGCTCGCGCCATTTCGGCTAAGACTGAGACACAGATGAGGACGCACGGCCTGTAACAAGGTCGTGGGATCAGAAGGACTCGAGCTGTTCTTGATCGTCGCAAGAGGGGAGGTGAAAACAGCGACATGGTTATTGATGAGGTGATGGATGAGGTGCAGCGATAGCAATTTGGATCTCATGTTCTGGGACTTTATGTCTTGCTGTTGGTCATGGGTTAGGACTTTGTGACTCAGTTTGCATAGGGCCCTGAACACCAAGAAGGCGTCTTTGACATATATCTCGTCAATCTCGTCATCGGCGGATCCGTCGCTATCGTCCTTATCGTCAAGGGTTCCCACTGTGGACCGGGAGGATCGCTGGCTGTATTTGGCTCGAGTGACCATCGTAGGGACATTGTCATTGACCATGGCATCGTCTTTGCTCGATTCAAAACTTTGCAATGTGAGCTTCTCCGTAGGTTCCTTGCTGACTGGTTGGTCTGCAGTCACCGTCGAAGCGGCCTCAGATGACCCTTCCTGCTCAAGTCCCTGACTCGCATCGGTAGCATCGAGAGTTGACATCTCCGGTGAGTGATCGTCGTGGTTCTCAGCATACCGCATTCGTGCCTCCTTCAAATCGAGCCTCATGCGCACTCTGTCAAGTACGGTGCCAACCATCTGTGTGAGAGATCCTTGAGCAATCTGCTGATTCTGGCTCGACTTCGAGTAAATGAATATATTATAAATCTGGCGGACTGCTTTCAGCAGACCCGCCCCGTGTACGACAATCTTATCGTTCAGAACAGCCGCTAGGAGCGATTTGATGATTTGCTGTTGAACCTCGACAGGCGTGGCCTCATTCTCAAAGCAATCACAGATTGTCTCAATGGCTCGTTCTATCAGGGGGGGCTGTTCCGTAGTGGCATCGCTTCCGGGACCCGGAGGGGGACGCTGGGAAGGGAAGGCGAAATAGGAGTATGAAATTAGCTTCCCGATACAGTCGAGGGCCGTGACCTGGAGTGGTACACTGAAAGTCCTCGTTGCAAGCTGTAAAGGCCGAAAGATCGCCTCGGGTTCGATTGGTTGACGTTCAGATTGCTTGATGTTCGCTAGAGCCTCCTTGACCGCGTCATCCAGCTCTTTACTTCGTTTCGCCTCCTTAGACGAGCCGATTGTATCCAGCGCGGTAACAATGAAGACCGTGGAGCTAAGGGGCATCGATCTGTGAGTTGTATATGTTGCAGTCGTCGATCTGGAGTCTGAGCGCACTCTCAGATCTGACACGGACTCGTCCCGAAGAGACATTGTAGGAGTGTCTTGCCGTTCAGGGTGGGGTTCTTTCTCAGGACTCGTATCTTGTTGTTCATCACGAGCATCATGAGCCAACTCGTTCGCAACCTCAGGGTGCAAGGAGTCTTCATGCCGTGAACCAGCTTCTGCTTCAGCGGTGTCTGTGGTATTGTCCAACGGCCCAGGTGTCTGCTCCGCGCTCTCAGCACCCGTTTCCGTTTGTTCGTCGTCCTTGTCGGGTAAACTCGACTTCTCCAACTTTTCCATATTGATTTCCTTCCATCCAGTTTCCCCAGAAAGTTCCGGCTTATCTGATTTCAAAATGTGTGGGGAGTCGCGACCCGGCGATACATCAGCGCCATGCTCTGCCTGGGATGCGGCCATAGAGGGCTGCTCCGGCTCGTTCGGAGAGCGCTCAACTTCCGCCATTGATGCAGGACTCCAGCCTGGATATCGGGGGCCAGGACAAAAGGCGAAGTCCGCATTGAACGAAGGCAAGAAAACGAAAGAACAAAAGTTCGGAGAAGGATGCCCTTCTTGCCCGCTTTTGTCTCCAGTAGTACAATTCTGGTAGCGTGTCTTCTATGAGACACCAGATTTGGTACGGGAACCGCCATCCGCCAGCCGCGCAACCGCCGCGGCAAAGCGGCTCTTACATAAGCTCCTGTTGTTTAGTTTAGCCGTAAAGAGACGTAGGATCCCGTTCGCTCACCGGGAAACTCAACAGAAAAGTTCCTGGAGTGGCGCCCCCAACTCTGGTTATACAGCCTTCCTCTCTCCTGCGTTTCTATTCCTCTTATCTCCATCTCTCCACTCCCTCTTATTTGGGCCTTTTCTGTGTCGTGGGGATACAATTGCACCATAGTCACAGCCTTTGGGCACCATGGTTGCCTCTGCTGTCAGGATGCGTACCCCAAACGTGATGTTCATGTGCAGAGGCGCAAGCTTGCGGAGGTCTCAAGCAGTCTACAAGCTGAAAGATGTGATCCAGTAAGACAATTCCACCATATTCTTGATTATATTCTGTATGAAATGGACTTCTGACAATGATTGTTATCGTCCAGACCCCAACTACCGGCTTTCGCCGCTTTTTCCCGCTTCTACGCGTCCAAGTGTATGTCATCAAGTCATACCCCAACACTCATCCTTACAGAGCTATAGGATGTTGCAAGTAACATGTCCTGACCTACCCAACTTACAGCATTCCCGCCTCACACCATCATCACCATGCCTGCCCTGTCACCCACAATGACTGCGGGAAACATTGGCGCATGGCAGAAGAAAGTTGGCGACACAATAAGCCCTGGTGATGTGCTGGTGGAGATCGAGACCGACAAGGCCCAGATGGACTTCGAGTTCCAGGAGGAGGGTGTCCTCGCAAAGGTCCTGAAGGAGGCTGGCGAGAAAGACGTCCCTGTTGGAAACGTCAGTCCCGTCTCTATCATCGGATGAGTGTCTGGATGTCTTGCTGACTTTTGCCGAATAGCCAATCGCGGTTCTGGTCGAAGAAGGAACCGACGTTGCGTCCTTCGAATCCTTCAGCCTCGAGGATGCTGGTGGTGACAAGGCCGCGGCTGCGAATGGTGGTACGGATGCTCCAGTGCTAGAGAAGCAACCTGGGGATGATGTGTCCCAGCCTTCTCCCTCGTCCATTGAAGATTCCAAGCCGGCCGCTGAGGAACCAGAGGTCACTGGAGAGAAGCTGCAGCCCTCTCTCGACCGGGAGCCTCATATCAGCCCGGCTGCCAAGGCGCTAGCCCTCGAGAAGGGTGTTCCGATCAAGGCACTCAAGGGCACCGGAAAAGGCGGCCTGATCACCAAGGAGGACGTCGAGAGGTACACGCCCAGCGCAACTGCGGCTGCCGCCGGCCCAACCTACGAGGACATTCCCCTGACTGCCATGCGGAAGACGATTGCGTCCCGTCTTCAGCAGTCCATGAGGGACAACCCCCACTACTTCGTCTCTGCTACCCTGTCCGTAACTAAGCTCCTGAAGCTGCGTGAGGCCCTCAATGCATCTTCCGATGGCAAGTACAAGCTGTCTGTCAACGACTTCCTGGTGAAGGCTTGCGCTGCTGCTCTCATGAAGGTGCCGACCGTCAACTCCAGCTGGCGTGAGGAGAATGGCCAGGTCGTCATCCGCCAGCACAAGACCGTCGACATCAGCGTCGCCGTTGCCACTCCTACTGGACTGATCACCCCTGTCGTCAAGAACGTGCAGAGCCTTGGTCTTTCCAGCATCTCTAACCAGATCAAGGATCTTGGCAAGCGCGCTCGTGAGAACAAGCTCAAGCCTGAGGAGTACCAGGGCGGTACCTTCACCATCAGCAACATGGGTATGAACCCGGCCGTCGAGCGGTTCACTGCCGTTATCAACCCGCCGCAGGCCGGTATCCTGGCCGTCGGTACTGTCCGCAAGGTCGCCGTTCCCGTGGAGACCGAGGAAGGTACCTCTGTCGAGTGGGACGACCAGGTCGTAGTCACCGGAAGCTTCGACCACAAGGTTGTGGATGGTGCTGTCGGAGGGGAGTGGATCAAGGAGTTGAAGAATGTGGTTGAGAACCCGTTGGAGCTGCTTCTGTAAGCAGTTTAACCCTTTGATATAATGCAGCCATGTGGGATGCAATTGGGATGATGCAGCTATGCAGGGGACTGTGTTTGTAGCCGTCTGATCATCTGTACCAAAATTGTTTCTCTTTCACCCAACGGCCCGTCAGTCGAAATCTCGAGCGTCTGAATGTCCTATCATATGTCGTATGTTAATATAGGTCCATAAATAATATGGGCTCACTGCTGCAGCGCTTCTAGAAAATACATGTACTCTTGAATTACCTACCTGCTACTTACCCAGTAATCAACCGATCTCTTTGGCTGGCCGCCCCATGCCGGGGGTTAGGACTAGACCAACGAAGAGTATGAGTATGAGTATGAGCCATTGAGTAGTTATCTTGAGACAGGACACTTCAGACAGTCAACATGATGACCCTAGGTGTCATGAACAAGGGGGCAGACTTGTGGTCGTATTTAAGTGGCCAACCTGAGGGGGAGATTTTTTTAATCCTGTGCCTGCTCGGGGATTGCTCGGGTTAATGGACAATTCTCGCCCTGAAAGCTTGGCGCGTCACACGTGCCCGTGGGGTCTCCACCAGCCGCATCCATGACGTGACGTCGTTCATCCAAGGCATTTAGTTTAGTTCAATGATACAATGCAGGCTTCCTTGCTCGTTATAAAATATAGTCCCCTCTTTGTCCCTCGTCCATTTTTTTTCCACCTACAAATATCTGTTCCTCTCATCTGGTTCATCAGTTTCTCCATCCATCTTTTGAATTTCCTTACAGTAAGTCTCCCAGAGAGGACTCAGTTTCTATTGATGTACTGCTGCGCCAATTGACTAGCATATCATCTGATTACTATCCACTAACTAGCACATGTGACTCCCATCCTTTTTGAGATGAAAGCTGACCGGTGTTCTCTCGTCAAGATATATACTAGACTCCTACTCGATCTTTACTGATTTACATTAAAGACACTATCCAACATGTCGTACGCTGAAGCTGCCGCCAAGGGTCCCAAGCAATCTCCGGAAGAGGTAAGTCCCGCAAGGTCCTCCATCATCCAACTTCTGCATTGAGATTCCCATAAACGATCGCTGACTTGCATTCAGGCGTACGTTTCCTTCCTATTTCATCGCCACATGATGATGATTGCCTAGTCAGTGCACTAACTAGATCTCCCAGCCGTGCACCCCCACCCCCAGAAGTTGAAAAGACCGAAGCCGAGAGTACGGTATCCTTGGTTGATGTCGATACTCCGCATGTTTCCTCAGTTTCAGCCAACTGGGAAGACCAGAAGGTGAAGACTACTACGCAAGCCGAGAGACTGGAGCGCGAGGCCAAGGAGGAATACGAGGCAGCGAAGAAGAAGACTGAGGAAGAGGCCAAGAGAATCAAGGAAAAGGCCAAGGCAGCGGCTAGCAGCCTGCGCCGCAACGAGGGCAACCCAGTCATCCTGGGAAATGCTTTCCTCGTGACTGCAATCACCGGTGGTCTTGGATATGGTGCATACAGGAAGCACCTCCAGGGAGAGTTGTCTTGGCAGCTCGTCGGCGTCTGGGGTGGTGCAGTCGGTGCTTTGGCTGTTGCTGATTACTTCGTGAGCAAGTAAGTATTGGAAGCTCACATCGGGCCTAGTACCGACATTTCAATGGTTTTCAGATCTTGCTAACACCGTTTCCCATAGGTGGCTCTTCCAGAACAAGTACCCCAGGAAATAAAGATGGGAGCTTCGTTTCCCGTATCAGCGATCCAGTACCTGTGGTCATGTTTGTGATATCGATTCAATGCTCTTTACCATCTCGGCTCTTGATGTTTTTTATTTTTATTTTTTTTTTAGGTAATGGGAGTCGGTGGCTTTATTTCTGTGTTTTCTCTGATATGGCTGCAGAATATCTTGATTATTCGTCATAATGCGCTTTCTATACGATCTGGGTACCTCAGCGCAATTCCAGTGTCTTTTAAGATTTTGGAAATTTGCAGGCGTCATGCCGTGTGAAATTTTAAATTATGTCTATCAATGAATTGTAAAATCTCCCCACAATTTTCAGATCCTTGTTTCACTCGCAGGAACAGGCCTATGTTAATATAGTGACCAACTAACGTGGACCCGTTCCTGCTGGTTGTCAGGCTCATACTAGTAGTTATGTTGAACTATCTAGGCAGCTTTAACTGAAGACTCTAAACTAGGGAAGAAAAGGAGAAAAAGAGTTAGGAGAAGAGTTTTCAGAGTGTGGGATATGTGTAAGAGGTTCTGCCACTCTCAACCACCTACTAGTTACTGGCTAGTAGAGAGGTAACCGGGTATAGGATCAGGTCGGTATAGGATTGGGTCGTCATACTGGTCGTTTCAATACCTGCGTTGATTGTCTGATTTAATGAAAGAAAGCTGGTAGATTAGCTTGATTAAATGTTGTATAAGGCATTCTAAAATGTAGATAAAGAGCAAGAAGCCTTTTGAATTCTAATTTTCGAATTTTATCAAATCGAGATGAAGAGAGTCCACATACATACTTGTGCTGCTCTGATGTTCAACCCAAAGGCGGTGAACGGTGTGTTGGATCCGGAGCTTGGGAGAACAAGTGGCCTTCAGCATGCACTGAGATCAACGTGATACTTCTACAAGTTCGACCAAGGATAACATATTTAGTGGCTACACGAGAGGTGTTCAAGTTGTCTTCATCGCTGTACCCCCGGTTCTTGGCCTCGTCATTTGTTGTTCGGACTGTGTGATAGTCGGCTGTGAAGATGGTATGTCTTTTCAATGAATGCAGCTGGCATGGACTTTCTTAAGAAGTTGCAATAGGCTAATACTCCGATTTACAGAACTCCTTATTCAATTCCGCACTGAAGCAATCGTCCGCTATACGGCGCGACCTCGACACATTCGCAGAATCTCCTACCACCACATCAGCTGCTCTACAAGGTACGATGCAGTTCGTCAGACCGAGCGCAACATGCACATATTGATTTTTGGGTGACTTGATATATACAGGGCAGATCGCAGCATCGTTGACTTCTCTCTCGCGGACGATCGATGACTACTCATCATTATCCAAGAAGGAGCTCATTCCCGAGAAGCAGGAGAAGGCCTTCGAGCGGGTTAAGAGGTTTCGCACCGAGCTTGCAGAGTACAGAGAGCTGTTCGATCGGTTACGGAAAGAAAGAGAGGAAGCTGTGAGTTATTATACTCTACACTCGATATGATGGTGAAGACTGATTTGGGCCTTTTGAAAAGCAATCTGTAACCAACCGTCATGAACTCCTCGGTCGACGTCCCTTTGCTGCAACGCCCGAGAACCCATATGCCCAGTCATCTCTTCCTCAATCGTCTCCCTTCGCTAACCCCGCCTCTTCCTCCGGTCAGGGACTGAGCTTCGGCACGGCCCCGTCTGAATATCATCGCGAAGCGCATGCCTTGCGCGAACAGTCCTTCTTTGCGAGCACGAACACACAGCTGGATGAATTCCTCGATCGTGGTCGTGCGGTCCTCGCGGATCTGGGCCAGCAACGAGAGATGTTGAAGGGCACTCAGCGCCGCTTGTACAGTGTCGCGAACACCTTGGGTATCAGCGGAGATACGATTCGGATGGTGGAGCGTCGGGCCAAGCAGGATAAGTGGATGTTTTGGGGCGGTGTCGTCGTTTTCTTCTTGTTCTGCTGGGCCGTTCTCCATTTCTTGAGATGAACATGGTTGATTTACTGGATGCTTGGTGTCTTTTCCGTTGCAAGAAAGCGAGGCGTTCCGGTGGGCTTGTGTTCGCATTTCCTGTCTGGGAGGAAGGGTTCACTTGTGATATTTTATATTAGCATGCTTGTTTTTTGGTTCTCGTATATCCCGCTAGCAGAGTGATGCGCCTGTATTAGTAGTCGATTCCACATGTTCTACTTGCATGGCTCCGGACCATATCCAGGGATACAAGAATCCCGTCAGACATTCTGTCCAACCATCTCGAATTCTGGTCCCTTGTTTTGAAACCTGGAGTGTCTCCAATTCGATATTCACGAGCACACTGTTTAGAGTAGTATATAGAGAAGAACCCTAGGAAGTGACGGATGCTGTGGAGTATCGTCCTCTGACGTATCCAAGTCTATTTCTGCGCTATTTGCCTCTTTTCCTCGAGTGTATTATTATTACTATGATAGTTACTAGGAGACATCATGACCCATTTGTCCAGATCCTCCGAAGGGAAATATGGTCCGAGTTGTTGGTATCGGGATGAGGCGGATGTGGCGATTTCGTTGGAAGCCATCGAATTATTTCTAAATTGAGTACAGAAAGAGTAGGGAGCAATTATTTATTATTCAACAGCTGGATGGCATAAAAAAACTATTGGTTTCGCTCATTTTCCGGGCGCGATCGGAAGCGGAGACTTGCTGGACAATTTTTAGCCCGCCAGAAATCCCTCTCGCCCGGTCAACGGAACAATCTCTTTCTCTCTCCTCTCGAACAACATCCATTGATTCCATCTCAACTCTCCCCTTCACCATCCTCCCACCACACATCACTGCTCAATTGACAGCTTGTTTCTGTCCTCCTTAGATACCCCATCAAGATGTTCGCTGCTCGTCAGTCCTTCGGTCTCTTCCAGAAGCGGGCTTTCTCCGCTTCTGCTCGCCAGGTGCGCCCAGCTTCTTCCTCAGCTTGCCGAGGTTGCGAGCTATAGCTAACTCAACCACCCATATACAGGCTTCCAAGGTCACCGTTCTCGGTGCCGCTGGTGGCATTGGCCAGCCTCTTTCCCTGCTGCTGAAGCTTAACCCCCGTGTGACCCAGCTCGCTCTCTACGATATCCGTGGAGGCCCAGGTATTTACGACAGCTCTTTATAAGATGCCAATCGGTCCAACTGACAGATGACTTTCCCTGCAGGTGTCGCTGCTGATCTGAGCCACATCAACACCAAGAGCACCGTTACCGGTTACGAGCCCACTCCCGAGGGTCTGCGTGACGCTCTCGCCGACGCTGAGATCGTCCTGATCCCCGCCGGTGTCCCCCGCAAGCCTGGCATGACCCGTGATGGTATGAGTCGCCCTCGACGGGAGACAGATCAGATCAGATGCTGACAGTCGCAATGCATAGACCTCTTCAACACCAACGCTTCCATCGTCCGCGACCTGGCCAAGGCCGCTGCTGATGCTGCCCCCAAGGCCAAGATCCTGGTCATCTCCAACCCCGTAAGTTTTGGCCTCTCACATCACGATTAATTGGAAGCTATTCCGGACGGTTTCTGACTGTCAACATCAGGTCAACTCCACCGTCCCCATTGTCGCTGAGGTCTACAAGTCCAAGGGTGTCTACGACCCCAAGCGCCTCTTCGGTGTGACCACCCTGGACGTTGTCCGTGCCTCCCGCTTCATCTCTGAGATCAAGAAGACCGACCCCGCCGACGAGGCCGTCCCCGTGGTTGGTGGTCACTCCGGTGTCACCATCGTTCCTCTGCTCTCCCAGTCCAACCACCCCGACATTGAGGGTGAGGTCCGTGACAAGCTCGTCAACCGCATCCAGTTCGGTGGTGACGAGGTCGTCAAGGCCAAGGACGGTGCTGGTTCCGCCACCCTCTCCATGGCCTTCGCCGGTGCTCGCTTCGCCGAGTCCCTGCTGAAGGCCGCTCAGGGCGTCAAGGGTGTCGTTGAGCCCACTTTCGTCGACAGCCCTCTCTACAAGGACCAGGGTATCGACTTCTTCTCCTCCAAGGTCGAGCTCGGCCCCAACGGTGTTGAGAAGATTCTGCCCGTCGGTGACGTCTCCCCCTACGAGGAGAAGCTCATTGAAGCTTCCCTCGTTGACCTGAAGAAGAACATCAAGAAGGGTACGTTTTTTCTCTATTTTTGTTTTTGTTTTTGTGCACGACAAATAATAGCTAACAACGGTTCGTACAGGTATCGACTTCGTCAAGGCCAACCCTTAAATATAGACGTTCCGTGATGCCAGCTGCACCTGCGTTGTCTCCCTGTAAAACCACAACAACCTTTTTTAACGTTCGCCATTTAACCCCCTACATCATGTACTCTTATCCTCTCGCAAGACTTTTAATGTAAAGTCTTTCTACTGGAGCAATGCAGCTGCAGCTGCTCTTGAAATATAGATCGAATGACAGAAAAAATAGTATGACAATTACGTTCCTTTTTCGTACAGTAGTAGTAGATCAGAAATGAGCAAGTAGATAGATGACTTGGTATATTCCTCTGATTTTCAACTAGAATTCCAGATTAGATAGTACCTCGCATTCAAGTAAAGCTAAGATCGACTGGACTGGATTAACCTATGCGCCTGGAAGAGAAGAAGCCCATATGGAATGGAAGAAAACAGATCTCCATCACCACCGTTGTTTGCTTATGAACCGAATTTTTCCATTTTGTTTTTTTTGTCACTAATGACCATTCCTGTTTATCCTTTCCCGCCCCAAACCAAGGATATCAATGATGATTTCATATTTGCGATCCATGTCATGATAAGCTTGTACATACGTATTGGGAATTGAAGTGGAGATGGGAATAAACGAAAAGAGAAAAACGTCCTTGGGAAGTCGAAGCAAATTCAAGAATAGTGCTCAAATGAGAATGAAACAGGGGGGGAAGCGAAGGAAGATTCATATCTGGGAAGAGAATAGTTCCATTCGGTCACTGAAAGTCGTATTGAAGAGAAGTTGATGTGAAAAGGAGGGTTTCTGCACTCAAGTGTAGCTTCTCATGGCGTCCATGTAGCCTGTTCCTCCTCGAAGGTCACGGTCAAAAGTTTCGGCGACTTCGAGGACACGCTTGATATGTGCCATTGAGAGAGGTTCTTTCTCGTTGATGGCGAGGGCCTGTGCGGTTCGCACGGAGTTCTTGATCTGTGATGGTGTTAGAATAATCTTCTCTTATGTGTAGATGGGAATTGCTTACCTGACGTCCATTCAGATTATGACGCGCGAGATCATCGTAATCCTTATCTGTAAACTTGACTGTCTCCATCCCGTCCATCGCCCGCACCTTTTGCAGGAACATCTTCCAAATGGCGCGCTTGGCCTTCGTGGTGAGGTCTCCATAACGCAGCGCGACATGGATACGGGACTGGAAGGCGTCGTCGAAAGTCTCGACCCGGTTCGTTGTCAGGAAGAGTATTCCCTGGAAGTATTCCAGGAGACGGAGGAAGATGCTAACCAGCGCATTACGGTGGATATCCTGTATCGTGCGCTTTTCAAGGAACACATCCGCCTCATCGAGGAGCAGCACGGCCCCCCAGGAGTGAGCAATGTCCAGAATCTTGTTCAGTTCCCCCTCGAGTGTGCGTGAATCAGTTCCTAGTTCACCGGCACTGACCATGTACAGAGGACGTTTGAGAAGCTCCGCAATGCCTTCAGCGGTCAGGGTCTTTCCCGTTCCAGGTGGTCCGTGAAGGACAGCAACAAGACCTCTGCCCTTTCCTTGAATAACATCGTCGATATTTTCAGCAGCATGGAAAGTATGAGACTCGACAAGAGCCTTCACAATCGATTTCTGATTGTCAGGAAGAACGAGTGAATCGAAAGCCCCCTCGTTCCACTCGATCTCCTTAATTCCAGAGACGCTGAACTCCAGCCAAAGCTTCTCGCTGAACGCGAAACCAAGGACCACAGGACTGGATATAAGGAGGTCCTCCTCGCTGAACTGGATGTTGGACTCAGCCTCCCCTTCGTCATCTATCTTATCAAAGTCCTCCCTGCGGATCTCGTTTCCATTCTCATCGAGCTCAATCTCCACCACACGTGCTTTGCCCTCCTTGTCTCGAACGATCTTGTATTTGGGCCTAGACGCATCGGATTCTTGGAGGCCCTGTCCGCTCCCGGAATCTGAACCGGCGATACTGCAGCAACAAGCGTCACTGTCTTCGTCATCAGAGTCATCCATGAGATTCTCACCTCTGGACTTGACGGTACTGATGGGGTAATTGGGGTTGATACGCCGGTGAATTGCTGGATCCACCATGACACGACCGTTGATGTTGACTTTAATGATGGCACGCTTTCTCTTATAGAACGCCATTCCCTTGTGGAAGCGATAATTCATGCCCTTGAGAGCAACAAATTTCTTACCGCGCTCGATCAGTTTCTGTTTGATTGCTTCAGGATCGCGATGGTAATTCAACGGATAACACGCCAAACTGGTGATCTTGCGTGCTCCTTTGAAGGCTTCAACCTCAGCCGCCATATTTCCCATTCCGAAAGACTTGCCGTCATACTCCAGATAGCGACCTTCGACGTTGTACCACTGGCCCCTCATGAATGAAGACTCCTTCGAGGCATATTCAATCTTGAAAGCGCGTGGTTCGTCTGCGTCTCCGTAAGTTGTAGTGTATGCAATCGTGTTCGGCTTGAAGAGAGCCCAGAGGAGGTCAAATGTGATCATATTCGCATCCAGCAGAGGATACAGCGTTTTCTTCGTTTCCGCGTAGTCTCTATCCAGGTATTTGACCAAGACCTTGAGATGAGCTGCTTTGGTTTGTGCTTGTTTTCTATCCTTCTTTTTCTTTCCTGATTTAGCGACAGATCTCAATTCTTTCATGTACTGGCGGGTCTCTTCGAGATATAGAAAGAGCATGTTCGGGTCTACCACTGCCGTCTCCTGCACCAAGCTGACGCCTTTCACACCATCCATGACTTTGGCAAGAGCATCACGGAGAGGCTTGCTCTTGATATCGACAACGGTCTCAAGGTATTTGTTTTCCCAGTCGAATCTGCGGCGAACGGTGAAGATATATTGATCCCATTCATTAGCATCGGGATCATCCATGGTCTCTGTAAGTTTGTAGTTGTGAATGGTGTTGTCCCATACTGTGAATTATGTTAGTAATAGGCTCTGCTGTAAAACATGTGCAAATCCCCAATTTATGCACAAAGTGTCCATCTTGAACTAGGATCTACTTACGCTGGTCAACTCTCTTGTATGCAACCTTGGAGGCTCTTTTGGTCTTGCTCTTAGATGTCTTCTGTGCATTGATTCTGAGAGCTTTGGTATCATTGATGCGCCTCCTTGATTTCTGTGGCAGACCGGCACACTTCAGGCCTAGTGCAGCCCACTGCTCCTGAAGATAGGCCCTATTATCAGCGTTCCCCTCGTCTTGCTCTTCGTCAACATCTTCAGAAGTTTCCTCTTCAAGCTTGAGTTTCTTGGCTTTTTTCTTTGCTTTGAGCTTCGCGGCAGCTTTCCTCTGGGCCTTTTCATCCACAGAGGATTCATCCTCGCTAGCCTCATCTGAGCTCGAATCAGATGCATCTTTGTGCCTGCGGGAGCCATCCTTGGCCTTTCTCTTCTTTTTCTTGTTCTTCCTCTTGTTCTTCAGGCTCTTTTTGGTTTTCGAATGCTTGCGTCTCTTCTTCTCTGTCTCAGTATCCGAAGAGGCCGTCTGCTCAGATTCACTCTCGCTCTCGCTCGAGGTCGAGCTATCAGATGGTGAGGTTGAAGATGAATCGCTATTACTGCTGGAAGAACTCTTGGCTAGCTTCTTGCCTTTTCTCTTCAACTTGCTGACATGTTTCTTCGTGGATTTCTTCTCCTTCTTTGGATGTCTCTTGCAGACAGACTTTGCAGATGTAGTTTCTGTGACATTGAGAGTTGTGCAGGACTCCAGGCTGGGAGCTGTGTTCTCACCCACGGCAGCCGCTTCCTCTTTAGTCTCCGCAGTCACAACCACGGTTGCTCCTCCAGGGGAGTTTGGGGCCGACATGTTTTCGAAATTGTCCGTTCGATCCGTCTGAGCTCTGTGAGAGGGTTCCTGTTCTCTACTTGTGTCTCGTTGTAGGGTTTCAGAGGAGGGAGTAGTAGCAGGTGTGAAGATGGCAGTGGAGTTATGAGCCAGATGGTTTTCGGACTCTGCGGGAGATTTATTGGAGCTTGAGGATGCAGTTTCCCCTGTCCTCAAGCCGGGATCTGAAACAGATGGCATGGAGGGCGACGGACAGAGGTGGCTTTTATGACAAGCAGGTGAGCTGAGTGTTGTAGAGAATGATCAGTCCTACTGACTGCTTGCTTGGAGGGCTCCCGTTGTTTCTGTTGTACAGTGCACTGAGCTGTACAAGGCGGTGAGGAATAGCCAAACTTGATGATCTGTGACAAATTTCACAGAAAGAAGACAGGAGGAAGATGTGAGTCAAAGATTTATGGCTGGCTTGTTCAGCATTTCATCCAGCCGCTGGGTGCTGCGGATATTTATGATACATTGCAAGCTCTACGATGCTCTGCCGCCTAGTCCATCATCAGGCACCCGAGCTCTCTCGGATCCTCAAAGAATGATCAGCTCGTTGGCAAAACGTGATGCCAATGGTAGCTTCATTGGAAAGACCGCTCCAACGTACTGACCCAGAGATGCGGCAAGGAGCTGGCTGGGGACGCCACAGAATATGCTGCCGCAACAGCCCTAGATCCCCGACTCCCTGTTCTGGGCGTTTAAAGACCTCATATCCGCGGGTGTTATCAGTTACGGTTCTTCGCATGTCAGCCTAATAGTTACCATCATCGGCTCTCCACAGTGTCCCGCTCGACGCGGGAAAGCTTGAACCTTGTCTGAAGGCGCAGTCAGGCTCCAGGATGGCTGTGGCTTGGCTGGATCCCAAGATCATCGACCTGACCAACATGCGGCGCATACGGCACCGCAGAACCTCTGGTCAAAGAAAGTGATGCGAGGAAATTCTCCGTTTGATGTGTCTTCTTTGGATCTTGTGGAGGGAATTTCCGGTGATATGTGAGTTCTCGCATCTCCCGGGGAGGCTGGTTGGCTTCAGCTGACACCGACATTTCCACCAGCCAGTAATCACTGGTTGAGTCTAAAAGTGATGCTGTAGCGCGTGCAGACCGGGGAAGCTATTACCAAAGGGAGTTTTCGCAACAATGATCGATGCATGAAGGGCAGATCGGCTCCCAGGCCTCCAGCTCTCAATGACGTTCTGGACATAGCTCCAATGATCTAATAAGCTCTTGTTGTGCTCTTGCCAGTCACAGAAGCGATCCTAGAACATAATCGACTTCTCAAAGGATGGCTTGTGTTAAAAGCTTTTGGGCATTGGAAAGCATGCCCTATAATATTTCACTACACGAGGAGTAACATGATGTGGCTTCTACGGACAGCTGTATGCGAGGCAAATTGTTCGATGGCGCTTATAGTTTCATGCAAAGTAATCTTCAGACGTCCCCACCTATAATTTTCATTATTTATGCAAGTGCCGGGACTTCCGTTCTGAATAATGCAGAGAAGGATCCGGATCTCGAGGAGCTCTATTATGACACTAGTTCAAATCTGCACTGAGATGAAGGCCCCTTAATTCAAGATTTAAAAATCAGTGTTGAGTGACTTCCTTTTTCACTAAATTTACCATTATCTTTATCCTTTGGAAATCTTACGCTGGCCGAGATGCAATTGACATGATGTTTCTAGATTCCTCAAACTAAAGTCAAATTGAAATCACCTAAGAAGGCCTTTGTGCAATTCTGGTCAAAATGAAATAAATATTTCTAGAGTCTGACAGATTCGATTATGTGGAGTCAAGAACCTGCTTCTGTCAGAGGTCTCAATCTCTGATTGTATATTGATCATGAGAGAAGGACGCTGCCAGAGAACTAAGAGCTCTGAGCTCTTCAACCGCACACATGTTTACATACTCACTTTACTGTCACAATTCCACTAACATGGGAAATAATTCAATGGGGTGCCCGCCCATCGTTGCTAATGCTAAGTGAATAACCAACATAAACACAAGATAAATACTCTCACCTCACTTGAACCCTTGAAACTTCTCCTAGTCCAACACATATATTTCTTCTGCTCCTGCATCTTGTACTGAATCATTGAGAAAGAAACTTGAAAATCGGTCTCCGAGAACCACTCTCCTCAACAGCTTAGCTCAGGCATCTTATGCCGAGCTTTACTCCTCTCAACATGAACGACATGATGGGGGTCAAGAATGAAATGGATCTTAACGACGGAACTCTCGTAAGTTTATAACTTGTGGTCTTATGGAAACATATTCGTTCTGTTACTCACTTATCCACCTGTTGACATAGCCTCCGGGCTGGCTTTCCGTCGAAGCTCCAGCCACGCCCCGTAAGCGTGGTCGTAAGAGGGCCTCCGAAGCTGCTGAGGGTCAGGACAGTCCGACTCCAACCAAGAAGACAAAGGCGACTCCTGAGAAAGGCACCCCGTCCAAGAAGAGTGGTATTCCTTCCTCGTATGAGGAAGCAAAGCCCGAAGATCGTCTTATCCTTCACATGAAGGATAAGGAGAACAAGACCTGGGAGGAAATCAGAGAGGCCTGGGTTGCGATGACTGGCAATCAGGTCGGTGGAAGCACCCTGAGGGTCCGTTACCAACGTCTCAAGGCGAACTTTGCGGCTTTTACTGCGGAGGATGTAAATATCACTAGATTCGCTTGGAATGAAGAGCAAAATATGCTCTTTAGCCACACGTGTAAGGGAGTTTATAAAAACTGACATAGACCTTACTACTAGGAAGCGAATATCCTGGAGATCAAGAAGGATATCGAAGCAAAGTTCGAACAGGAGAAGTGGCACAAGATCGCCGATGCCATTGAAGCCAAAAGCGGAAAGAAACTGCCCCCGGGAGCAATCCAGAAGAAGTACAAGGAACTCATCAGGAAGAACAATGCTGCTTCTACCATCACCATCAAGGATGAGTGTGGAGAAGAAGCTTAAGCTACTCAACCTTCGAGCAGTTTCAGTACCGTGTGCTTTCCTTGTGAGGAGGATACTATGTTGTCCGATTCTTTTATTTTGTCTTTTTTCCCCCATTCCGTCCCCATTCTCATGGACATGAAAGTCTGGACTTGGAACTACATCACACACATCGCTGAACAGGAACCGCGCCTCTGCCATCCGTAAGGAAATAGTGCAGAGAGTATGGTATGGCGGGTCCTCTAGTTTGTTGAAAAAACCAATAAAAAATATCTTTGGCCCGCATCAATCCTCCTTTCCATCCATCGTTATTTGGAATGAAATTTGTGACCTCAGAGCGAATGATTAACGAATGATATCTCTTTTGTCACCGCACCGATGCGTTCCGCACCTCGGATAGGCCTTTGGGATGCTCATCATTGGTCATGCAACATACTAAATAAATTTCTTCGGATATCAGATGGAAAAGGGATATGCAGGAAAACTGAATAAACGACGGACAGGAAAGCATCAATGGAACCAATACAAACTGGGAAGAAAAATCGCGATCATTATCCTGTCGTATGGAGATAATAGAGTATTATGCCATCATTGTTCATAGACATATATTCCATAAAAGGTTCTAGTATGAGAGATCAGATAGCGTTACGAAAGATAAGATACTTTATCGAAAAACGAAATTGAGGAATAGATAGCTTGAGTCTCATATTCAAAACTAGAAGAGAGAAGAAAAGACCAAAATCACCAAAATAATCAACGAATGATTATGACGACTGGAATCTTATCCAGAAACTCAAAAGAACAATCACCATCACATCACCTACAAAAGCTGAACAAATCATCGCGTAATATTTACCACTACTTATACATATTACCCCATGCTGTACAGCCTTTTTCTACCCCGCATTTTTCCCAAACATGGCGCAGTGGCCTGTTACGGGTAAGTGACGCCGGTTGATTGATGATTGGTGTATAATATTTGAGACTGAACTGCGGTGTGAAGTATGTGCTGTGCTACCTCGGAGATATTCTGGTTTGATGACTATTTGTGGGGTTGTTTGATGTTGTATGGATGCGTGCGTAAGTGTCTGGAAGATTGCAGGGTATTTATGGTTCCAGGAAGGGCTGCCGTTTGACATTTGCAAATGATTACAGCAGGTTGGAGTAGAGGATGCGATGCGCATGAAAGGACAACCTTGCTGGAGTTTGAATGGAATTAATACTGTTCACTTTTGAAGCCTCTACTTTTGTAAAGTACTCTGAAAGGTGACATGTTTGAAAGGAAGGAGAATTCTGAAAGAAGCAACCGGGTATAATGGATTTCTTTCTTGTTTCGCCGAGGATATCTCTGATAAACCTGTGCTGAGAGCCAACCCCATGATTTCGCATCAAGCGCCAGAACTACCTAAGCCATCTCGTATCCTACCCGTAGGCAAATACAAACTGAAAAAAACGGAATAATTGAGTCGCGACCAAATTTGCGCCCTGATAAACAACAACATCAAACCATGCTCAAGTTCAGACCCCCATCTCGTCCATTCCATTGAGTCTCGTCATTCGTTCTATCGATTTGGGATTCATCGCCGTCCGGCTTGGGAGCTGCGGCCGGCCGAACTCTGGCTCCGACAAATCCTCTTCGATCTCTGCCTGTCCGCCCGCGTCCAAGCCAATTGTGTTTGAGTGCCTTGCTTAAGGTTTCGATTTGTTCCTGGCGTTCATCGCCTGATTGCACGCTGGCCAACACGCTGACGCATTGCAACATGCGACCAACGGTCTCGGTGATGATGTGAGAAGAGTCTGTTACCGGAACAGAGCGGCTGGTGATACTAGGCCGGTGAGACGGTGAAGAGAAAGACTGGAAGATAAGTTGGTCGGGATTGGAGGAAGTATTCGAAGCAGCACGGCTGCGGGTAAGGCTGGCAGTATCAGAAGAGTAACTGCCAGCGGCATTCAGAAGGGTGGAGGATTGTGAGTTGTAGCTACTAACGCCAGGATCAAGGGATGTTGCGGTGCCGGGTCGACCGCCACTGTTGCTGCTGCTGCTGGGCGTGACACTGAGGCTGCTGACGCCAGCGTTGATGTTCTCCAGACTTAGTCGAGAAAAGGTCGCTTTCAGACCCTCATAGCGGCTCAGAATGACCGTGTCACGGAAAGCAACGAGGACAATCGTTCGAACATCGAGCTCATCACCCATAGATGCATCAGGGTTGTCTGCGTTGGGCAGTGCTCCCCAGAACTCCTTCGCTTCACGTGGAGACATAATTGACCCACGGCCTTTGAACTCGAGGTCCAGGGGAAGGAAGACGGCTTGAATGAACGGAAGGATCTTCCCGAAAGCCAACAACCAGATCTGTACCAGATGTGGCACCAGCTTCTCGTCAGGGACGCCCGTGAGCGAGTGATCCAGGGACGCGAAGCCAGTTTGGAGGAGCTCCCGGAGATCCTCCACGATAACGTGAGGCATATGTTTTTGGACACAACGTTGGATGTGGACCATCACTAGCTTATTCAGATCTTCAATCGCGAATCGAACATCTTCCCCGTCGAATATAACAAGGAGCTTCGCTTTGAGGAAGTCCCATGCATCTTCGGCAGTCATGTTGTTCAACCCGAATCCCTGAAGAACCTCGCGGAAAGCAGCTTCACCATGTAGAAGACCCCCACCCGCCCCTGGGAGCGCAGATGTCCCATGAGGTCCTCCTAATTGTGAGGTACTGGCTCCGGAATTAGCTGCCCAGTCAGCCGCATCTTGTTCCCTTGTCGGATCAAGGGCAGCCGCTGCAATCGCTTTCTCTTCCTTCTTTTTCTCGCGTAGCGCTCGTCCGCCATGGAGAAGATCCAAACCGGTCACCGACTTTCCAAATGCGGTAGAAGACGGACCAGGTGAAGACGGAGTGAAAGAATATAATGATTGGGGGGCATTCGGATCCAAAGGTCTTGAATTGCTAGACGCAGATGATAGGGGCAGGTGATAGTGGTCGTCTTTGTCCTTGAGCTTCAGCTTCTGCCGTGATAAGAAATGGTGCTTGTGAGCCTTTTCCTTTTCCTTCTCGCCTGTCTGTCGATCAGCAGGGACCACCGTGCTCTGTGACGCATTCGACAAGTTGTACAGAGACGAATTGTTCGAAGGCAGTGTATCTGCCAGACTGCTCGTAGAGGCATTCACCATGCGCGACAGCCCGCTGGGACCGGCGAAGCCCATCTTGTTCGGGGACGGGAGACCCTTGTCCTTCCCTGACCCTTCTTTATCTCTGGACAACGCCATATGTTTCGGTTTCGAGAACAGTTTCATCTTCGACTTCTCGCCTTTGTGCTTATGCTCGCGTTCTGGAGGCTGCTCCAACGGCACTGCCTGTGGTGGCAGGCCTGGACTTCTCGGGAAGGCTGCATTCGCTGCTGTCGTGGCTGCTAGGACACGTCCTCCCACCAATCCGTTCTGATATGATTGTTCTAAAAACCCTCCTCCTCCCGTCGCACTCTGCGGGGCCAGTAGCGGAGGCGGCGGAGAATCTCTGCTGCCCTTCCTCGTCTTCTGACCTTCTTCCTGGAGATTGGGTATCGTCTGCGAGCGTTTTCGTAGATGTTGATTCGAGGCTTGATGCTGCATCGCAGCCTGCGCCGCAATCTGCGACGCTGAGAGGTTCGTCATGGCTGACTGTTCTGAGAGGGTAGCGGTGGGTAAGGAGGGTTCGAAGAAGCCCTGGGAATGTTGTCGCGGACGGTGTTTCTGTAGCTCGGGGGGAGGTGCCCGTGGAGACTTGCGCGACTGAGGATCATTCTGCGGCATGTAGGCAGCAGAGGGGCGAGTGAATGTTGGTAGGGCGACGTTGGTATTGTTATTGTTTGAGGACCTTCTCGGCGGATGCGCAGATATCCCTGGCTGAGCATTGGGGTCATATAAAGAAGAGCCTTGGGGGCGTGAGAGTGTGGTCACATTTGAGGAACCGGATGAAAGATCACTTCCAGAGGAACCAGGACGTTCAACAAGCTCTGCAGAAGCCCTCTTTGTTCTCCCAGTCTCAGATGACTGGGCGGGCATGGGAGAGCGCAGCTCTGTGTTCATCGTGAAGGCCTGTGGAACATAAGCAATCAGGCGTGGAGAACGCACAGCACAGTGGCTACCTGGCAGACATTGGCATGTTGCCAGACACTTTTCTTATCCAACTGGTCGATCCAGACTGAGCCTGTACCTGAAATGGGAGAGACATGGTATGAGCTGATGTCCCTGGCGATCTGCCTCCGCCTACGTCAAGGGAGAAGTGAAACCGCACTGGCGCTGGCCGAACCGTCCCGGTAGTAGTTAATAATAGCTTTGACTTGTCCCGCCCGATGGAAAAACTGCTGTTAATTATTTCACATTTCATCCCGCACTGTCGCCGCAAGGAGGTTCTAGCTATTACTAGATTTTCTTTCTTAGTGCTCACCACAGTCCTCATATATCTCTTTACAGTTATCTCCACCATGGCTCCTGCTACTACCAGTCCTGCTGTCTTGCAGGCTCAATACCGTTCCCCGCATGCACCCACTTCCCATACATTTCAGCATCAACTCTCCTCGACTCTCAGCGTCTCAGCTTCGCCAGAGGGAACCATCGAGGCCAAAACGGCATATCTATCGGAGCTGAAGGGCCTCGTGACCAAGCTGCAGGGAGAGATCAATGTCTTCTTGACGGAGCGAATGGAGGAGGACAGGAAGACTGCAGAAGCGCAAGGCAAGAAACAATCGGAAAAGGAAGCCAAGGAGGAAGAACACTACGGTGAAGAAGTTGTGGAAGATGAGTAGATCGCCTTGGGACCTACCGTTTACTTAAAGCGAGGAGCCGTGCTCTGCGGATCTGGATGTTCAACAACAACTGTTAAGAGCTCCATAGCAACGGCACCCGCTCGCATACGAATGCTGCCAATCAGCGGGATGACAGCTCGATAAGTTTGCAGGAATTGGTCGACTTGATGGACCAGTTCGATTTCACTATGTCATCGCTATCTGGGGTATCAATTCATGCAGGAAGCAGACCACCATCTCATGCTGGAGAAAAACCACACAACGACCAGGGAGAAACATCTCGGCATCTGACGCCGCTAAAGTACAATGTGAAGAAGAAGAGGAATATTTACGACGTGGCATTGATCCTGTTGGCACAGCCCAGGTGGACGACGGTGTTGCTAAGACGGACAATGCCGTTAGTATGATATCGTGACGGGAGACGAGAGGAGGGACTTACTCTGGAAAAACGTTGATGACACTTCCTCCTAATCGTTTATGGCATACAACGCAGACCCTCTCCTCGGTAATTGTGACATATCGACGTCGAGTCGCGCGTCCTCCGTCTCCCAGCAGCAACTGTGCCTGCGTCGCCACATTCTGTACTTTCTGGAGGCCAGCGATAATCCTAGCTTCATTCATGATAGTATTTGCTGCTCGCATACGGCCCCTAAAGTAGAATTCGAGGTCTCGGACTGGCAGTGTCTCGGGAATCAGATCAAGAGTGGAGCTAGCCGGCAATCGAGAACCATGTTTGGCCAGGATCTCCAAGGCAGGGCCGTACTGCGGTTTGTACCCGTGTGGAGGAGAAAGATATAGTGAGAGAAGGGTCAAGTAGATAGATGGCTTGTCGCTCCCCTCGTCTGTTGGCGCAATACGTTGCGACGGTGCGCCCTCTGGAGGCTGAATATCTTCCGTCAGGTGTATATGGTTGCAATACCTTTTCCACAATGTTAGTCCAAGTACTTCGTCTGATTCGGAATCAAGTACATACTCCTCAGCTTTCGCCTGGTCTTCGAGCTTGAATACATAGATCTCCAAAGCTTGCTTGTGCTGGCCCATCTTGCCAAAGAGAATGGCTCTTGCCTCGAAGAACTCTGTATCTAAATTTTCCGTTAGCCACATGGACTATCCCGGTTTCAATGTTTCTTTACTTACCGTCACGGGGGAGACTATCAAGCATTTTCGCAGGTGAATACTGCGCGCTTGACTTGAGTAAGTCCAGAAACTTATTTTTGACCTCCTCGTATTCACTTTCTTCCGCAAATTTCTGCTCCTCAGACTTGTGTTTCTGAAGACGGTCCAAATAGAGCGTAAGCAGCTTCTGGTGGAGGTCCGGTGTCATATCATTCAACTCCCCGATGACATGCTCCAGGTATCTGATGGCAAGACTTGAGTCAACTTTCTCCAAGAACTCGAGGACCTGAGGTCGTGGTAATGTCTCTGCATTCTCCGTATCTGCCAGGAAGATCTCCATGCCCAGTGCAGGATCAGTCCGCAGGGGCCATTCAGCAAATTCCAGAATAAGGTCAATCATTTCTGGTGACAGGTTTTGTAAATATGCCACCGTCCTTCTTGGTCCGTGGAGCTGCGGTGCGTTTTCTTCTTCAGTTTCAGCTTGTCCGAATTTCCGAAGGAGCTCGAGGGCCGGACGATGCATCTTCTTCCCATATAGGAAATCGATGAGTTCGTTGTAGCGTCCACTTTCCTCCAATTTCTCCATGACCACGTCTGGTTCGCAGAAATTGGCTATACGGAAGAGGGAGCCGGCGAGAGAAGGAGTTGCATACATGTGAGCACGGAAAAGGGTCGTGTCAACTAGCTTAGCTGCTTCTCGCAGTCTCTCTGCAAAATCATGGTCTCCCTCGTCCTTGGGAATACCAAGAAGTTTTCTGACGGAGTCCGTGAACTCGTCATTGGATTCGCTAATCTCTACTTGAGAGAGCTTAAGGGAGCCATCTGGATTGAGGAATCTCTGGAATCTCCGGCGGACATCGGCCAAGAAACCTTGCAGTTCACGCACAGCAGCCTTGAGGTCTTTTCCTTCTGTAAGATGTTAGAAAGAATGAGAATTAACCATACTATAGGTGCAACATACCAAGACGCTTATCGACACCTGTATCCAATGGCTTTCCACGAATGCTTCCGGCATCGCTACCGTTACTGTCGTCCACCTTCGTCCGGAGGTACGACCTCACAGAAGGAGGATACGTCGCGTTCTTAATGGCGGGCGCATCTTCTGCGCCTGGTGGTGTCTGGTTTCCATTGAGTTTGTGTTGGGAATCAGTAGGGCTAGCTTCTTCCCCATCCGACTCCTCGACAACTGAGCTCAGGTCGCCTGCGATTATTCTAGGGTAGAGCCGGATCACTATCTCAGGAGGAGCAGAGACTTCGGCGAAGAGATCTAGTGCATCCCGATACTTTCGAGCATTAAATAACTCCTGGGCCTTTTGCAGCTTGACCTCGCGCAATCGGCCGGCCTTATCCTTGAGGAGTGCATCTTCCAGCATGCCGATGAGACTGATTGCCTCATCGAGATAACCATTTTCGACCAAACTATCGATCTGAGAGTCATAGCTCAGAGCCTCCATCCTCCAGATAACACGATCACTGGCCACCAAGAAACCTTTTCCTGCGTGGGCCAGGCTCGTGTCCGGGGCGGGGATGTACATCAGACTAGCTGATGGTAAGGATATCGATTGGAGGAGCGACAAGGTCTCGGGATTCCTGACTTCCATTGTTCCTTTGGAAGGATCTTGCAGCGCCAGGACGTACGGATAAGAATATCCGATCGACTCCGGCGCGCTACCCCATGGGATTTGCTTTCTTCCCAGTGAGTTCCCATTAATGTCAATAAAGTGCGTATTGACATCCTTAGCCAGCAGAACTTGGCCTTCCCGCAGGCGTGTCGCAAGTGGCTTTGGTACCATGCCTCCCATCCCGATATAGCTCATACTCGCAACTCCAACGCCGCCAAGTCTGCTTGTCTCCTGCCCTGGGCCTCCACCAATACTCCCAGGACCGACCAGGTCTGTAATCTCCATGCTCTCAATATCAACCATGGCGTAGTTCGAACTCAACCCAGCGATCAACTTCGTCGCGGATGCCCACGTAATTGTTTTGACCCCGCTGACCAAGGTGATCTCTGCTGGGTCACCATCAAGCTCCGAATTGCGCCATGTCCACAAGAGTATCTTCCTTTTGACAGCAACGGCAAGGCGTGAGACGATGGAAGGAACGCCAGTTTCTGGATCCTCAATGATATTTCGGGTTATTGCAAAAGTAGAAGCCCCTTTCGTCTTGGTCAGTTGTTCATTAAGTAGGTAGGTCTGTAGATCGTGAATGGAGACATATCCTCCCGATAAAGAGATAAGCAGGTCCGCTTCCTTGATGAGACCCAGCTGCTCGATCTTGTACCTCGAGAACTTCTCCACCTCGCGTAGAAGATCCGTTGATCTAACCTTGGCTGCTTGTTGAATAGGAGACGTCGAGCCGTGGGGGGCATCACTCCCGGTGTGAACCCCATTCTCTATCGTGTATCCATTTCCCTCCTCTTCCTGTTGTCCTTCCCCCTCCACTGGCTCATTGACTCGGTAGATCCGCAGAGTTCCATTGTTGAGTCCGACTAGTAAGCGATCGCTGTTTGCAAGCACCGATTCGATCTTGGACTTGTCCCGCGCCTTGAGCTCGACGAGCGGCCGAGCCGTGAAGGCCGTCAACATCGCGCTGTGAACGTGATGCGGCCGTGAGCTCCTAATTTCTTTCCCGCCTCGTCCCTTCGATAGAGGCGAGCTGCGATCATGTCCGTGAGAGACTTGGAGCTCCAAATGCGTAGCAAGCCATGCTGTTGTTGTCGGCACAGCTCATAGGTCCGCGCTGCAGAGCGGACGGTGGGTGATTGATTAGATAAAATCTTAGTCATCTATCTCCATACTCTTAACAACGTCATCATTGAGAGGTTGCGATCATCCTAATGCTCTAGTTCTATATTATAAAGCAAGGTCAAACAAATATCTTGTAGCAGCTCCTATTTAGAGCTGAAAATTACATGCTTCTTTGTTATGCAAGTTGGTATGTACATGTGTGTCTATGCCAACACCGCTATGTGCCCTATAGCACTGCCTCCACCTCACCACTCCAGTTAACAAATGGTATCAATAGATCTTGAACCGTACAAGCTGTTGATGCATACCCACACTACCCAAACCGGAGAAGCCATGACGCTAGAATAATAGCCGAAAACGTGTGCAAAGCACGATATGACTGCGTAATGATCAATATTAACCATCCCTCTTTGCAGAACCGGTACTAAACGTCGTAAAACAATGTCCAAGAATAAGCTTTTAATTATGCTTCATTGACTCAGGAACCTCCTGATGCTTTGCGGATGTGCCCTTTCCACGCCAAGTAGATACAGCGGGGATATCCGCCTTGAAGCGCTGCTCCTCGGTGCCGTACGCACGGGGAGTCAGCTTGATCAAGGTGTGAAGTGGCACTTCCATCCATGGACTTTGTTCCTGAGAGGTATTGAGGAAGTATGCATAGATGCAGCGTAAAACAGCCTGATGAGTTACTATGATGACGTTTTCACTCCGTTCGAGCTCCATGATAATGGGTTCAAGGCGGATGACAACGTCACGATACGATTCTCCACCACGGTAACGGTAGTTGTACTTGTCCTCGTCCCTGGCAGCGAAGTCCTCTGGGTATTTTTGAGCAATCTGCTCGTAGGTCAGGCCGTCACAGACACCGGAGTCAAGCTCATCGAGAGCCTTCCATTCAAGCTTGTCATAACCAGTTTCGGCAACCAAGTGACGAGCTGTCTGGATAGTGCGCTTGAGAGTTGAAGTCCAGACTGTCAGTTTTGCGCCTGGGGGAACACCGGATTTTCGTAACAGTTCGGGCAATGCACGGGCATAGGCCTCTCCACGTTGGGAAATATTGGCATCGCCGCCTATCTTACCCTCTAGATTGTATTCAGATTCGCCGTGCTGCGTCTGTTAGAAAGAGCATGGTCTGCGTAGGATACCTAACAACTTACCCGAGAGAGCCATATCGACCGAGGTCTGATATGGAGGTTCTGAATGTAATACACCAGCCGGCTGGATAGATAGTCCTTGATCTGATTGATGATAACCGTAGAGCCAACATTGATGAGCTTGACATAGGTATAATGCTTTTCAGACTCGTCGATTGTTTCGTAAACTTTCTCATAATTACGGATCCGGTTGCGGAAATCTAGAGCGGCCACCTCAGGATCCTGGCCTTTGTAGTCAGGGGACGTCGTCTTGACTTCGAGGATGTTATTCATGATGACGTCTTCATCATCACAACAGGACTCGACAAATAATGTCTCGATGCCTGCAGCATAACATGACTCGTAGATCCATCGTCTTCTGGCTTTGGTAGAATTTGTGGCGTCCAGAATTGCGACAGTGCCGTTCGAGTGTTTGAACCATTTGAGCATATCAGAGACTGCTGCCTCTGCTGCGGCTCGTCTCATTCGTTCTCCCTCCGCATTAGATGGGTCAAAGAAATTTGCCTGCGGATGAGGGTTGTCCTGCCGACGATAGTTTCCTACATTGAAAATCTGTGCAGGGATGCCAACCCAGGCCAAATAACGTAATGCTATAGCAAGTCTTGTCAGCCCCGTAGCAAGGAAAGAAGGTCGAAATAACTATACCTTTGCCGGCAATGAGACTCTTGCCCCTAGCCGGGAGGCCGACCATGACAACACATATTTTGGTGTCATCAGACTGAAAACAAATGCTGTTAGTTTAATGACGATAGAAGCCTCGGCTTCAATGGGAAATTAAGATAGAACAGTATTGTCAATAGAAAAGGGAAAGGAAACAGATAAAAATGCAATGAAGTTGCATTTGGAGCACATGAGATAATGTCACGAATAGGAATTGGAAGATGAAAAGAGGGTTATGTAGTGAAGGATCATTACTGGTATAGAGAATCGCATCGTGGCCTGCTTTAACGATCAACTGCAACTTAGGATGTAGTCGTGTGCCCGGTCTAATACAGCTGCTTGGTCTGTCTGATCGTC
Source organism: Paecilomyces fulvus (assembly GCA_029606305.1). Taxonomy (NCBI): domain Eukaryota; kingdom Fungi; phylum Ascomycota; class Eurotiomycetes; order Eurotiales; family Thermoascaceae; genus Paecilomyces; species Paecilomyces fulvus. The sequence continues at coordinate 1,350,742 of JAPVCG010000063.1, forward strand.
GCAGCTCCTTGGCCCCTGGTGGACTTCGTATCTAACCAAACAGCCCCCGCAAACTATTTTGTGGAGAGCCAACAGAGCTTCGAAAAGGACAGATTTATAGACAGCAGATCATCTAAGATCAACAGTCCTTATAACAGCTGAGTAGAGTGGTTTGATATCCGGTAGGGGCTCGTGACTGTCTTTGGATGACGGCAAGCTCTCAACGCAGACAAGCAATCAAGTGACAGATTGACAGGGAAGCCTGGGAAGCTCAAATAACGACTCTTAGTGAGACTCGAGAGAACTATTCGGAGCTTCCGGTAGCCACTTGATCTCCCCGCTGGAGCCCCGCAATTGTCTCCAAGCTCTGGGATTCCTTGGCGAGAAATCCCGAGGTCGCTCTTGTTGATTTACCCGAGAAGATCAGGTTGTGGGGTGCCTGTAGACCATACGACATCTGGCATAGAGGATGTTGACTATAACGGACTAGGTCCAGGGTGTCGTTGATTGAAAAGGATGTTGACAGCATTGGCGGTGATTCTGCCGGAATGGAGATATCTCGGTCAGAAAAATGCGAATTGAGACCAGTAGCGGCCACACCGCCTTTCGGGGAAGAATAACTATGCTATAAGACCCCCAGACGTTGGGCAATAGCGTGCATCTCAAACTGCGTCCGTCGTGACACCGGCGCTCAAGTGCTCCAAATCTTTGCGCGAAGAGGGGCACTGGTGGCGGTGTCTGGATGTATTCATCCATCGTCTCCCGTCCGTCCGTCCGCGCCAATGGTGGTTCCACCGGCTTGATCTCGGTTCGCCATCAGCCCATGCCGGTCTCGTCCAGAATTTCAGTAGAATATTCCGAGTCATTGCTCACCGAGCAAGGAGACTGGCCGTTCAGCAGTGTCATGGGGTCACACAGCACGCCGGAGAGAGCCCGTCCGTCGTGGGCAGACAGTAAGGGAAACCCGATCCATCTTTCTCTAAATAGGCCACGATGCGATCCAAAAGTAATAAAGCGTTGTAAATAAATCGTCGACCAAAAACCAGAAACGCAGCTTTGAATTGTGTCTAGAAAGATGCAATACAACAATGGCAGAACCTGATATGGGTGATAATGAAAACGGCATGCACGCGCGGGCCATCAGAAGGGGGAAAGACACAGCAAGAGTGCTGAAACCGTACTCACACTTGCAAAGAAGATTTTGTTCGTTGTCTCCCTCCGACCTGAGTCGCCAGAAGACATGATGATGGTCTGGACGGTAGGTAGTGAAGGACCTGGGTTGACGACCGCGGGAACGGCCTTAACCGATCGGTGACAGGTCGGGAAGAGTCAGAAACCAGACCAACTTGAGCTGGAACTCGGACTGCTGCGACAACTCCGGGAAGATGAGATCGGTCCCGATACACACAGGGGTTGTTGTTGCTGAGAGGGAAAGGTACGGAAGTTTTTCTTCATAGTCGGGCCCGTCGATATCAATAGCGTGGGCCGATGCGGTGAAGACGCAACTCCGTTAACGTCACTGCCGCGGGGCCTTTTCTTTTTCTTGGACAGCCGCAACAGAAAAGAAGCTAACTTGGAAACAGACGCTATCTGACCGATCTGAGGATGATCTCTTTCTCTTCTTTATAAGCATCTTCTGGCCCAGACCTTAACTAATCTCCGTTCCAATGCGGAAAGGGATCGTTGTGCACGCAGCCAAATTGATCTCGTTTGCTTTCAAGGCCGTCAGGAGTGAGCAAACATCAAGACACAAACCCAACATCTACGAAAGCTAATCAAGAAAATGTTTGATACATTCAATACAAGCTAGGATGGACTGGTGACAACGATTGAAAATCAAACAAACAAGGCTATGTTTGTTCATTGGAACTGATCAAACTTTCGAGTCAGAATACGTTTCCAAGATATGCAACTTGTTTTCAAGTTGGGGCTTCTGATCAGCAAGACCACCAGGAGAATTCGTGTGGGACTCTTCTCCTTCTGTTCTGACTTGCGATGGTGGCAATTCCAATTGCTCAAGCATTCCCTTAAAGCTCACCGGAGTCATACTAACTTTCAGAAAAATTTCTTCAAAGACAGTTGAAAGATCAGATCTACACGTTAGTAATATGGCGCAAGAACTAGATCCACGACAATGAAATTGATCTCAATCTTCCTACTGATGAATTGTGCAGATGACCGGAACTGCATCTATCACAACCTACTTACTGGTCTTCACGAGAGTTTAAGGGCCGGTTCCTACCATTCTCTGTTTTGAAATATTAGAGTCTTCTTTCTTTTTACTTAGTTAACTATCTCCGTCAGTTCTAATTGCGATGTATCTTAGTCCCACCTAAACTTGCCGTGTTTTGGTCCATTTTTTAGACAGGCCCACTCTGTACTGTAGATTGCTCTTCCGTTATTTCCCGAGATCAAGCTAGGACAATCTAGATTTTCGAGAGAAAAAAAAGGTACAGGTTAAAGTTTTATATTATAAGCCCTAAAATTTTTACTCGTTGCGCCTAAATCGTGACTAATTGAAACTGTGTTACTAGAAAAGTATCCAGGCTATGCAGCCATCCTGAAGTCGAATCAAATAGGACGCTGTTATCGAGATTTTATTGGTGCTAGACTGCCAACAAGAACAAGCACATCAAGGAGGCCGCAATGGGGATAGAAAGCAGGTACAGCGTTTTCTCGTGTAGCATCAGTTAACAAGGCTGAGATTGTGCATCCAATGTGGACGTTTCCTTCAGTCTTGACGAAGCCAGATGAAGACATTAAGTTTGGGTGCTTGTTTTCCTTTTTGTTTCCCCGCCAATTCTCGGGCGCCGTTAGAGCTGGCAATATGAGTTGTGATGCCGACGACGGTGATGTTTGTACTTTAAGTCGTGATATCGTCACTATACTCGTTTATTGTTTGACTCATCTGCGGTGACCTCAGAAATGGTCTAGACGGAGGCACGGCGAGCGCGGCTGAGATTCAGAGAATCTTTTTTTTGTTGGGCATGGACATCTGTAGTAGAGTTTGTCCTAAACGCTGAAGCATTGGCTTCAAGCAGCTGCTGCAGCTTCACCGGTGGCAGAAGGGAGCTGCGTCTCACGAGAAGCCGCCCACTTATTTCTCTCATCTACCTTCACGGACTCGCCTTTGGCCCTTCGGACCTTGAGCTTGCCGCCCCAGGGGCCGTCCTGACCATTCAGTGTGTTCATCGCAGTCTGAGCCTCTTCTGTTGTGGCGAAGTCAACGAAGAGATAGTAGTGATCACCAGGTTCAAATCGCTTAGACAGGTGGGGCGAGATGACCTTGCTGACAGCTTCACTGTTGGGCGTAAGAGTAGTGTTCAAAAAGCTCAGAGGAAAGACAGGAGACGTACACGTTGAAGCCGTTGAAGAATTTGCGGATTTCAGCATCCACAGCGTGTTGGCTTGACGGCCGGGGAAGCCCTCCGACATATAGGCGACGGCCCTGCTCACTGTAGCCCTTGAAGTGGCTTGAGGCATCGTTTCTCTGCCAGCGGTCGAAAGAGGGTGGAGCAGCAGTTTTTTCGGTCCGTGGAGTTCCATCGCCTTTGGGCAGCGAGCGGTCGTTTGATGACTTAGCGACTCCGGGTCTGATCTTAACGGGACGACCAAGCAGGTCCTTTCCGTCCAATTCGGCCATCGCTCGATCAGCTTGTTCCTTGCTTGCCAGCTCAACAAAGCAATAGGAGGGATTCCGGCCAGTGAAGGGGTCGATGGAGATATCGATGCGCTCGCTAGTAACACATTCAGTTGACAGTATATTCCATCAGAGCAGATCATCACACATTTTGTACTCTTCCGTCGGGAAGAGGGTTTCCACATCTTCCGTCTTGGCCATATATGGCATGTTACCGACATATAGACGCCTTCCCTCGGAAATAGACTGTGGGACGTTCATGCTGGATCTGTTGAATGGTGATCTGGAGTTGTTCGTCGAGTGGATAGGCGATCTTGGACTCTGAGCACCTGGGCTGTCCTCCGATTTCACACGCCAGTTGGGGGAATTGAAGGCACGGCCTGACGTTCTGATTCCATTCTGGAACGGCGATCTGGGAGCTGTTAACTTGTTAGCGGCTAGAAAAACTCTACGAGATCACTAAAGAAGTGGAATATCTAAGGATAAGGTACTCACTCTCGGGCTGGAATCCAGTGCTCTCTGGAACGGTGGCCATCTTGACAGGCTCTACTTTTCTTTGGAACCGATAAACTCTGAGGCACGCGACAAATAATGAATCTATTTGGTGTTCAGTAGGGAAGATCGAACACCCAACGGAGCAGGTTTTTTATCTGTCCCCAGGAAGATACCGAAAGAAAGTCAAATGCGAACAAAGAATGTGAACTGAAACTTCCGAATTAATTGGAACCACCACTGGAAGATTTTCGATGTTTTAGCGAAATCCTGCGTCATGGTTGGTTCACTTTTTGCCCGCCGCTAGCGAATCCCCCCGCCCCATCCCTATAAAATCTCGCCAATTCTCGACCCTTTTTTGTTTTTCTCTCCCACACAGACTCGCATTCGCATGAAAAAATTGCAAGCTATGGACTGTGCTGTTGTTGATTTGATGCTGGACACATACCAAAGCTGGAACCTTCAAGATGAAGCTTTTTCTCATCCGCCACGCTGAGAGTGAGCATAATGTGAAGCAAGCATGGTACAGTCTCCGCGGGACTTCGGTTGACCGCAGCTGACAGCAGCCTGTTTGTTTGCAGTGCTGGTGCAACAGACTCTGGTCTAACAAACCACGGAGTTATCCAGATTCAGCGGTTGGCTCAGCATTTCCGTTCTCGCCCAATCCAGTTCACGCGAGTCTTCTCATCAGACTTACAGCGAGCAAAGGTGACCGCGGAGGGGATCTGTCAGCAGCAGCTTGGGAATCGTTTACTGGCGCCAATACAGACTCCCCTTTTACAGGAACAGCACTTTGGGTCCCTGGAAGGTGGGAGATGGAAGCCGGGTGGTTCAGCTTCGAGGAGCACACTCAAGGCGGACCCATCTTACATGGAAGCAGAATCGGATGACTCCATGAGAGATCGGGCTAATGCCTTCCTCCGTGATTACATCTTGCCGTTGTTGCTTGGAAATTCTCCGGGGGAGGAAGTTGTTGCCGTCATTGCTCATGGGATGATCCTTCGCGTGCTTTGGAAGTGCATTACTGACCTCTTCAATCCGGGTGATATATCCATCAGCCCTGACGTCGATACTAGCGGCATACCAGCAGGTTCCCCACCGATGCCAGTGTGGTCAAATACTGGCGTCATGGAGCTGGATATACAACCGAAGCCTCTCGCTGCACCTAGTGGCACTTTGACACAGCCAGCTACCCCTATGGCTGCTGGTAGTCCGCTCCCTGGTTGGCAGATGGCTGTTTTAAGTGTGAATAGCAACTCACATCTTCTCGACCTACACCGCACTCGTGGTGGTATTGGCAGCGCTACATACGACCAGCGACAACAGACTCTAGACGGCTTTTTTCGTAGCACAGAAGCGCTCTGAGATGGTTCACTGCAGGCCATGGTCTCTCTGACTGCCCAGTCTATGTTAAAAGGTAAGCCACATCTCAACATATTTTCTTCCTTCCTCCCCTCATTCGATCCCCTTCGATCCCCTTTACCATACCCACGGTTATTCCAATGATGAAGCAAAATTTCACACAGACCTGTTCCGAGTTTACAAAACGTGCGGATAGTCAAATCGTTACCAACTGCTGTCTGAAAGGAATCCCCTACTTTAACCCTTCTTCAACACCATGTCACTTTTGTCCAATTTCAATGCACTGTTTTGACACAAAGTTGACGGAAGAAGATTTTCTATAGGTACTCCAGAGTGCGGCCCTTGTCCTCCAAAGGGGCGAGTATGATCAATGTTGATTTGAAAGTGATATGCAAGGTAGAACTGCTTGACATGACTAACATAGACATAGGAATAGATCTTATACATTAGCATAGTTAGTTCTATGGCCGAAATTGATTGTCATCTGATACCGTGATGTCCATTCCATATTCGATAATGTACAGACGAAATGTAATACTGGTCCAGTAGAGGAGCTCCTCATCCAATGGAGGCCCAGAGCCCATACAATAGAAACGAAAATACATTATGAAAACAACTAGCTCCGAGAAAGATATCATGAACTGAACTTGGTGCTTGTGAGGTGGATTAACTATTATTGCACATGGACAGTTAGCCAGCACAGCATAGAAACGGGTTTCACACCCGTCATATCATCACAGTCGTCTCGTCGATATGGCCAGCCCAGAGCTTCTCCCACATTTCTTGGGACAAGATCCCCCTTTGGTAGTCACCAATCAAGCCAGGCCGTTAGCAGTATTTCCGATATCAAAAACGTCTTCCTCTTCATATAATATCTCCGGTTTCACCTTCCTACGAAGTATATACCTCCTCAAGAAGTACGGGATCTGACGCAACCCGTACGCGGCATGAATATGAGTAGGCACCGAAAATATCTGATCTAGTTCCTCCAGCATTTTCCCCTTCGTTTCCGGCATGAACATCAGCACCATCCACCATCCAATGATGTTCCAACCGGCATACCACGCAAACGCTCCCTGTGGGGTGAAGGCATGGAGCAATGAAGGCCAGGTAATGGCGAGTATAAAGTTGAATAGCCAAGTAGTCGCGGTGGCCAGCGACATACCGTACGAACGGACGTAAAGCGGATAGGCTTCGGCGGAAAAGGTATACGGCACGGGACCTGCACCTGGAGAGTAAACGATTCCAAAGAGGTAGACGCCAAGAGCGATGCAGCCCAAACGCGCTTTATAGCTGGAGTCGGGGATCCAGAAACTGAATCCAGTGAAGAATAGTGCCAGGGACATCATGGGGAAGGTGGTCAGAAGGAGATTACGGCGACCGAACGTATCGATGGCGTATATGGCCGGAATGGCGAAGATCCAGTTGATCAGACCCCAGCCAAGAGAAGCTATCAGGGCAGATTTCTGAGAGAAAGCAGCTTGTAGGAATATCTCACCTTGTTCGATCAGATGTTAGCTTGCATGAAGGCCAACGGTTTAGTACAATACGAGGCTTACTTGAGTAATATGCGATTACGTTCACTCCACAGAACTATGATTGTTAATGGACTGCGAGCATAGCACTGTCTAGAAAAGGCCCATACCTGCTGCATGAACATAACGATCTCGGAGGCAAGCATTGCCCGTCGATTCCGTGGGACTGCGATGAGTTCCGCGACTTTATTCTGACCTAGCGTCATTCCTGTTTCCACTTGCAAAAGAGTGTGGATATAGAATAGATCCCGCGCAGCTTGGAGTTTACTATAACGCAGTCTACACATCGAGCGGTATGCTTTGTCATAGTGACCCTTGCTCATATGCCAGCGTGGAGACTCCGGGCATATGAAGACAAAGAGACATACTATGACAGCGGGAATCATTGCTGATCCCATCATGAGACGCCAATTGAGACCGATAATGCCAGGTTTATCGGGAACCTCGAAGAAAGCAAGATCCGCAGCGTATCCAAGCATAATTCCGAATGCAGTCCACATCTGCCATTGCATCACCAGTGCACCTCTGATAGATGGAGGGCTAGTTTCTGCGGCGTAGATCGGTACCGTGGCAGACTTAGGACCAATACCGAGGCCGAGAGCAAAGCGAGCGATGAACATGTGCCACCAACTATTGACGAATCCCTGCCAGAAGCACGCCAAGGCAGAAAAGCAACAAGTGATAAATATTGTCCCTCGTCGGCCAAACCAGTGATTGAAAGGGACGGTAAGCCAGCAACCGATTAGGGAACAACAGAGATATGGGGCAGCGTTGACAAGCCCAACCAGCCACTCAGATCGAGAATCATCTCCTCCTATACCGAACTGATTCTTATAAAATATCTGAGCTCCATTAACAACAGTCTCATCTAGATGCTGTCAGAGATTCTTTCTTGATGTTCCTTTAATTAGTCCGATGGACTCACCCATTCCCTGAACTGCAGCGCTGATCGAACATATTACAATCACGGCATACATCAGCCAGGGCTGAGACCAACGATTGGAAAATTCTTTGCGTAGTTTCTCGAGCTCATCGTTCGTCAACCCTTGGACCTGCGCGAATTTTTCCGGGGCTTGTGCAAGAACGGCGCCAACCTCAAAGGCCCGCATATCTTCTTCGTTTCCCATCTGATGGGCGAGGGCGAACTTCGTACCATACTTCCTCAGTACATCATGGCTGTATCCTGCAAGTGGATTGGCAAGTTTCGCATTGATATTGCGCCGGGCACGTTCCGCGGCGGTACCCAAGCTGCGATGGGGAACGAAGGAGTCTCTGCGCCCCGTAGCGTATTCGATATTCTCTGTCTGTCTTCTGTAATTGACGTCCGAATTGACGTCCGCTTGAGAATTTAATGACCCTTTTGAACCCATTTTAAATGGGTAATGGCCCTACTTGGGTCTTCTGGAAGCCACACGGCTAAATCCGCAGCCACGGGTAAGACAGAAGCGTTCTATTAAGAACTTGTCGAGTTGGGATTTCTAATGTTCAAGATAACCAGACGTTGCAAAGACATAAAAAGGGTAAGCTTTCAGTGAGATATAATGTACCAGTCAAGAAAGGCTTGTTATATGGTATGCAACAAAGAAATATTCATTTGTCAACTGGGAAGCATCAGCGTACACGTAGAGGGACAGGTAAAGAGATAGAAAAATGACACAACGAAATATGCCATATGAAACTGCTGAGCTCATATCATTAAGCCTTGCTTAAGCCGGCTATCAATGCGCCCCATGAGCAACTGCAGGAAATCGACTTCCCCGCACGGCTTTGCAACGGATATGGGTAAGAGGACAATACGAAGCGTCCACCGCCAGATCATGGCAAGTTAGCTGACTGCGGGATAATTCGATGTTGCTTAGGCCCTGCCAGCTGATCGACATCGGGCCAAACTGCAAGATAAATGATTGGAAGTGGCGCAAGAAGAGGACAAAAGAACCACAATAGGGATAGACATCAGTAAAACCAAAGGATGCTCAGTCTTCAACCATAAGAGAGCAACGCCTCTATGGAACGGCGGGAAGTCAACAACTTACGCATACCGTTTTCCCAAGAGTTTACCTACAAAGAACTTCTGAAGCTGGGGAAAGCATAGCCCTTGCTCAACATCCTTCTTCTCTCCATACGGAGAAGACGTCGATGATTGATGCACGTTGCCTACGCGCCTGGATCGCCCGGAACTCCAACTCCAGCAAGAGCGGAGCGTCTAAAAGACAGATGCTGCGCCAGAAAGCAAAACAGGGCATACCCATGTTGCTCGCGGGGGCTTTTCGGCCGTCAAGCTCATAGGATGCTCCAGCAAAGAAACAACGCATCTATGCGATGATCCTGGTCCAGCTGAGACTAGTTAGTCTCCCCATGGGCAGTCGGGGAAATCGGCCCAGATGAAAGGGGAGATCATCATAATATTAGAAGCACCACTCTAAGCTTTTTATACTCTGGTCACCAACAGTGTAGATAAAGTTAAGTAAATAAGTCAAACTGTGGCCTCAATTGTAGAGAGACTGAGAATTAAGAAGGTAGATGATCTCATCATAACACAGCCTTGAATTGGAGTATGAAATGCTAAGAGACAAAGAGGAGGGAGCGAACACAAAGGAAAACAACGGTATGTGAACAGAAGTTCTTTTCTGGGTCAGAAGCCCACCTGACCTGAATTTAGTCAGGAATGGCGTTTATTTTAGCTGAGCATGGGTACTCTGTATGGTTGTACAGATCGCTCAGAAAGCACGAATCCAAGTGAAGCGATACTAAATCTCCGCAAATACTCCTCCCCCAGTGACGATGATCATGGACAAAAATCACGGATCAATTTTCTTCCTTGATGCGAAACATAACTTGAAAATCCACGAGTAAATTTCCGAATCCTTTGCGACGAGAAGCGGCTGACCGTCTGGTTTAGAGAAATCCTCCGGGGATGACCATAGGCTCGCCATGTCCCCTTTCAATTCCAGCCACAGAAAATGGCTCTTGAAGTTCATCCCTAGATCTGGTCATGCGCTGGCTTTCCCAAAATTCCTTCCAGGCCTCTGGAGACTCGTTTCTCAGCATTTCCCCGATGGGGTCGATGTAGCCGCGCTTGATCGCCCTCGCTCTGTTCACGTACTCATCATAGGTCTCAATGTCCCGGTTGATAATGTCCCACAGGGAGATGAGAATTCGACAAAGCTCCATCTTTTCGTCAGCAAGTTCAACTTCTCTCTGAAGACATGGCCGTATATTTAAGAATGCCGAATAAATATAGGCGTCATACAGGTCGAAGAAGAGACAGAGTAATTCCCTTTCTAATGGAGCCGCCCTGTTAAGGTAGCTTTTGACTGATGTCAGTTACCCTACCAAATTCTATCGGTGGTGTCTGGGAATTAACATGAATAGAGGAGGAATTTGTTCAAGGCTTACTTTCTCACTACCTCGACAACACGGCAAAGGATCACATAGGTCGATATGCTGGTATCCTTTGTCACTATGGAAAGAGCATACTCGACTTGTCTGGCATCATCGACGTATTCTTGGAGCTTCTTATTCATCGAGAGAAGATATTCGGTGAGGTGCAAAGCAATATTTGTTGCTCTGATAACCCTCTCCTCGGTGAAGTGCGCTGTGGGATAGGTAGGTATGACAGGCGTGGGAAAGAGAAGAATGTTTAGCTGAAGGACCATGTCTGTCATGGCCATGAAGAACCTTCTCGTGCTGTCTCTGAGGTGTGGATGGGCCAGTAACCCTCTGATGTCGTCGATGACTCCTCGTGCTTCATCATTGTTCGCTGCAGTTTCTGCTGCAGTTCTATGAACTGCCTGTGGCTGCTCTGGACCCCAGTGTTTTATTGTGAAAGAGTGTCCCTGTGCTTCCCTAGAAGCCTGAGTGCCATCGTACATAGAGGATGATAGGGTTGCAATTCTGGCATCAATCTCTCGAAAACGAATCACCTCTTCCACGACCTTTGAGATAGCGCAATTATAAGCTTCTTCTTGCTCTTTTATGAGCCGCATGTCGACATCTCCACGGTCGTATTGGCCGCACGACTCATAATAGTCGGGAAAGGGCTCAGAATCACGATCTTTCTCAGGAATTGAATGGCAATGGTCACTGGTCGCTGGCGATTGATTTGTCACATTAAACGAACCATCATCCACTTCTTTGGGTTTATGTTCGTCTAGTGTGAGGTTATGTTCATGCATCTCATCTGGTTTGAGCAACTGCTCAGGAGAATCTTTCTCGGGTATCTCCATCCTGAGATCGGAGAATACAATATGTTTTCAACTTCAAAAAGAACGCGATTCAGATATTGTATAAAGCGCGTGTTATCACAATAACGCAAAGTGACGGTGGTTATCACAGCACACGCACTTTCACTGAGAAAGCGAGCATTCCAGGGAGACTCAGGTGTTGATTGTGATCGCGAGCTCACGAGTGAGGATGACAGTCATACGAAGATATAAGTGAGTGAATAGGGGAGGATTTCTTTCTGAAATGTCCTGTTGTGTTCCTGGGGTCGAAGGACCTAGAAGACTTTCACTTCACTCAGATGTAGAATTGGGCGTCCGCCGCACAACATAATGACCTATGTACATCTATCTGGTCGTATCTCCGTATCTCTAGCCTGCATGTTACTAGACCTAGACACCAAGGCACTGGTTATATTTCTAATATCTTGTTATAGTATATCAACCATAGATTCGAAAAGAATGAAAGGGCATGGTTTTGATATGCAATCTATATAGCGGTGGAAGATAGCAGAGAACATGGACAGCCATCAACCGCAACGGTTCTGTAACTAGCAGACCTGATTCGGTATGGATTCAAAGATAAGAAAGGGGGAACGACGATGATACTTGGTTATAACCCTGTTCCAGGACAGAAATAACCTTCAGAACTCCTTTTTGAATATTATACTTAGGAAGGTCGATCCTCGCGCACCTAAAACATCGTCCTTATCTCTGACGATCCAGCGAAGAACAGACTTCGACAAATCTTCGTCCAGAGCCTCCTTCCCACAGGGTGTCTAGGAGGAACAACAGTTGAAGGAAGCCCCTGACTGAGACATACATTTCTTAAGAGGAAGGTGTCAGATAGCATTATTCGAGTCCATCTACAGATCATCGAGGAATCTACTACAGAACAAAGTACGCGAAGTCTAAAGCTTGTGATAATAAACACTACTTATCAGAAGGAGTGTAGCGTGACATTGATTGGCATGATCTTCGAAATCCAACTGAAGGGAGGAAAGAAGTCTTCTTGTCTACGGGCTGTTTTCGATACTACTGAGCGGACAGTCGTCATACTTGGAGAAAGGGGTCGTTGTCACATTAAATTCATTCTTAAGAGTAAAAGGCGATAACAACTAAAAGATTACCAGAAGTATTTACCACATCGAAATCGTAGACGCGCTTACTGAAGCGTCTCTCGTCACTAAGAGCAACGAGAGTCGCTGAGCGAACCATAACCGATCAAACAACGCGGCCCTGCCCTCCCCCCAGCCTGTGTCCGCAAGCAGACGTAAGAGAGGATAAGAACAAAACGCCCTTATCCAAGTACTGCTTCCGGAACAACAGACTGGGAGTTAGCGAGGGCATTGGTAGATATTCGCACATTGACTGATTGGCACGTCATTGACAGGAGCGTGACAACTCAAAGTTGTGCGGTCATATATATTCATAAATAACTTCCGAGTGGTTGTAGACACGGTAAAGAAAACTCCATATGCACGTACAACCATCATTTATCTTTCTCAGAACATTCTTTGCTTGAGGAGGAGCTTAATATGTCATCTTCATCTTCATCATCAGGCAATGGAACATCCATAACGCGCTCCCCGGCTTTTTGCAGGGTACGTCGACTCCAGGCTCTAACGCCCTTATATACGGCCTATTGGTTGTCAGGAACAATAAGCTAATAACCCAGAGAGAAACTTACCCAAAGAAAGCTGAAGACACCGATCAAGATTACAACCCAGCTCATGGAAGCAACTCGATTCCGTCCGGTCGATCTGCGGCCATTGCCGATTATGCCAAGACTGCGTAGTCCACCCCATTGCCAAGGGGACAGCGCGAGGAACACTTTGATGAAAGATAGAAACCCTAGAGATACTAAGCCTTTAAGGAAGTGCTCGAGCCAGGAAGCTGTTCCCTGAGCAGGCCAGTTTTCAAGAGCGTCTGATTCCCATAGATCCGCAGTGTAAATCGTCTCCAGCGGGTCAACATAAAGATTTATAATAGGGTCAGCAATAAAACCTAACAAGAATACAGTGGACATCAATATTGCCAATGTCAAGCCGAGTTGGGTCGCATTACTACTAATCCAGCGAGCCCATCTTACGCGCTCCAGCCGATACTGAAACCCGCAAGTGGGACATTGCCAGTAGTTGCGTCTCCCGTAGGCTGGATCCGCATGCCGCCATGAGCGCAGACAGCCTTCGTGGACATATCTTGAAGAGCCCTTACACTTGCAGGGTCGTAGCAGTCGACCAAGCTCAGGATCAGGAGACTCATATGTCACATGCGGTCTTGACTGGAGAAAACCAGGAAGACTTTCAGAGGGAGGATGCAGTGTGGGAGGCACCGACTCCAAGCAAATGCGACACGTCCTGGGGGGATAATGTCTCTGGGGTCGGGGCTGCGAAGGATCACTGGATTCATTCATTGTGGAGGCTGCCTTGGGATTATCCTCAGAGCGCCCGCGCTGTGAAGTCGAAGATATGCCCTCTGGCCACTGGCATAAAGGCTCTTTCCTTGGAGCAGAGAACTCCACTTCCAGTAATATGAGCAAAGACAATCAAGGCGACAGTTATTGCCTCTCAGGAACTGCGCGTGCCAGCATTGTCAGCTGTGCACACGGTAGCATAGATATGGTTTGCAGAAAACTCTGCACCCGTAAGAGGAGATGGTGATGTAGGAAGAAAAGAAAAGAATCGAAGATGGTTCTTGTGTGTCGGTGGAGGAAGCTCCACGTTGACCATACCGGAAAGGGTTGTTAGCCGCTCGTCTACCGTCAGCGCCCAGGCGCGGCTTGGCATTGCACCGCGTCAACGCCTTGTCGCCTGTTGCTGTACCTGTCACTGACGGACGGAGCTTCAGCTTCACCTCAACACCTCTCCCCTCGCTGATACTCCCCGCATCTCGATCGATACCCTGAGAATAATTTTAAAGGTCGTCGAGATCAAGTGACATCCATGGCGGACCGCTACTCCTTTTCCTTGACCACTTTCTCTCCCAGGTTAGAGTTCCCACCGGCATAGCTTGAGTCCTACATGCTAACTTAGAGCTTACAGCGGAAAGCTGGTGCAGATAGGTTCGTCCATTATCAGCTATATATCCTAATTGTGGTTTTACTAATCGATGCAGAATATGCTCTCAATGCTGTTAATCAGGGTGTAACCGCTCTGGGCATTAAAGGTATTGCTCGCTCCGTCCATTCTCAACTAGACGGCAGCGGTTGGTAGCTAATGATATTCTACCCTTCCAGCCACAAACGGTGTCGTACTTGCTACAGAAAAGAAATCATCATCACCTCTGATCGATCCTCCCTCTCTTTCTAAAGTTTCGTTGATTACACCTGACATTGGCATGGTTTACTCGGGGATGGGCCCCGATTACCGTGTGCTTGTCGACAAGGCACGTAAGGTGTCTCACACTAGCTACAAGCGGATCTACAATGAATACCCTCCTACACGAATACTAGTTCAGGATGTCGCCCGTGTTGTCCAGGAAGCCACGCAATCTGGTGGTGTTCGGCCATATGGTGTCAGCTTGCTCATCGCAGGCTGGGATGAAGGTATTGAGCCAGAAACAGGAGAAAAGCAAATAGAAGCAGGAGGTGAAGTCAAGAAAGTGTCGGGAAAGACCGGTGGAATCTTGAAGGGTGGACCTAGTCTGTACCAAGTTGACCCGAGTGGAAGCTACTTCCCGTGGAAGGCTACTGCGATCGGAAAGCATGCGACAAGCGCGAAGACTTTCCTGGAAAAGCGGTACACCGAAGGACTGGAGCTTGAAGACGCTATTCACATTGCTCTTCTCACACTGAAAGAAACTATCGAGGGAGAGATGAATGGCGAGACCATCGAAATTGGTAAGGAATCCACTTTTCATGGAAACGCACGAAAATCCTTACAGATGAATAGGTATTGTCGGTCCTCCCGCTGATCATTTGCTGGGATACGAGGGTGTTGAGGGGGCAAGAGGACCCCGATTCAGGAAACTGAGCAAAGAGGAGATCGAAGATTATCTGACTAATCTATGATGGATACGTATCAACATCGGTGTTCACTAGCCTTATAATGTGGTAGTGTCATGAAATCATGCGAGGCGCATTTAAGAAAATGAAAGACGATCTTGTGTTCTAGATGAACCTTATAATGGACAAGGACAACGTTGAACATTTTATGTACCACTGGCGGCAGTAGATTGTCTGTTCATGCTTCATTATTAAGTGGCACAGCATTTTTGAGATTAATGATGATCTCGATGGTAGAAATGTGTATACAATGTTTCTGTCTAGACGTGGGTGAGCCATCCTAGTATCTGACAGGTCTTCCAGATGGCGATTTTTTACCAAATCATGTGAAAAGCAAAGACCAATGATAGCATTAAATATCCTAGAGGTCGTTAGAGAGTACAGGGTGTATCTTTATTTCTTTAACACATAAAATAATAACTCTTGTGTGTTATCATTGCTTCCAAAGACACCTGCTATAAGTGGAACAGTGTGTTTTGAATCTAGCCGTATTGCCCCACGTTATCCCACATTCGACCAGGGTTCAACAATTCAGCAGGAAACATACACTCTTCATAATAAACTTTGGTGATGATCATTTACTCACATGTGCTCAGATGTATATTTATATGATACTACATGAATGTCTTACATTTGAATCCTAGGTGCAATTCTCCAAAAAGCCTTGAGAATGGGTTCAACGTCAGCGAAAAGAGCAAATTCAGAGGACGGCGAGCATCGGCTGGCTCATAAGAAGCCCATGATGCGCAAACCGAGAGCTTACCAGTTAGAGATGTTCGCAGAGGCTCTGCGTCAGAATACAATCGTCGCGGTAAGTAACCTGATTCTTTCCCGGAAAAAAAAGGTAACCAAGGTAAACAAGCCAGCTAACAGACCTTAATCTGGTGATAGATGGAGACGGGTAGCGGTAAGACACAGATGTATGCATGTTCGCCAACGTAGTTTCCCAGTTTTGCCCCAAATCCGCTTACTCCTCATGGCCCTCCTAGTGCTATCCTCCGAATACAAGCAGAGCTCGAACGATGCTCTCAGGACAAGGTAAGAGTCTTCCAGGACGCTACATCTCGGAGCAGAACATCACTCACAGAAGACCCAGATGGTTTGGTTTCTTGCCCCCACTGTGGCTCTCGCTACACAGCAGCATACGTTCATATCAGAGCAGTTACCAGCTTTTCAGACGAGGTTGCTCTCAGGAGGAGACGGCGTTGATCACTGGAGAGATCAGTCGATCTGGGATTCAATCCTCTTGAATATACGCATTGTAGTTTCTACCCCTCAGGTACTATTAGATGCACGATCAAGAGGATTTGTTCAATTTTCTCGGATAGCTCTTCTTATCTTCGACGAGGGTATATTCTCCGAGCTGGGTCGTCCTTATCACAACCATATGGCTAACCCCCTTCAGCTCACCACTGTATGTCTTCAGGTGCAATGAACCAGATCATGCAGAAGTTTTATCATCCATTTCGAAACTCTGAAGATCGCTTTGAGCTTCCTAGTATTATGGGGCTCACTGCCAGTCCCGTGATGAAAACGTCTGTTAGGTTCCCGAAACAGGATCAGTTTCCATGCTTCAAAAGCTTACTGAACGTCAATATCTAGGGAACTCCAGAATAACTTGGACGCGGTCATCAGAAGTCCTACCATTCACAGAGAGGAGTTACTACAACATGTTCATCAGCCTGAGATGGTAACGGTCACATATCACATAGACCCGTTGCCTTATTCATCAGCGCTCCAAGGTCTCCAAAAGCTGGTTGCTGAAGCATTGGATAACATTGAGAATGACCCTGAAATACAACGACTACGAAAATCAGATGATCTAAAAGGCAGCCATCGATTACCTGAGCTCCTTTTTTCAAGGAAAACGCCATGCCAGAAAGAACTAAACCGCTTCTTACGCAGTGCCATGGCCATTCATAATGACCTTGGCCCCTGGGCGGCTGACCTGTTCATTAATGCATGCATCAAAAGATTCTATTCCGTCGTTAATGATGGACTTGGAGGTACTGCGCTGGTATACTGGGAGAACGATGAGAAGAAATATATTGCGAGCCTACTCTCTCGACTGGACATCGCTGAAGCGAGACAGTGGGGGAGTGCTCCTGATATGTTGTCAGAAAAAGCTAACCTCCTGATTCAAACATTAGCTGAAAGATATTCTCCAGGATTTCGAGCTATAGTATTCGCCAAAGAGCGGAACGAAGTCGTGATGCTCACGCATCTTCTTTCAGTTCATCCTCTCATGCATAAGATTTTCCCTGGGTATTTCGTAGGGAACAGTGGTTACGCTGCTCGCAAATCTAGCCTTTCTGAGTTCATTCATGTCCGGGACCAGAAGGATGCTATCAATGACCTCCGAACAGGAAAGAAGAACGTTCTTGTCGCTACCACGGTACTTGAAGAAGGGATAGACATATCGGCATGCAATCTCGTCATTTGCTATGACACCCCCAGCGACCTAAAGTCATTCGTTCAGAGGCGAGGAAGAGCTCGGATGCATGACTCTAGATTAATCATGTTCGTCGAAGAAGCTGATCAGCAGGGTGGAGCCCGATGGCGCATGATGGAAGAAGTGATGAAGAAACTATATTCAGATAATGTGCGTCAGCTAGAAGAGATACGGGAAAGGGAGACCACCGAAGAACGGGGATGTGAAGCATTCATTGTACCTTCAACAGGGTATGTCAGGACCTTCTCACATCCTACACCATCGTTCTATGTTAGCTGACCGAATCAGTGCACGCTTGGATTATGACAACGCGCGTCCATATCTAGAGCACTTTTGCTCTACTGTTTCC
This sequence comes from Paecilomyces fulvus, assembly GCA_029606305.1. NCBI lineage: Eukaryota > Fungi > Ascomycota > Eurotiomycetes > Eurotiales > Thermoascaceae > Paecilomyces > Paecilomyces fulvus. The sequence continues at coordinate 1,368,777 of JAPVCG010000063.1, forward strand.
TATTCTTACACGGATAACAGACCTGAATTTATCATGACTTACCCCGGAAATAGTGACCTCGTCCAGGCAATAGTAATCTTACCTGGCTTTCTTGATCCGAGTTTGCGAGCAATCAGTGGCCAAAGCTTATGGACAACCGAACGAGTTGCCAAGAGAGATGCGGCCTTCCAGGCTTATCTTAGACTTTACCATGCCGGTCTCGTCGATGATAACTTAATACCAAAGCACTATGAAAAACGGTTGGACAGAGCCGAACAAGGTGACAGTCGGCCAAGCACCGTCCAAATTTCAGCCTGTTTAAACCCCTGGGCGGATATTGGAAGGTTGTGGACAGCGCCAGAGCCTCCAAGTGTCTTCGAGACAGAGATAGCTTTTTCGCCCGCGGAGTTCGGATTACCGTCTTTAGTGATACTTACGCCTGTCTGTCTTCCCGTCGTGCCATCTTTCAAATTATACTGGAATCAAGATGTGACTGTGGTCGTGTCCCTGAAGCAGAGACAGTCCAACCTTTCATCAACGATGATTCAAGACGCAGCCGATGCTACATTTCAACTATTACGTTCCGCTTTCCCTACTCGAATTGAGAGCAATCGTACAGACTTTCTGGCTTTTTTTGTGCCAAATCTTCCTTCATTGGTCGACTCTCTCAGGCCATGGCTTGCTTCCGTCAAAGGCATCCTCAGCGCCCAAGACATAGGGATATGTGACACCAATGCCATCAGCCGATTAGGGCTGGCGCGTGATAACGAACGATATGGCCGTCCTTTTATTATAGAGGAAATATTATGGAAGGTGCCGACTCCCAGTAAAGAGGACAACCTCGAAGATGAGGAAGTCGATGAAAAGCAACTGCAGCTCCACATTCAAGGACGTGTCTTACCAAAGCGCACTGATTTTCTTCATCCAGTTGCCAGCCACAACGGGGCACCCCTCCACCATACTTCCAAACAGTGTGCATTGGCTCGGGCTTGCTCGATCGATCGTCTCCCTATTGGATACGCGAGAGCTGCACTTTTTATACCGTCAATTCTTCATGAGATTGAAATCGCCCTTCTTGCTGAGAAATTGTCCCGTACAATACTGGCGTCCGTTAAATATGATGACTTATCCCTTATAACCACGGCAATATGTGCATCGGCTGCAAGAGAGCAAACAGACTATCAGCGTCTCGAGTTCTTAGGAGACAGCATTTTGAAATTCAATACTGCGGTCCAAATAACAGCAGCAAATCGACTATGGCACGAAGGTCTTCTATCTCGTGAAAAAGATAAGCTTGTCTCCAATGCTCGATTATCAAGAGCGGCGCTCAACACAGGACTGAATGAGTTTATTATTACCCTACCGTTCACAGGGAACAAATGGCGCCCAAGTTACGTTTTGGACATGATCGGACCGGTCACCGCATCGGACGCTCTAAAAGAAAGAGAATTATCCACAAAAGTACTTGCAGACGTCGTTGAAGCGCTCATCGGGGCGGCATTCATTGACGGTGGCATGACCAAAGCTATTCAGTGTCTTCGCGTGTTTCTCCCCGATTTCGAATGGTGGTCACTAGATGCAAGAATCAGTCAACTGCACGATGCCGTTCCTGACGAGTCTAAATCCTTTTCCCACCTGTTGCGAGTGGAACAGCTCATTGGATATAATTTTACTAAAAAGACCCTTCTAGTCGAAGCACTAACACATCCATGCAGCCGAGATGACTCTATGTCATACCAGAGGCTAGAATTTTTGGGAGACTCCGTGTTGGATTACATTGTCACACGATATCTTTTTAGCTCTGGGGAGATACCTCATGCGGAAATGCACGTCATGCGTACCGCAGTGGTCAACGCAGACTTCCTAGCATTTCTCTGCTTAGAAGCTTCCCTAGATGAAACTCGTTCCGAAATAACGGATCCGGGCATGACCAATGAAGTCACAAAAGAGACAATCCGGAAAATCTACCTATGGCAATTCATGAGACACTCTGCTTCTTTGGAAATCAAAACAGCTCAGCAGTCCACGTCCAGTACGTATCAAGAACTCCGCGAGGAAATCCACGAGGCATTATACAAATCTGCAGCCTATCCTTGGGCGCTTCTGTCACGGTTGGAAGCAGGCAAGTTCTTCTCTGATCTTGTCGAAAGTCTCCTGGGGGCTATATTTGTTGATTCTCATGGTTCCATGGAAGCATGTCATCATTTTCTTGAAAGGATTGGTCTTTTGCCATATATGCGACACGTCTTGAGCGTGAAAATAGATCTTCTTCATCCGAAAGAAAGGGTTGGTCACGTTGCTCAATCATTACGCGTTCTCTACGACACAAGGAGGGAACCTGCACCTGACCATGGCAATGAGAAAAGATGCAAATGGTTATGTAGTCTGAGCGTGGGGGATGAGGTCGTGGTCGAACTGACCGACGGAGTGAATGCCATGGAGGTTGAAACGAGGGCTGCTGCTGCTGCTGTTTCCATCCTCAACAGTAGGAGAAATACAGCTATCGAGACAATATCATGAATAACGAACTTGCGGACAAGGCTACCTTATAGTTTCTTTTTTTGCTGATCATCTTTTGTTGGGCATTGACTTACGTCCGCGCATTCAATAGACGTCTCGACGTCCCGAGCCCTTGATTTCTTTTCTTTTCTTTTCTTTTTTTTTACTGTGTACGATAAATTCTTCAATGCATTGGGAGCATCATTCTGCAGCGGTCTACTTGTGCCAGATCTCATCACTTTCCGACATCATGGTGACAGCCGAGGACTCTTGTATTGAACAAGGCGAAGCGTTTCAGAACACCAATTCAGAGACAACATCGTACAACAACGGCTAAACAGGCAACTTTGATGTTAGATCTCGATCTCTTACAACAGTCTTTCGAGGTTAAGCTTAACTAGGAAATTCGACAAGATCTCAACCCGTCGCACCGGGTGCCATGTGCTTAAGCGACTCTAGGGTTTTCACTGCACGTCAGACGCACAGAGCAACAGGTCCTGCGGATCTTTGTTTCGATTTGGAAATCTGGTACCACAATTGGAATCAGCTTATTTCCGGATTGATGTAATAGATTGTCCGTTGGTGGCTAGATTTCAAGGGGAATTCGAGATCGCGAGAAGTTTCAAGGAGTCAAGGCGAGCACGAGACCCCTGACCCACTCACCATGTGGACGATCAGGACGAGACAAGGACAGCGCCACGAACAAGATCCTCTAAAGAGAGAAGGGAATGAATTCTTCATCTCTAGGACGCAATTAATTTCTTGATGTCCCCACAAGGACAGGGAAGTCCATGTCGTCTATCGCAGTTGAGAAGAACGAGCGCCCGTCCTGATGTCTTGCGCGTTCCACACCTTTCATTCCACGCTCTAGCTTTTCTTTGATTTCCTTGAAATGGGCTGTGCACTCCGTAAGTCATTCAGCCTTGTGAAATAACAGGGAAGAACCCAGCCTCTTTGCTTGAGAAAGACGTCAGACAAAGATGCTGCGGTTACCTTAAGGGGGCTTGTCAGAACCTTGCCTCAAATGCTGAAACACTGTATCCGGGATCCATGCGGCCTCATCCTTGCATACATATCTGCTCTATTCCAAAGAAAAGCCAGTCGACCCCTGCAATGTAGACCCGTGAAAAAGAAAATCTCCTATTCTTACCGTGAAAGCATTGGTTGACTATTCTAGTTTCCGCGAAGTGATCAACGAGCAGCGAAGATCGACGCCGGCCGTTTACCGACGCTCTCGGCAAGCAAGCGACTACGATTGATTTATGATCAACACCATTGCACTCACCTCTGCCCGTCTCTAAACAATGGCATCAATGAGAGTGCCTGTCGATGAAATTTCAGCAGGGGGGGAGGCTTTGCGGCTGATACTGGTGATATTCATCGCTATCGCCTGGTACAATGTAATCGAGCTGATCGCCTTGACACTGTCCACCTTTCGCCAATGGAGGGGACTATATTTCTGGAGTCTTCTTGTCGCGTCTCTCCTAGGCGTCATGCCCTATTCCTTGGGGTTTATGCTGAAGTTCTTCAGCAACATCGACGCTTTCATATGCGTCACGATCCTATCCGTGGGCTGGTGGGTGATGGTGACGGGTCAGGCACTCGTCCTATATTCGAGATTACATCTCGTCCTCCGAGAGGACTGGATCCTCCGTCGCATCCTCTACATGATCTGCGCGAATGTGGTCTTTCTCCATGTTCCAACTACGGTTCTGACCTACGGCTCCAATATCCCAGGCGGGTCACCACTTTTCCCGAGAGCCTACAGGATCATGGAGAAGATCCAAATGACTGGCTTTACAGTCCAAGAAGCGATCATCTCCGGGCTCTATGTTATCGAGAGCGTCAGGCTTCTGCGCATCGGCTCGGGGAAGGAAGACCGCAAGATCATATACCAACTGGTCGGGATCAATATCTTCATAGTCCTCATGGATGTTCTCCTCCTCAGTCTTGAATACGCGGATTACTACGCCCTTCAAGTGACGCTCAAGGGAACAGTCTACAGTATAAAATTGAAGCTCGAATTCGCGATTCTCGGGAGACTCCTGGAGGGTATTCGACGAGGGTCAGATTCCATCAGGCTCTGCACCTTCAAAAGTCTTGCGGACGCGCCTATCATCGACCATGAGCATCCTTACTCCGACGGAGAATCCGCGACAGACGTCATGACCACTCAGCGGACGAATTCGATTACAGAAAGGGCCCACGTTCCACAAGGAAAACCACTCGGAACGATACACCTCTCTACTTGGATAGAGAAACGGACTACCGTCGCGAATCCATCATATTTCAGCTGTATATACTAGTTTTGGCCAGGAAACATTGTATGATAAAATTTCCACGATACGATACGAAATTTGAAGAATCGGGATCAATATAGTGCTATTTGCACAATATGCGACAGGACAATGTTTACTGCACATTACCCACAGGAAAGACATAGCGGATCTTAATGATGACGACGTGTCTGCGAGACTGAGTTGTCGCGATTCACTTTCCAACATGCCGTCGAGAGTCGTACAAGGATGCGGACGATGAGAGCCTCATGACAGCCGCACTTGCCGAGAATCGCGTTTCTGAAACTATGAGGAATCGATAATCGGACAGCTAGCTGGATAGACAAGGGTAACACCCTCCGTTGTTACGCCATCTCGGTTATTGATGGTTGAAAGAAGGGTTGAAAAGCAATGGTTCAGCTACTGATCTTCACTAAACGATCGCATGCAGCAGTGGGGGAAATTGTCAATGCGCAGAGGAGCCAACGCTCAACAACCCAGCCAATCCCGCCGACAAGTTGATAATGTCCGATACGGGGTTTTTCTAACCTTGAACTTTCCGACGAACTCTGTTAGAGTCTAATGCGGTATAATTTTTGTTCAGAGATCTTTAATGATATCCCGCGGAGGTCGGTGAGGGTCCATCGAGAATTGGGCGGCGACCAGATCTACTTTCAAGAGATGCCACTACGACATGAGGCTCTGTGACCCGGTAGATAACGATGCAACTGTGACCATGGGGAGAACCCACGGGTTCAGTTCTGGCGTGTGCTGACGGGATGCCAAATGTGCATACCGGTCTCCGTTCAATTGGCCGTTTAGATTGCCGTCTCTAGACCCGCGCTTTTGTCGAGATGCATATCGACGTGGCCTACTGCGACTTGTCTACGATTGCCAGCGTTCGTCCGACCACCTGATGATGGTTCGTGGTGCTGTGTGGCTCCATGATCCTCATCGTCTATCTGTCAGTGAGATACACTATGGTTGTTTCCTCATCTCAACTTCCAGCAGGCATGTCTCAATTATGCCGGCTGGAACAGGCATCCTCTGCTTTTGATGGGCTTTTTCTGGATTCTGTGCGAGTATGTGACCCGGCCAAATTCTTGATCCTAAGAAATTTATGCTGACCGCACCCATCTCAGTGGCTCCCTCGAGCTCGAACACTACTACTCAAAGACTCAGGAAATGGAAACAGGGTCGCTCTGGAGGCCTCATTAATCGCGTGACCGCCAGCGAGCTTCTCTCAGGAGCTTCATCTACTGTCAGCAAGCAGTCACGATCCCATCTCTCTTCCGTGAGCGTGTTTCAGTCTTCGAACAAGATCGTCGGACCCGGTGCCGGAAGGATGACAGGCTTAAATCGCGTTCCAACTCTCTCGGACGGCTCACAGTCCTGTTCCTTTGAATCCATAGACACAAGAATGGTACCGGAGATTGGGACGAGTCGTCTCTTGGAGGATGATGGCACTGGTGTCCTTGTGACTCCCTCGAGCTCACAGTCGCGAATTCTTTACCATTGTCTTTTCCACATCCTTGGTTGTGAAGAAGAGTTCGATGACGTTGAACAATGGAAGGTGCATATTCTGAGCCATTTCAGAATGCATGCACCACCAAACACTGTCCGCTGCCCTATTTGCCGTCAGGTCTTTGAGGGGCAGAATGCCTGGGATTCTATGCTCGACCACATAGTCCAGGGACATTATCAGAATGGACAGACGCTGGCCATGTACAGGCCGGATTTCGAGCTGATGCGATACCTATATCGTTTAAAGGTTATCACCCAGGCTCAGTTCAAGGCCATAGAATTTTTGCAACCAGCCAGCCCTACCTACCAGCAGCCTCAAGGTACCACTCGAACAAGTATCGGTACTTTTGACGAACCCCTCTACGCTCCCTACAACCGACGTCGGGAACAGAGAATGCGAGAGCAACGCCGGGGAATCGGCGTCGCATAACCCCAGGGCTATCGATGGAGTTGCTTTTCGTACTTGGAACCGGGATATTATTTGGAGATCTTATATTGCTACTCGATGATACCCAGAGGTTGATCATGTGAAATTATTGGATAAACGGGGAATCTTCTGACCCAGGTGGTTATTATGGATGTTTTAACAAGATATATCAATTTCAAACTGTCAAACACGCATTTTTCCCAGATTACAAATGTGTCCCTTGGAATTTCTTCGACGCTCATCTGAGATCTATTCCTGACTCCACTACTCTTCAAGTGGAAAATATATATCTAGATGTATACGAAGTTACCTTCTACAGACGGTAACAAATCCAGAAATCTCTACACACGAATTCCCTCCAGGTTCTGAAATATCAAACATAGAGACTACATATATTAATCCTAGTTGTTGAATCAATCAAGACCTTGATTCACTTCAGATGAGTCGGGATGTAAGTGATGACCGACTATCTTAGCCCCGATGGCGGTTGACCAAACAGAGCAAACAGATAGCAGTGATGGGCTGGAGATGTGCTTTCACAGGCTGGTACCTTGCGACAGCCTTTCATATTTCCACCAGGCTTTCTTCTCTACCGGAACTGTGCGCCTCTTTCATTCGGCGTCTTTTCGGATTTTCCATTATCGCATTGTCTCCCAGAATGATAGTGTCACCGCCGTCTTCGCAAACGTAGACCCCACGAAAAGCCCTTCCATCCTGCCCCACGCTTTACAACGCCCTCCTACTATCGCTCTTCATACCAGGAGATGGAAAGGCTTTCAATTCATGACAACCCTGCCGTGGCCCAGAAGGCCAATGCGCACCAGGGTCAACCGCCCCAGAATGCGCCCATGCCGCCTCCATCGGGCCCGATGATGCCACAGGGCCCTCCGCAATTACCTCCACAGATGTTCACGACTGCAGCACAATTGTTGGATTTGACAGATAGTGAGTATCTTTTTCCCCTGTGAGCAATTCATTGCAGGGAAATGACCAGGCCTTCTTAACTGGTCAATGGCCTGTACCGGGATCCGATCTACCAGACTTAGAGAAGTCGCTGCTATGGAGTCTTTATAGCGCTTCAGGAGCTGACTGGACTGTTTCATTCTCAGAGAAACTTGTTATAGTCCTTCGAGATGGAAGAAAGTTGATTGGTGTTCTGAGGAGTTGGGATCAATTCGGTATGTCTCTTACAACTCGCTGCCACGTAAGATACTAACACACTACTTTCCAATAGCAAATCTCGTTCTCCAAGACACAATCGAACGTATCTACGCCGGAAGTCTCTTTGCTGATATTCCTCGGGGGGTCTACCTTGTTCGAGGAGAGAACGTTTTGCTTCTGGGCGAAGTCGTACGACTACCCCGCTTATCGCATTCCGCAGCTTCGATCGCTGTGCCCCTGAAGCACCTTATGCTAACCTTTCTCGCTTGTGCAGGACCTGGACAAGGAAGACGACATCCCGCCAAACTGGACCAAGGCGCCGGTCCCGGAAGTTTTCGAGCTCAAGAAGAAGGAGGACAACGAGCGAAAACAGCGCGACAAGGGACGCAACAAGCAGTTGCAAACCCTAGGCTTCGAGCCCGAACACAGCGGTGAGATCATTTTCTAAAACAACTCGGGCAGCATACCATTGCAGTGGTGAGCAGCACTAGCTTTTTGGCAGAGGTGCGGTGAATACCTTATATGCTTAGGCTCGGGGCGATTTGATGCCTCGACATATGGCCATTCACTTGGCGGACGAAAAAAAAGAAGTAAGAGATACTTGATCTCGTCATGATGGCTTTGACTTGTTGAAACGAACGTGTTGCTGTTACCTCTTTTCATCTGCTTTGTCGGTTTTCGGGACCCTATATTTCAAGGGCCTATGAGGGAGGATCCAGGCGTTGCAGAATATTGTGAAATGCTTCGACCTGGTGGTGAATTTGGCATTCAAACATAGCCGTTCATGATCCTTCACAACACAAGCACAGCAATATCTTTAGCTGTCGAATGCATGAAATGATCTCTTTCGTTGCATGACCTGTAGGATTTTCTCTTTTCGTAGTAGCTATCAACTTATTGTTTTCATCTCGAAAATATCCTCACTATCGTCCTGGTACTTCTGATTGGCGGGGGAGAGGCTGCTATCGATAGGGCCCGCCAAGACTTTTTGTAGTTTTTCAAAAAAATTAACTTACTCTTTGTCGGACCACCAGAAAAAAAATATCTCCATCCCTGACGGACTTCTCGAGCTGCTTGCAAGTCGATCGCAATCATGGCGACCCTTGCGGAGAAGCTCGAAAAGATCAAGTCGCCCAAGCTGCAGAATCAGCAGCATGTGAGTCTCACAAAATCCGCCATTTTCCGCCATAAAGCTGACCTTGACCGTACTTAGACCGCTGTGGTGCTCTCCGCAGTCGAAGATACTCTACGCGACCAGAAAACAGATTTTTCGCCCACCGCGTATTTTGCTGCGCTGCTTGCCCTGCTCACACAATCGCTCTCGACTACACAAGGAATCGTCAATAAGGACTTAGCGACCTCCGTGGTTTACTTGCTCGACTTAACCGCCGAACATGTCCCCGCACCTCTCCTCCGCTCGAAGTTTGCGCAGATTCTGACCAACCTTGCGCCAGCACTGACGCTTCCCGATGTCGAAGCTCCGTTGCTGAGACCGTCAATCGGTGTTCTCGAGTCGCTATTGATCGCGCAGGATGCGGCCGCGTGGAATCTGCCGCAGACACAGGTTGGGCCGCGCCGGGCTATGATCGGACTGCTCAACTTGGCTACAGACCATCGTCCAAAGGTACGGAAGCGCGCTCAGGAGGCGTTGATGAAGGTTTTGAAGACACCTCCTCCAAGCCCGTCTCTGGATCATCCGGCTGCGGACATGTGCGCGGAGAGCGCGCTCAGGGCATTGAGTGAAAACGCAACGGCTGCGGCAAAGGCGAAGAAGGGACGCCATGGACAGCACAAGGATAACCATGAACCAGCAGTCATTCATTCTCTTCAGTTGGTGAAGACTCTCGCGTCCGCATCGGGTGGCTGGCCGAGCAAGAAGATTGAGCCTCTGTGTGAACTGCTTATGAATGTCTCTCGATCAAGCAACGAATTCCTGACCATGGGCGCTTTCGAAGTCTTCGAGGTCATCTTCGAGGGGATGGCGGACGACTTCTCTTCGTCGAAACTGCCCCGGCTCTTGGAGGCAATTTCAGAACTTAAGCCCGCCCAGAACGATTCGCAGCTGCTTCCGCCATGGATCGCGGTTTTGTCTAGAGGTTACGATGTTGCCGCACAGGTCAATCCCGACGAGACTTTCGCCAAGCTCCCAGAGTTGTTCGATCTGGTTTCCGCTTTCCTCGCATCTTCTTCCCGCAACATTAGGATCTCTGCCTCGGAGTGTCTTATTTCGTTCCTAGCCAATTGCGTTCCTGACAGTGTGATCTTGGAACCCTCCGTCTACGACGAAAAGATCCTCGAGAAGCTGGCTAAGTCGGCCACCGATCTTCTGTCGCTGAAATATCAGGCAGCGTGGGCGGAGGTTTTCAATGTCTGTTCGGCGATGTTCGATGCTTTCAAGTGGAGATCCTCTCCCCTGCTCACTGATATAGTCAAGACGATTGGAGAATTGCGAGGAAACGAATCCTTCCATGGAAAGAAACAGGCCGACCAAGTGTTGGGAAGAGCCATATATGCAATGGGCCCTGCTGCCGTTCTGGAAGTCTTGCCTCTGAATATCACCCAACAGAAGCCCGGTCAGCCTGGCCGTGTTTGGCTTCTTCCTATCCTCAGAGACCATGTGTCCAACACAAACCTTGCCCATTTCCGCTCGGAGTTTGTTCCTCTCAGTGAGGTGCTTTACCAGAGGGTTCTGGACTACGGAGCAGCAGAGAAGACTGTTGAAGTGAAGATCTTCGAGACGCTCGTTCAGCAGACCTGGGCTATCCTGCCCGGATACTGCGAGCTGCCTCTGGACCTGGTGGACTCCTTCGATCAGAGTTTTGCGGAGCTGCTTTCCACTGTCCTATACAAGCAGACGGAGCTCCGCGTCGAAGTCTGCAAGGCTCTGCAAAACCTTGTTGAATCGAATCAGGCAATTCTGTCTCTAGACACTGAAGGAGATGACCTGATTCTTCAGAGGAGAATCTCAAAGGAGGCGGCAAAGAAGAACATTGCCCATCTGGCAACTTTCGCAAACAACATGCTGGCAGTGCTATTCAATGTGTACAGCGAGACCTTGCCGCATTACAGAGGCTACATCCTGCAATGTATCAATGCTTATCTCAGCATTACTCCCGAGCAGGTCAGTATCACTGATAGTAAGAAATCATTTCTGACAGAAGGCTAATTTATGGACAGGAGCTCAATGAGACCTTTTCTCGCGTCACCTCGATGCTTGAATCTTCTCTTCCTTCGGAGCAGGAGGCAGCCAAGCAGGGTAACCAGCAGGGTAGAGCCGGTGATAAGATGCCACCTACTTCTCACACCCTGATCGATCTCGTCATCGCGATGTCGATCTATCTGCCTCGTTCGAGTTTCGCGAGCCTCTTCTCTCTGGCCGCCGTCATTCTCAACAACCAGTCCTCAGATCCGCAGTTGATCAAGAAGGCTTACAAACTGATCCCACGTCTAGCGTCGACGGAGACAGGAGTAGCTGCACTCCGCGAAAGGAGCCCAGAGCTCCAATCGCTCATTCTCTCTACCGCAGACAAGACGCCATCTCCAGCACGCAGGGACCGTCTTCTTGCGATTCACGAACTCGTTACACATCTTCCAACCTCCGATCTACACTTTATCCCATCTGTGCTCTCGGAGGTGGTTCTTGGTTGCAAGGAGAGCAATGAGAAAGCAAGAGTTGCATCCTTTGACCTTTTGATACATCTTGCCAAGAGAATCGTTGATCCAGAGCGTAACCCGCCTGGTACCAAGATTCGCAACTCTCTGGTGCCTCATATGCCTACTGACGCGCCAGATGCTCCGGCAACGATTGAGGAGTTCTTCACCATGGTCTCAGCTGGTCTGGCCGGTAGTTCTCCGCACATGGTTGCAGCATCTGTCACGGCGCTTTCGCGCCTCTTTTTCGACTTTCACACTCAGCTCACACCCGAGGTGCAAGCGGATCTTGTACAGACTGTCGATCTCTTCCTCACGAGCAACAACCGTGAAATCGTCAGATCTGTTTTAGGTTTTGTGAAGGTGGTTGTTGTCGTTCTACCTGATGACCTGCTCCGTCCGCGTCTCGATTCCCTGGTCCCTAACCTCATGGTGTGGAGCAAGGAGCACAACGGTCGTATGAGAGTCAAGGTGAAGGGTATCCTTGACCGTTTGATCCGTAAATTCGGTGCACCATTAATGGAGACATTGGTTGGTGAATCGGATCGCAAGCTTGTTGTCAACATCAGAAAGGAGCGCGAGAGGAAGAAGAGAAAGAAGAAGCAGGCCAACGAAGCCGGTGAAGACGAAGAGGAGGAAGGTAACGGCGGCAGAGTCTTCAACAACGCGTTCGACAAAGCTGTCTACGGATCTGATCTGTCGGATGAGTCCGACTCCGACGACGATGCCAGCCAGATTGACATCGATGAGCAAGGAAACACACGGACCAAGCGCTCTAGCAAAGCCAAGGGCGGTAAACAGGGAGAACAGTACATCCGTGAGCTGTCTCCTGAAGATAACCCTCTCGATCTGCTTGCTCCCAACGCCCTCGCCAATATTTCCACCACGAAACCCAGCGTCCGCTTCCTCAACGCCAAGAAGAAGCGCTCCGCCAAGGTCGACATCGATGGCAAACTTATCATTGGCGGCAACGACGCTGATCTCGACATCGAGATGAGCGGCGGTGCCGACGGTGGTGCGAAGCAGGGAGAGAGCAGCATCAACGCCTACCTCGCCGCCGTCAGCGGACCCGACGCCGTCCGTCGTGGCCAGAAGGGTCGCCTGAAGATCTCCCAGCGGAAAGCCAAGGACGACGAAATGGAAGTAGATGACGACGATGACAACAACAACACCGGCGGCATCTCCAATGAAGACATCCGCGCAGCCAGGGGCGCCAACCCGAACGGTCGCCGTGGTCTAGGAATGCCCAAACAGCACGGCACCCCAGGCGGCAGAGTGGAAAAGCGAAGAGGCGGACCCAACAGAAGTGGTAGGGGAACCATCCGGGCCGGAAGGAGGAGATGATTTTTTCAAATCTTCATGAAAATTCAAGTAATCGGTCGGGAAAATTTCCTTTTTATTTTACTTACTCCTGGGTGTTTTTCATGTGGTTTTTATTAGAATTCCTATTTATTTGACATTCATCATTGAGAATGGTATGATCTCACCATATCCCATTGAATGTTGTCGGGAGTTAGGTATGATAAGTTAATTTAAATGTAACGAATCAAGTTTTCTTTTCCCTCAGAGAAGAAAGAAAAAAGTTCTTCCTGCGTTGCTTGCTGTCCTTTCCTCAATCTAGTCTGATACTTCTCTTTCGTATACCCCTTTCTTGAAGTTCATCGTAAAGTTGAAAAAAAAAATCAAATCAAATAATAATACAATACACAAATACCCTCCCCCCTCTTACCTACATAATATCGTATTAACCCATGATGATTTTTTCGGCTGTCAAGTTCCTCTCCACCAGAAAGAAACAAGTTCAATTTAACATTACGCCGCCAGCGCACAGATTACCTGCGTAAGTAACTAGCCAGACTTGCATTTCTTACTCCATCGGTTCCGACGGCTAATGGCTAACTAACACTAGGATCGATATGTCGATTCTAGTGTTGTTTATTTAGCTAGGAAGACAGATGGGGGCAATATTTAGTGATCATAGGGGTATCTATTTGCAACAACTATAAAATAAATCAAGTACAGTACTATCTCTGTTTTGGTCCCAGTATAGACATATCATGAGGGAGGATTGAAATTATAGCCATCGAAGAAGGGAAAAAAAAAACATCAACAGGTATCATCGGAGAATCCAAAGCACACTATGTCATAAAAGCCCCCCAACCCGAGCGGATATAGGAATAACAGGCCCATCTCCGTTTTCATCTCGAGTGAATCATCAGAAAAACAATCCATAGCCTCAAATTACGCCAGCCGTTACCATGCTCGGTCGTGAAAGAGAAAATCAAAATGGAAGATCCCATGGCCATCCATAAATGGAGAGATTTTGTTCTTAGAGTAGCAGCGGCTGCCGCAAGCCGCGCATTGATGTTGTGGGAGAAAAGGAGTATAATGGTTCAAGAGCAACAAGGCGGCATGCTATGTTGTATATGTTGCACCTCATGGTGCTTTCCTGGCTCTGTTAAGCCACTTGCGCCACCAATTGGCAACGCCTAGGACAGCCGCGCGACCGTCGTCTCTGCGCTCGGTTCCGTCCGGGTTGCCCATCATCATAGCAAAGACCCAGAAGAACGCAGCAGTCCATGCTGCGAGTAGGAGACCGAGACTCAGGAAAGGAGCGAGGAGTAGAACATATAGGAGTTTCACAGCAGAGTAGGAATCGGTTAACGACAAAGGAGTAGATCGATATGGATCATTCTTTTCCCAGCGAGGAGGAACGCCCTGAGAAGACCGTCGACGATGTCCTGACTTGCTGGATTGCACGAGTCGCTCCTGAAAGTGAAGAACCGGTGCCAACAATTGGCAGAGCTGTGTGGAAAAAGATGTAGACCGAAAGAATAATATTGGGGGGCACAGTCGGAAAGGAGAGAATACCACGACGAACAGTAGGCTGAACATCGCGTACATGCAGGTACACAGTGAGAGTAGGGGTATAGAGGTCGACATGTGGAGCTAATTACCTCGTATTAGTTCCACAAGGATAATATATGACTTGCGAACGAACAGCTCCTGGGCGATGGAGGCTCTGCGTGCATTGACAGATGCTAAACACACAAGTACTCACCAGAAGTAATAATGCACTTTGGTTTCCATCTGATTTCGCTGACTCGTCCTCCTCCTCGATTCCAGCATACACTGATACTCGGCTTTGTACACTATGTCGATTGTTCTCTCCAGATACATAGGATGGCTGGTCCCCCCAGCTTGAACGGTTGCCATTCTCCTTCTGAGCACATCCCTTGCGGCTAGAGATCAAATTCGATATCGAGCCCTCTTCCGCACGGGGTGACAGCCTGAACGGTGCTGCGGGGACGTCGTGATGTCCCGCTGTAGGTTGAATCGGCTCCGCGAAGACCTTCCCAGAGGGATATAACTCTTGTGACGACTCTGACAAGCTGGAAGGGGCCTCCGGAGAGGAGGCCTGGGATACGGGGCTCCGATAAGCAGTGTACGGTTCTGTAAAGGGCAGCTGGTGTTGCTTCGACGGGATATAGGCGGCCGGGGGACTCGAGGGACAGGTTTCTTGAGGATCCACCGTGACCAACCGGTCCTGCCACTGATAGTAGGCGGGTGAATATGTCATTTCCTGGTGCTCCATTCTCCAACCAGCCCGGTCACTTATCCGACTGGCGTTAAATGCGAGAGGAGCGTCCGTAATCGAGAGGAATGACCGGCTAGCCCTCAGAACCACGAGCCGGATAGTTCTAGGGGGGCCACGAAAAATCAAGAACTATTCCAGGAGAACGAACGAATGTTTAAGTCATTGCTGAGTGCGTAAGCGGCATGATCGAGGCATTCGGGGACATGCCAGTGGGAGGAAGGGGGGCTCGAAACCACCAGAGGAGCGGAGGTCAGGCAGCCTTATATGACCCTGGAGCAGAAGAAAGCGGGAACAGCGGACCCGAGGTAAGAGACACATCAATCGGACGGCGGAGACGCCAGAAGGAGAGAATCTGAGGCACAAAAGGACTCTGGCAGCGGAGGGAGCGGTTCCTGTCCATCCACGCCAAGACGCCCAGAGGCCGAGCCCTTGGCATCGTGATGGTGGTTCTCACAGGGTAATGAAACGGACTGTATGACGTCCTGAGGATATCGAGACGCCAGGTGGAGGCAGAGACGAGATGCCATCATGTCGGATTCGATCCTGAACCGCAGCAGTGGTTGGCGTTGAGTATCCCAACTGCCCTTGAACCTGATGAACGCGAGGAACATCGACGACTTGATGGTTTTGCAGTCCCAGCACAGACCGCCGTATTGTAAACTAGTAACGCGCTGACCGATACGTATCGTACGCCAAGATGCTCTTCACCATGCCAAGCATTAGCAGGGCTGGGCATCCTCTTAGCGTGCTGTGATAGGCTACATCCGGTCAGGCGCATCAGAGTCTGATCGGCAATGATACGGTATGTTACTGTATTGCCTAACAGGAGGTCGCATCTCCCTTCTCTTGTTTCATCGTCTAGTCTTCTGAAATTAATTATTTGTGTTTCAGTCGTTCAGTATTATGCTTGATTCCATTTGATTATTATAGCTGCCCGTTTTCATCTTCCAGGAAGTGTTGCAGAAACAGCACGACATCACCATCTGCTTCTGAGTTCGCCCAGCCCTACCATTGTCTCGGCATTTCCTTGCTATCTTTTGGATCTTCTCCCGATCCACGGGCCTTGTCCAACTCCGAAGCGCTAAGTGGGAATAGCGTCTAGTTTTTGCGCCGCCATGGCTCGTAATAATGACAACGCATTCGGCCAACAATCATCGACTTGGGCCTATTTTTCTTGGAAGTCGTTGAAATATAGCATAGACACCGTTTCACTGGTCCAGTGCAAGGGGCAGTACTTTTGTCCGTCCTTGGCAGAAGCCTTGAGAGGGGAGGATTATTTCCGAGCACGGCTCGTAAACCGTCTTGGCACAGGGCTGGAATAGCATGGCCCGCCGGATTCTTTTTCCCTCGAAACTTTCTTTATCAGATAGGATGCGTCTGTTGGGAAATTAATTCAGCTATATTAAGAAGCAAGCATAATGCCATTGATGAAAGGGGAAGTTGTCCCGCGATGATTTCCTATCTTTAAGTAGATTCCCATATATATTTGAACTAAATTCCTTTCCTATCTTATCATCTTTAAAATTCAACCTCACATATCCAATTCCCATAAATAACCTACAATATATAACCATCATTCATATATCATACCAGACCATCACCACCACATGATATCCATGTCTCCCCTCAAATACACCCCCTAAATACCATATTACATTTTCCATACCCCCGCATTCAATCTCCCATCCTGTGGCACGCCATCAATTTCCCCAGATGGAAGATAAAGCCCAGAGCACAGATATTCTCTTTTAAGATGAGTCTCTTCACACTTGGCATTAGTCATATTTTCACGGCATCAGACCGCTACTGAGGGGAAAGGTCGATTTCTGATTTATCGGGATTGGATTGGATGAGTTTCTGCGATTGCGGTACTTGTTATCTATCAAACCGGCTTTTATAGGGAAATCTCCTTATGATGAATTCGAGGTTATGTCTCTAGTTAAGTGTGGTGGGAATATAATATCAGACGCTAGGTAAGCGGTTTATTATATTTTCAGCGAGTCAATTTGATTCCAGTTCTAGTTATAGTCAGCCTTTTTTTTTTCCCTATCTGGGGTTCAAATATAAGCTATTATTCCCCTACACTTCTACACAGATGAGTGTAGTTAATTTAGATCGTTTGGTTTCCATGCTACATGCCGCGATTTTCGACAATGCTCTTATCATCATCGTAGGAAATCACGAGAGACTTCTAGTAGTGATGATTTCTCACCTGTAGTATATATCTAGTAAGTATACAGCGTAATTTCTTCTCATTTCTGGGCAAGGGACTTTGGAGGCAATGCAAATGTGCCCTATCAACGAAAGGAGTGCCTACTTTGAAGATGAAGGCGGATCGCTGATATCGCTTTAATGATATATTCTTGACAGGCTGATGCTGCCTGATGCTTAATTTAATTCTCTAGCAAGCTCAGGCTATTTATCTCTGTGGGTGGAGCTCTCACTTAGGCAGGCGTGGGAGAAATCCGTCAGGAACTTCCTAGGAGTAGGGAATCTCCGAGAGAGAGAGAGAGAGAGAGAGAGAGAGAGAGAGTCGTCATAATCATCTATTGTCTGTCTTAATTACTTCTATAATCGCTACCTCTTACTTGAACTGAA
>JAPVCG010000063.1:1387508-1408269 GCA_029606305.1 Paecilomyces fulvus
GGCGCAGCCAATGGGGAACGTGTTCATCAGCCTTCCTGCGTTGTCTGGTGGAGTCGCCCGAGGGAAGGACCCACGAGCCTCACACAGAGCTTAGAGAAGTGTTCTTAAGGGAAGCCGGTAAGTCGAAGGGCTTGCTTCCTGTTTTTCCCTTGTCCCCTTGTGCTGCAGCCGAGTTGTGTAAGATGCAGGATGATAATATGTGGTGCACCCATGCCAGTCGGAAGACATGCAGCCGGCAGCACAACCTTTTTGTTCGCTTTTGGACTGGCTGCACGGACCAGATGGTGCGGGAGGATTACGATCATACCCTAACTATCTAGAGGAACAGATCGGAGGGCCGTAAGGAGTTCCCCAGACGATAAATAGCACCCGGCCACGCACCTTTCTCTTTCAGGTTGATGAGACGAGAGAGGGCTTCCGACGTTGTCATACCCGGTCCCTGGAGAGAAGTCCCAAGCTGGTCCTACTGATACGTCTCTATTGCGTTTCCTTTATGGCAGGGTACCAGCGCGATGATACTCCATGTGTTGGGTGCGAGAATAGCTGCCTGCGAATCAATAAGCACCCAGGGGCCGAGTTATCGCCCTTATAGCGTAGTACTCTGTACTTAATTAGATGGCAAACGCCACTTCAGGACCAAACAAAAAGGTCTGTGTGTCCTGCACAATGCAGGCGGCAATGCGCCGGGTGCGTCAAATGGTTACCCACACAGGGAGGAGGGATTAGGATCTGGCGCTCTATCTGAAACAAGTTTTTGGAGGGGAATTAAGGCGAACGGTCCCGGCCACCCTTTCACATCGACAGATCATCACTTATGACACCTACACTATGCGCTACTCCTCCCGGGGCGGTCTATTTAGCCGTGGCACCAACCGCCAGATAGGCTCAGTCATCTGTGTAGTATACTCCGTAGTAAGCTCACATAGGTACCTTTTTCCTTGACTCGTCTAGTGTCGCTAACCACACTTGGTCCTTTCGAGACAGGCCGTGGAATGCTACCCCGCCCCATCTAGTCGTACTACGGAACCCTAGATTGTTGTGGAATGAATGGGCGGTCGGACGGACTGCAGTGTGGCGCTCTCGGGATCGTCATAAGCGACCAGCATATCACGGGTCGTACGGAGCATGCTGCGGAATCGTAGATGCTCCAGACTCAGCAACGTTGGCCTGTGCAGAGAGCTTCCAAGGAGAATCTTTGCCAGTTCCATGCAGAAGCATTGTGTCTTCTAAATCGGTCATTATTACGGTAGATCTTCCATGAGCCCGACGTCACGGAGAGAAGATCCAAACCATGGTTATCTCGTGTGGAGACGGGGTGTCGGCTCCACGAGCTTTCAGGACGGAAAAGGAAAAAGCGATCCCGATCACACAACGCGTTCGGATATCAGATGCAGGACAAGGAAACAGGATCCGTCTAGCGATCCCTGACTCCCGTTGGAAGCCATGAGAGGCAACTAGGGATTCTTGAGGTTAATTGAACAGACCCAGCTGCAATTACTTTTCCCCGATTCCGCAGTTGTTTGGCCAATGTCTGATGCTTACCCGTGGAAGACGAAATAGTAGCTAAGAGCGTAACATTCCTCGCTCTATGATACGCCTGCTGTCAGATAGATCATTTGTCTGAACAAAGTTTCCTGGATCAGGGACAATGATGAAGCTGGCTGTGAGCGAATAGAACGTCGACAACGGAGATTGCTACCATGTTGGGCGGTGTAGAAGCATGGTACAGAAAATGCAGATGGTCATCCGATTTATACAAGCCATAATTATGCTGCATCTTGCACGTTCCAGAATACCATCCTAAATGCTTGTGGAATCCACTCAGGCTCGAAGCGATAGGTATCTTGTGGGTTGCAGCTGAATAACCCGTGCAGAAAGTGGGTAACTAACATGACAGGCTTGTCTAACTTCGTATGTCGATAAAGGGAAAGAGATGTGTCACGCTCCGCCCCTAGTTAACTTAGGGAAAACAGTTGCTCGAGATCGGGCGTCCGACATCAAATCGCGGGATCCCCGATGACCTCGGGGCCACCATAGCCTGCAGCGCAACACAGAGGACTCTGTCTGCTCTGTCTGGGGCGGAGAAGGCAGGTTGGTCTACCGATAACGAGCTCTGGCAGAAGAAGCAGCCACAGGTTGTAGGGCATACTTAGATTGGCGGTGCAGTGACTTAGCCAGCACCCCCTGAAGAGGAAGGAGCGCGCGTCAGAAACAAGCCGTTGAAAGGTAAAAATAAAACAAATCGATCGCACACCCACTACTCCATAGTCGATTCATTTCTTCTTCTTGCTCTTCTTTTTTTTTTTTTCTCTGGCCCAGTGAATTTTTTTTCTGAATTTTTTTTAATCTAATTTCATAATAGTGTGTAAAAAAAAGAGGCACTCCATAAATAACAAAAGTATGGTTAATGGTAGGCTAGGGAGTGCACGCCGGGTGAAACGGAAAGAGTGGGTGTGGATGGGGATGCGCTGGCTAGGTTACGTGCGATGTACGGGGTGCGGATATGATGGAAGCATCATCTGTCATCGAACCATCGAGTGATAGATTAGGATGATCAGAGAAGCCCGAGCGGATCAGCATCGGGCCCAGATCCACCCGTTAGCATCCACTTGGCATGCATCGACGAGGACAGAAAAAGGTCGGTTGTGGCTGGTGGCTGGAGCTGTGGCAGAGAGGACGAGAAGGATGACGGAAGAGGCGAAAAAAACCTTCGACACCGGCTAACGGTCGAGCGTGCGGGCTAAGGGCTGCGCGCCAGAAGCGGTGGAGCCAGCCGGAGAAGCTGCCAGACAACTAGGGAACATGCGGCCCTGACGCACAGTTTCCAATTGTAGCCACCGGACCGGCCCAGGGGTGTGACGGACGAGTGGGTGGCAGGGGGGGGGGAGAAAGACAGGACGATGGGATCGGGGAAAGCCCATTCTCGGCGGCTAACATCATGGATGCCCCATGTCGGCTAGACCGTGGGAAGCCTAGCGGGCAGAGACACGGGGGGGTCCACGGGCCACCCCAGGGAAAAAAGGTGGCTCCGTGTGCGCTAGGGCCCTGGGTGGGTTCGTGCTAAACGCCCCCCGGCCCCCTGGGTGATGAGCTGCTCACCTGCTCGTTGGGCTCCACCCGAGCCCCTCTCGCCCTCGGGCTCCTTTTTGACTGAGTCTTAACTGTGACCCACCTGGAAAGCCAGCGCTAATCCAGAAACATCGAACACGCGAAGGGCGCCGGGTAGGAAACCTCTGGGAGGAACGCAAAGCTGAGATCCCGCGACCGCTATGGGCTTGTCTTGTCACCTCTCAGTCCACGTTGCCCGCGACATCAGATCGATCGGTGTTCCTATCTTCCCACACTCGACCAGCAACGACGGGCACCATCCACGTCGGATCCACGAGGCTGCTGGTCCCTGGCGCATCCGCCTGATCTCGTCTTGGCGCTGCATGACCGCCATCTCGCCTTCGTTGTCCTCGTTCGGCTCTGCGCTGACTGCTCGAGAGGTACACAACCACTAGCGCCGCTTGGCAAAAATCACCGTCTCCCACCCGCCCCTCGACCCCGTCCTCTCTCCCTCCTGCTTGTCTCCCTTCTGCCTTCAGCCCTGGTGCTCTCTCCCCTGACCTGCTCTGGCTTCCCTGACCATCGTCTCCCTCCAAGTCCTTTGACATCTCGTGAACGGATAGTGACCCGTTGTGTCTTCTTCTCTTCTCTCTCTTCCCTTTGGGTATCTAGTTCCTTCTCTCAGCCGCTATTTGGGGCTTAGCCGCCCCGGGAGCCTTTTAACGGCCGCCGGTTCGAACCTGAGGATTGTTCCGGTGTTGGACACTTTGCGCCGCCCATCGGACGAGACTGCTGGGAGACGCGCTCATCTACATCACCAGCGCGATCCTGTTGCGGTTGTCATCAGTCGGGGGTGCCGTCTTTTGCGGTTCTTCACGCGTCGCGGCCCCAAAATCTGGCTTGTCGCTAGAGGAAGCGCTACGGAGCAGCACAGTATTCACACTGCGCTGGTGACCGCGAAAGATACGAGGTTGTGATTAGAGGTCTTTGGGGGATCTAAACACCCGATAGTTCCAATAATCCGTTGGGATATTGAGCTGAAGTTCCCGGGTGTTCAGTGGTAGTTACCGCCAGAAGTGCACAATGGCTCATCCGCAGCCCTCCCCCCCGGGGGCTGTCCCGCCTCCTCACCATGGCCACTTGCCCACTCATCCGCCAGTCAACGGTCACCATCCGTTGCAGTCTCAGGGACAGAAGGGACCGCAACTGACGGTTGCGCAGCGGATCGCTCAGCTGAACGAGCAAGTCTGGATCGGCATTGGTAGGCCATTCTGATTGTGATCGATCCCTATGATTGTAGATGTACTAACTCCCCTCAAAGGCAGTGTCACAGAGGCAATGGGTGACCTCGATGGCGCCATGAGCGCATATGAGCAAGCGTTACGGCATAACCAATGGTCCATTCCGGCTATGCAGGCTATTTCTTCCATCCTGCGGACCAAGGAGCAGTTCCCCAAGGCCATCGAGTATCTTCAGAACATTCTGAAATTGGATCCCCAGAGTGGAGAGACCTGGGGAAGTCTAGGTCACTGTCATCTGATGATGGACAATCTCCAGGAAGCCTACACTTCATACCAGCAGGCTCTGTACCACCTCCGTGATCCGAAGGTTAGCCATATGTTTTCAGCCCCCATCCTGATCGCTTACTGACATGCTCTATATCTAGGAACCCAAGCTTTGGTATGGAATTGGTATCCTGTACGACCGCTATGGTTCACTTGAACATGCGGAAGAAGCTTTCTCTCAGGTCATGCGTATGCAGCCCGACTTTGAGAAGGCTAACGAAATCTACTTCCGTCTTGGAATCATCTACAAGCAACAGCAAAAGTTCAGCCAGAGTCTGGAGGTACGATATATCACCCGCATTAGTTTCCCAGGCCTCTGCTAACGTCTGAAAAAAAAAGTGTTTCAAATACATCGTCAATGATCCTCCCCGACCTCTCACGGAGGAGGATATCTGGTTCCAGATTGGTCATGTCCACGAACAGCAGAAAGACGTGAGTAGATATCATTCCGCGCGGTGACTGAACGAATATGGTATTGATTAGTCCATAGTTCGATGCTGCCCAGGCAGCGTACAGACGGGTGCTTGACCGCGACCCCAACCATGCCAAGGTCTTACAGCAGCTCGGATGGTTGTACCACCAGCAGAGCAACAGCTACAGCAGCCAGGAAAAGGCTATCGAGTACTTGGAGAAGTCAGTCAGCGCAGGTATGTATCACAAGTGGGAGTGAAAGAAGTGGAATAGTGATCGCTGACGTCAAACGTAGACAACTCGGATGCGCAGAGCTGGTATCTCTTGGGTCGTTGCTACATGTCTCAGGCTAAATACCCCAAGGCCTACGAAGCCTACCAGCAAGCCGTCTACCGCGATGGCCGCAACCCAACCTTCTGGTGCTCCATTGGTGTGCTGTACTACCAGATTAACCAGTACCGCGATGCGCTCGACGCCTACTCTCGAGCCATTCGTCTGAACCCTTACATCTCCGAGGTGTGGTACGATCTTGGTACTCTGGTATGTGATACTTTCACGCAATCTTCTGCATCTCCACCGCGCTAACCACTTCTTTAGTATGAATCGTGCAACAACCAGACCGCAGATGCGCTCGATGCATACGGCCGTGCAGCCGATCTTGATCCAAACAATGTGCACATCAAAGCTCGTCTGCAGCTGCTCCAGAGCGGACAGACGTCTGGTACCAACCAGAACAATGCCCCTGTTCCTCAGGATGTTCATCCTCAAGCATACCAGGCTCCTGGTGTCGGCGCGCCTCCCGGTCCTCAGTGGGGAGCTCCAGCGCCCACCGGCGGCCCTCCCCCTCAACCGCCAGCGCCTCCCCGCCAGATCGCGGATTGGAATCGCGGCATAAATGACATCCAGTCTCAGCCGCCATCACAGGCTGCAAACCCTTTCGACCACCGGGATGGCGTGCGCGCACCCCCTTCGCTCCCCCAGCAGAGCCCCCGACAGGAACAGGCGAGAGCGTACCCTGAACCAGCTCGCGGTCAGCCGCCGATCGGCCGCTCCCCCAAACTGAACAATGTGTCTGGCCCGAACGGCTACCCTCAGCACACTCTCCCTCAGCTGGCTGCTCCTCCGCCACAGCCTCATGATCGTGCTGCTCCCACCACCGGGGCCTACCCGCCCTCTGCCCGTGGCCCGCCCCCGCCTGGTGGTGCTCCCGCTCCGCCTGCTGGCCCTAACGTTCCTGGCACAACACTTGCTCCTTATGGTCGCTCTTTCTCTCCTCCAACCGAGATCAGACCTATCCGAGATGAGCGTCCATCCTCTCCGGGCTCGACATATCCCCACCAGCAGTACCACCATGGACCCACTGTGCCTGTCCCCAGCGGTAACGGTGCCAGCATTGCTGGAGGTGCCCCTGCTCCAGCGGCTGCGATTAGCGCTGCAGAAGCTGCTGCTCGCGAGCGTGAGGAACGTCCCGCATCGGCCATGAAGCGTGGCAGAGACTGGGAGGCCGAGGCTGGCCCGTCAAAGAAGATCGCCAACGAGGAGAGTCGCGCTCGTCTCGATGACCAGGTCAATCGTCGTGTGACTCCTCCTAACCATTTGTCCTCCCCCGGTGAGATGCATCGCCGCAGCTCCTCGGAGGCTCGTCGCGAGGAACAGCGTCGTTCGAATGAGAACTACCATCCTTCGGAGGCGGCACACCACCCTCCTACCCTGCCGTCCATTCAGCACATGCCGCAACCATCAGGTTCCTCGATGCCTCCTATGGCTGAGAGTGCTACTCCAACATCCAACGGCGCCCCCTCCGGTCCGCCGGCCGCGCAGGCTCAGGTCAAGGAAGAGCCTCGCAAGGAGCAGCCACCGCTGCACGAGCCTGCTGCGCGTAAGATGGATGTTGATGAAGACTATGATGATGACGGCGACGATGATAAAAGAGCGGGCACTGTCCCAAAGGGTAGCCCACATGGCAGTGGCGCTGGCAACTCGGTCAGCAACGGCAACGGTGTGATTAACGGTAATCAGCCTAAGCAGGAGGCACCTGCGTAGAGTCAACATTGACTGTCGGAATTTATAAAAAAAAAAAAAAATTGAACCCACAAACATGCGTTGAATGAATTGTATCTGACGGTTCACTTATCCAGCTATTGTCATTCGCGTATGAATCGTCCCTTTTCGAAGCATCTTCCATATTTCCCCCCTTAGTGTCTTTATACTCTGTGATTGTTCCTGGGTCAGGGATGGAGCTGTTGATTGGTCCGATTTGAGCCACCGTGGATGTTCTGTATTTTCTTGTCTTGCCTGCGTTAGCCGTGGATGTGGTTCTTTGATGTGTCCTGAGTCGATGTTTTATTCCCCTGTTTACTACCTTCGTGTCCATGTTCTAGCCACTCATGTTTTAGTCCTCTGCTGTACTGCTTGTCTTATTCTCACTTTTTGGAACTTCAGTGCTATGATGACGTGGCTGTTCGACCCGACAGTATTATCCATCTCAAATGTGAATACATTTCAACAAGTGCCCTCCATGCAGATGTAGAAACGTAAAGGCTGTGGTTGTCACTCCCTTATTCTGATTGGCTGGTACAGTATTTTTTTCGGAGTTGAATTTGCGGATCTAGCTGGCCTTGGCGGAGCCAAGGATTCGCCGCATATAGATATACTGGGTATGATCTATTTCGTTCAACATCCTTTCTCCAGGTATCTGTCCAACCAGCATTTCCCAGTGACACCCTAGTGGCTGAGAGGCTGGAATTTGAGGGGAGGACGATGTAGAATAGAAGGGGAAAGAAAATGAAAGTCTGATATGAATGAATCATTTACTAGACCGTGTAGCATCTGGATTACTAGCTGGATTGTTGGTCCACATAGGTTCGAGAGCATCTCTTTCTTTTAGTGGCGATATCGCTCTGGCCATGCCCCATATCTATATCTACATGAATTTATAGAGACCCCATCAGAAATCGTACCCTCCTCGTCCATCAGTCTTCTCCTTGACCATGCGGTCTATAACTACTCTCCTCATACTTTGATGAAGCAAATCAGAATTCCACCACGATGGCTTTTACAGTGACTCAAAATCCTCCGGAAACTTCCTCTGAGCCTACAGATCCTGCTTGCGACTTGGAAAAACAGAGCGATTGCAAGTTACCAGATGGACTCTCAAAGAAGCAATCTGCGTTCAAGAATCTCGGGATTCTTAACCAATTCCTCGCGGTATGGATCTTCCTTGCTATGGCAATCGGGATCATTCTTGGAAACTTCGTTCCCGATACTGGACCTGCGTTGCAAAAGGGGCAGTTTGTAGGGGTCTCTGTCCCAATTGGTGAGTAACTGGCCCAGATATTAGCTACCTTCCCATAACTATATACTGATTGTGTCGGGATACCTAGCTGTCGGTCTCCTCATCATGATGTACCCTATCCTCTGCAAAGTCCGATATGAAACCTTGCATCATGTATTCCGCACCCGTCAGGTTTGGATCCAGATCGGTTTCAGCATCGTTGTCAATTGGGTTATTGCTCCGTTCTTCATGGTTCGTTGGTTCTTGTTCTTATTATCGTTCTCATAGAGGAATTTTGCTCATCCCCATTTATAGTTGGCATTAGCTTGGGCTTTTCTGCCCGATGAGCCTGAGCTGCGACAGGGTCTGATCCTCGTTGGACTGGCACGATGTATCGCTATGGTGAGTTGATCGAGAACCATTCTATACCTTGTCTTCTAGCTGACACGTCCACCTAATATCAGGTCTTGATCTGGAACGGCCTAGCCGGCGGCGATGGCGAATACTGCGCCATCCTAGTTGCCATCAACTCTCTCCTTCAAATGATCCTCTTCGCACCCATGGGCGTTTTCTTCATCCAGATAATCAGCGACGATTCCTCCATCACCTTCAAATACTCCACCGCCGCCAAAAGCGTCGCCGTATTCCTTGGAATCCCTCTCGGCGCCGCACTCCTCACGCGCTTCACCCTTCGTCGTCTCAACGCGCGATGGTACGAAGAGGTCTTTCTGAAGTGGGCCGGTCCCTGGTCTTTAATCGGTCTTTTGTTCACCATCATCATCCTCTTTGCCTCTCAGGGCCGTCGCGTCGTGCATCAGATCGTCTCTGTCGTTCGCGTCGGTGCGCCTCTCGTCGTTTATTTTGCCGTCATGTTTTTCGTTACCCTCTTCATTGCGTATAGGATGGGATTCGGCTACAAGCTGGCAGTGACGCAGAGCTTCACTGCCGCTAGTAATAACTTTGAGCTGGCTATTGCTGTTGTGGTCGCGACGTTTGGAGCGAATAGTAACCAGGCCCTGGCTTCGACTGTAGGGCCTCTGATTGAGGTGCCGGTGCTGTTGGGGCTGGTCTATGCGGTGAAATTTGTCGCGGGGAGATTGGGGTGGAAGGATTAGAGATGACTGTATTATCTCTCTGCATAGTCTACATGCTTTAGGGTTACGTGCGGCTCATATTCGCCTTGCCAGGCGCAGGACTAGTATGTCGCTTGGAGCCTATGAGTACGAATTGCCAAATCATATGAATTCTTCATCTTGAAGCTTGAAGAGTATGTAGATTAGTAAAAATCTAGGTCTTTTTCACACAATACTCATACTCGTAGGGTTAAGGGTATCTTATATCTCATCCGAAGAGGGCCGTTGCAGGTCAGGTGATCGATTGTGCGTGGGTCCGGCCCAAAAGGGAAGGGCGCGCCAAGACTTCGCTTAGGTCAGCCCACAACTCGTTAAGCGTGCAAAATACACCTCCGACAAATTTGGAGATAGAGACTCTCACCACCTCGACGACTAACGACAAACAGGGTCAAGATGTGAGTTCCCCCCAGCACAATGCCTTCCAATGTATCATCGAAAATGTAATTGCTGACCGTTCATTTCTATAGGAGTCACCGGAAGTACGAAGCGCCTCGGCACGGTTCGTCCAACGATCTCCCTCGACATCGATTTCGATCGATCTTCTGTGTGCGGTTCATGTTTTACTGATACAACTTGTGTGTTACAGGCTCTCTTGCCTACCTGCCGCGCAAGCGCGCCGCCCGTCACCGCGGAAAGGTCAAGAGGTCAGTGATGAGAATCGGTCAATCGAGATGGAAGGAATCGTATACTGAAACTTGAACTCCAGCTTCCCCAAGGATGACCCCAAGAAGCCCGTCCACCTGACGGCCTCCATGGGCTACAAGGCCGGTATGACCACCATTGTCCGTGACCTTGACCGTCCCGGTGCCAAGATGCACAAGAAGGAGATCGTCGAGGCCGTTACCGTCATTGAGACTCCTCCGGTATGTCGCACAATGCGATTTTTTTTATTTGGCCAAGGTGGCTTTTTTTTGGCTGACAAGCGATTGTTCTAGCTCGTTGCTGTCGGTATCGTTGGATACATCGAGACTCCCCGTGGTCTCCGCTCGCTCACCACCGTCTGGGCTGAGCACCTGAGCGACGAGCTCAAGCGCCGCTTCTACAAGAACTGGTACAAGAGTAAGAAGAAGGCCTTCACCAAGTACGCCAAGAAGCACGCCGAGAGCAACGGTGCTTCCGTCACCCGCGAGCTTGAGCGCATCAAGAAGTACTGCACTGTCGTCCGTGTCCTCGCCCACACCCAGATCCGCAAGACCCCTCTCAAGCAGAAGAAGGCCCACTTGATGGAGATCCAGGTCAACGGTGGCAGCGTCGCCGACAAGGTTGACTTCGCCCACAACCTGTTCGAGAAGACCATCGACATCGACTCCATCTTCGAGCAGGATGAGATGATTGATGTCATTGCCGTCACCAAGGGTCACGGTTTCCAGGGTGTCACCAGCCGATGGGGCACCAAGAAGCTCCCTCGCAAGACTCACAAGGGTCTGCGCAAGGTTGCCTGTATCGGTGCCTGGCACCCGTCCCACGTCCAGTGGACTGTTGCCCGTGCTGGTCAGATGGGTTACCACCACCGTACCTCTTGCAACCACAAGATCTACCGTATCGGCAAGGGTTCTGATGAGGGCAACGCCTCCACTGAATTCGATATCTCCAAGAAGCAGATCACTCCGTATGTTTTCCTGGCATTCCTGCGTTCCGCGCGTTCCTTTACTGACTGTTTTCTAGTCTGGGTGGCTTCGTCCGCTACGGTGAGGTCAAGAACGACTTCGTGATCCTCAAGGGTTCCGTCCCCGGTGTCAAGAAGCGTGTCATGACCCTCCGCAAGACCCTCTACCCTCAGACCAGCCGCCGTGCCACCGAGAAGGTCGAGCTCAAATGGATCGACACTTCCTCCAAGTTCGGTCACGGTGCCTACCAGACCCCTGCCGAGAAGCGGGCCTTCCTGGGTACCCTCAAGAAGGACCTTGTCACTTCCGCATAAATGTTTTTCTCTGGTGGGGATGTGGGTTCGGTGTAGTTCGGTGCTTCATTGTTCTTGACCAAAATAAATTCAATACAATTCAATACCTCCTCAACCTACGTCCTGGCTGAAAAGTGGAGCTTTTTCTTTGTTATTAGTTTACGTAGCCGGCAAGGCAATGTCATGACGGAGTTTGAAAGTAGTTAAGCATTGTGATCTAATGTAGTCGCGTAGTTGAGTAGTCGATTTTGAATTCGGAGTATAAATTGCACATAAGGCGATTGTTGCGTGATGCCGGTCTGTGTGCTGATCCAAGAAACTTTTCCTCTCATGATGCTTTCCGCTCCCCTGCGTTAGACTTGAACAGATAACCATCAAGAACACGCTTTACCTCACACGTTGTCTGTTCATCAGTAACCTGGTCTGCGATGCGGTCTTGGCAATTCAAGTCTCGAGTCACAGTCCATTGCGTCATCACCAACTTCGCATCTCCAGCTTCACCTTGCGCGACAAGCAATACAGCCAGAGCCAGCCGCGTTCAAGTCTCATACTTTTCCTCCTCCTCATCTCCTCTACTCTTGAGTCCACGATATCTATCCCGCTCCACGACCTCCAGACCACTCTTCCCCACGAACACTCACCACCCGACTGTTCCCACGCAAACGAAACGCACCATGTCGTCTGAAGACAACTATCTCGCATTCCTGACCAAAGCCAACGAGGACCTGAATGCAGGACGAGTCGCTCCTCAGCAACAACAGAAGAGCAATGTTGTTCGCACGGAAGCGGTCGATGTGAATGTCCAGGTTCCTGCCCCGCTGAGGGCGATCGATACGTATTATGTCTCTGAGACGGATGAGCCGTTTGAGCCGGTAGTTTTGAAGTGGGAAGGGGCGAAGAGGGGACTGTGGCCCGGTGTTTGTAAGTGATTCTGTTTTGATTTGGTTATGGATGGCATGGCACTGAGGTTTTTCGTGGGAGATGTCTTTCACTACCCCGCTTTGACAGCATCAGACATAATAGTATTGAACCAGGCTGACTTGTCCTCTCCAGCACAATTCTCCTCTCTCGTCTCCCCGTCAACCGACCTCACCGACTCCATCACCACCCTCTCTCCCAGCGCCTTCGATCCCAGGAATCAGTACACTGCGGTCTTCCGCGCCGTGCGCGCTGCCGCGACGCAGGCCTCCGGTGGCGGCGAGAAGGTTATCGATGAGTCCGCTGTGGACGTGAAGGTGTATCGCGTTGAGGTCGGTCCGTCTCGCGTCGAGTACTGGATTGTGGCGCTGGATGTGGACGGTGGTACGTTGGTGGGTTTGAAGGCGAAGGCTGTTGAGTCGTAGGTTGGATGATGTGATCTTTTCTTTTGAATATTTCTGTCTTGATGGCTTCGGGGAGTTGCCATTAGCTACATATATCTATAAATGAATGAATGATCGTGAGTAAATATAAGTCTACAAGCAGATGACCAGGTCCTGTTCCAACCTAATCAATATTATATTATAATCATGCTAAAGCAACATCATAACTCGTACAGGAATCTCAGCTACTTTCAGAAAAAAAAAGTAGTATATCTCACATTTCATATCAGAATTACTTACTCATCGAGGCATTTCACAGAGTTAACAGTTCCGAAATTCAATGGGGCGGCATCTGTTAATGGAAAACCAGATATATCTTTTTTTAATCTCAGAGACTAGATAGAATATCCATTCAATATCCATCATCTTTGATCCAAGATTGTTTATTGACAAGTATCCTCCATAGATCCCCCTACTCCAGCACTGATAGCCGAGTGGTAGCGATAGATGGCTATGCGCTATCTTGTCTTGACCCCGCATGGTTCTCAGAGCTCTTTTTTTTTTTAGTACATACAACAAGCTAGATTGGGCAGAGTATCGGGAGCTGTCTGTCGGTGGTGCCCGACTGCCATGCTGCTGTTGAGAGTTTGGAGCTAGTGTAGGGAAGAGAAGAATTATTATTATTATTAAGTAACTAGATAGAGAGAATAGTTAGTAGCTATATAGCTAGCCAACTACCCAGGGTATCTACAGTATCTATCTCTATTATCGCGGTTTGTTATCTCTACTCTACTATGCCAACCTGTAACTACTTCTGTACGATGCATGTAGATGCCATGTCAATGTACATGTACATGTATGACGGGACAAGTCATCGCTCTCATCGAGTGGGAAAGCTAGAAAAAGCTTGATGGTGCCGCCGGATCCGTGGTTGGTGGATGGATGATGATGATGATGGAAGTGGGAGTACAGTAATTATGCTTCTGCTTAAAAGTGCTCCATTTTTAGTATCGACGCCGCTGGACGAGAAAATAGAGCATCGTCATGTATTATTGTTGATGCCTATATTGTATCCGAGTCCGGCATCTTCGGAGTTGAGATAAGAAAAGAAGGGTTCTCTGAGTAGAGTTGAAACTCTACTGAGAGATGACGATTGACAAGTAGATGATCGACTGGAAGCGTCATGTCGGTCTGATATTTACTATAGGTATGGCTAGTAGGCCTAGAGTATAGGCTTTATCTGGGATCTGCGATGGTTGCTCAACATCCGTCTTATCACTCATCCTGAGAAATCAGCGTCCAGACTGCCGGAACGTGACAGTGCTGGAGACAATATCCAGCGTTAGAGTAGACAGATAGACAGTATCCATGCGTTACAAACTACTGCAAGTCGACAGTCCTCCCTCGATCAAGCCAGCAAGAACCGGATTTTGGCATCACGCGCAGTAGTTAGCGAACCAACCATTTGATTCTTTTTTTCACACATTAACTAATACGTATTATTCATGGTGCTGACAACTAGTTAAGAATGGCTGCGACAATCGTGGATCTCAACTCGTCTCGATCCACGGTCGATTGCGGGCCGTCGCTTGTCAGAACCTGACGAACAGAATCTCATTTCGTTCGATGACTTGCTGTCCAGTCAGAAACAGACCTTTTAAGAATCTTCTCCATCTCTCCCAGCTGCAGGTTTCTATTTTCATCTCAACGAGCCAACTTGGCGGTTGAAGGCAAAACTGTGGATGCCATGAAGCAAATCACACACCGTGTTTCTCTTCCGGGTCAAGAATACAACCCACCTTGATTATGATGATTTTTCCCACAATGCCATTGTTACTTCCCCAACGTCCCATCTCTCTCGATGAGACCTGTTTTTTTTTTTCTAATTTCAGCCGCGGGATTCTCGGGATAGTTTCTCGAAAACTTCGACGTCGATCAGTGTTCGGGTCGGAAGGATCAGCAGTCCTAAACGTTCTTAATCGCCCTGCCCGATGTCGCAATACGACGGATGGACAATCCTCGTTGGTCGCGAGAGAAATTGGTGCGAATTCCTAGTAATAACTAATATTTGCCGCGTCTGGTCACCGCTCCATCTCTCTTATCCGCCCCGTCGAGTCGCTTTACACACTACGGATGCCTGGCAGATTGGATATTTCTAGTTCTTCCGGACCACCCCGTGAAGAGATTAGTAAGATCTGACCGTAATCGTATTGCGGTCATTCCTGTTTGCCGTCCCCTGAAACAGGAATTCTCCGAGCTTCGTTCGTTTCAATGCAGAACAGGGGGTTGATCTCGTCCTGTTGCCGAGGCGCGTGAAAATTTGGCGGCCTGGAGAGAATAACTAGATCAAAAAGGATTGGGATTCAGCGATCGCCCTGGCCGCACTGAGCGGATGGCCTTGGCATGTCGGGACAAAGTGTTTGGTGGAACCGACTGCTCTCTTCAAATGCTGCTGCTGCGGCTGAACGATGAAGAAGACGTGGGGAAAAGGGAACTCGTCGTGGTGTCTGATTTCCCCATTATCACCTCCAGCGGAATGCGAGGATTCCGTTGGCACGGTCGTGGAGGCTCCTCCATTCCTCAAGCTGGTCTTCCAGGTCGATCCCAGAGCCAGAGACTAGTCTTGGAGGAGGAGAAGTCTGTAGTCCCAGCCAGAGGGTTCACGAATCGGAAGGACCAGTGCATGAGCTATGGTGCAGGAAAGATAAGTTGGACCATTCCGGCCCGTGTAGCTCTAGAGAATGACGACAGCTGAATAGCTAAGCAGTCGATCATGGACAAGATAGACTAAGTCAGTGAAGACGGACAGTAGGCAGTCGAGCATAACCTAGCGCTTAGGGGCATGATCTTCTGCATCGGCTTCCCGTGGACGAAAGCCCGTGCAATTGTGATGCCGTCTTCACATGAGTTGACTACAGTGCTAACTAGTTATGCAGACCGAAATACCGCTGAATAATGACTCGTTGCTGTGCCGTCCTGAGATTTAATTACCCTTCCGAAAGGGGAAAACGTCCAAGACTTTCCAGGGGCAGGAAAGGCCAAAAAAAAAAAAAGAGCAAAACAATTAAATTACTCCTGGCCTGTGCGAATGGGCTGACTCAGAAAGCCAAGCTTTGGAGATCCGAGTCCACCTGAAGAGACTAACTAGGATTCGGGGAGGCCCGAGACTCTCTTCCTTTAGGGGTAACTGACCGGACAATCCGGAGAGTCAAATGGTTTCATTGTGGTGGTAGAGTTTTGGAAATGTCTTAACTCTTCCGTGGACGACATGCCATGTATAACATCGGTATTATACATCCTGTTTTGCTGAACGGAACCCGATCGAAAGATATGATATCGTGTAACCGAAAGAGATCTGGCATGGTTCAAGGTCGAGGCTAAGCGCACGCCGGTGTGGTTTGTGTATTCATTAGCGTGATCGACTAATCTCCTGTGGGCGCTACAGACCCCCTTAGCAGTCCATTCTTATTTTTCTTTCATGAGGATTCTCCAGCATTCTAGTCCTGCAGGGAAAAAGACATCAAGATTCCTGCTGGCTGCTGATCCGGTAAATCTTTAATCGACAACCGTAGCCATCATAACAAACAACCAGAAACTTCAGAGACAATGATCGGCTCATCCCGTCGAAACAACACCAAACATCCGTTTGGAACCATGGATGCTCCATCCTGTTCCCCTGGTTTGTCGCGCACAGCCAATCTCAGCAGAGCATCCACCGCGCCAGGATAGATTCTAGACGAGAAAAGACGAGAAAAGACAATCCAAGCTCGTTTTGTTCCCCTTAACGTTAGTAAATTTCACATCCTTACCCACTCGAGGCCAACCACGGGGCGCGTTCCCCCGGTTGGTGTGCATGCCAGCATTCTCTGGGCCCTTCAATCTCTCCTGGATGCTTGTTGGTCCATCACCGGCTATAGAGTAGGATGTTAACCTAACTCTGCACGTCCACTTTGTCTTCTTTAGTTCTTCTCCGTTCACACGCTACGCCCGCCCCAAAGGGATAATTCGATCTGTTGGAGAGGATTGTCCTGTCCGCTCGCTTCAACTATCCCCTCCCATTAGTTCTCTCACTCAGTCAGTCGTTACCAGAACCTCTTTTACCAACCTCCCCGCCGCCTGGTTACTGGGAGACGCGCCGCAGTTTGTCGACCGTCCAGGAGAATTCAAGAACCGGTTGACAACCACAGATTTCCAGGTGTCTGCACATTAAAAGCACATTTTGGAGTAGTGGTGAAGGGAAACTTTCTGGGAGCTGCCGGACATATCCGCATCCCGCCTCTTATTCGAACTCGAATCTGTTGCGGACTTCTGCGGATATAGTGAGGGGAACTGGGATCCGGAGTGTCGTCACAGTTGACGAAGTTCGATCCTGATCTGGTTTGCTAACCCTGTCTCCGGCCGGAGACTCGTGTGGTAGCAAAGAGAGTATATCCATTCGTTTGGCAGCCGGTATGACCCAGCAGGCCAACATGTCTCGAGACATTATTCCTCCTGCCGCTGGGCGGAGTACGCCTCATATTCGACTGAATTCAGGTCGACAAGATCCCTTCGATAACATGGATTCTCCTAGCCTGAGCGCAGGACCTTCACCGGTCCCCCGCACCTTGGTCCCCCAGTCACCAACTTTACAGTCACCAACTTTGTCGCCCGGGCTGCGATCACCAAGCTCTCCTGGCGCATCGGCCGAGTTTCTGATCCCCCCCGCGCGAACGCAGCACCGTCCGCGCGAGGATCTCGACTCTCCGCAATCACCAGACCAGTCGGCGTTTTCTTCAAGGCGGACAAGTTGGAGCTCCGACGTTGGGAGTCGGTCCAGCAGGGCGTACTCGTATAATCCGTTCGAAGATTCCCGAGCACCGTCCCGGGCGGAGAGTAGTGATGATACCGATATCAACACGCAAACGGTCTCGGAGAAGTACAATATCATGCCGACGGAGGGACTGCTGCTGTTCCCAGAGGATGTGGAGAAGGATGATTACTTGCACAATCCCGATCCCAATGACAAGGACCGGGACTGCGATGTGTTCAACACGAGAGGTTTGGTCAACCTCGGTGGTCTGATCATCTTCGCGCTGGGTCTCCTGTGTCTCTTTATTGTATACCCCATCCTGTATGGATCCCTTCCTGTTCTTTTTCCCCTATCAATGGGCGTACTGACCTAGATGACTACTTGCAGAACATTCGTCCGGACACTTGAGCCGGCCACGACGTCGGTATGTGCTGGTGATCCACTGTGTTTGGATGTGGGCGATGTTCCGCTCCTGAAGAACATTCGGACCAGCCTGATTGATCCCGACACACCTGACTCAGCCAAGACGATCACAACGGCGGACGGGCAGACTTGGGAGTTGGTAGTAAGTCTCTCTCTCTCTCTCTCTCCAAGTTCACTTAGAGGAACCTATCGCTCACTTTTATGATAGTTCTCAGATGAGTTCAACACTGACGGTCGCACCTTCTTTGACGAGGATGATCCTTATTTCCAAGGTGTCGATCTTTGGTACGGCGTCACGGAGGATCTTGAGGTTGGTTTGGCCCTTTTAGACAACAATGCCATGCAATCTGGAGCTTACGCACTCTCAGTGGTACGATCCCGATGCCATCACGACCAACGATGGCGTTCTAGAGATTCGGTTTGATGCGTACCAGAATCACAATCTGAACTACCGATCCGGTATGCTTCAGAGCTGGAACAAGCTATGCTTCAAAGGTGGACGACTGGAAGCCAGTATCTCTCTCCCTGGTCGCGGCGATACGGTGGGTTTCTGGCCAGGTTTCTGGGCAATGGGGAATCTAGGTCGTCCGGGTTATGCTGCTACGACAGACGGCATGTGGCCCTACAGCTACGACGACGTCTGCGATGCTGGTATTACTGCCAACCAGAGTTCCACCGATGGAATCAGTTATCTCCCCGGCATGCGTCTGCCCGCCTGTACCTGTTCGGGTGCCGATCACCCTTCCCCTGGACGCTCGCGTTCCGCTCCGGAAATCGATGTCCTCGAGGCGTCTTCCTTGAACCTGGATGGCACGGCCAACATGATTGGTGACGTGTCCCAGAGTTTGCAGATGGCTCCTTTTGACATTTGGTACATGCCAGATTACGGTAGGGAATCCGAGGTGGTCCCCTGGAAAACCTAGTGTGCTGATGTTGATTAGATTTCGTGGCTGTCTACAACCCGCAGATTACGGAGGTGAACACATACCGAGGAGGTCCCTACCAGCAGGCCATGTCCTCTTTGACGAATCTGAACAATGACTGGTACGACGGGAACGAGTATCAGGTGTATGCGTTTGAGTATACTCCTGGGGCGGACGGCGACGTGACCTGGTTTGTCGGCCAGGACAAGACTTGGACCCTTGACGGTCGAGCCCTTGGTCCGAACGGAAATATTGGACAACGGATGATCCCTGTCGAGCCAATGTCGATCGTCATGAACTTTGGTATGTCGAACAGTTTCTCGAGTCTCAACCTGACCGGTATCGGGAAGCTCTTACCTGCGACGATGCGCGTCGATTACATTCGCATCTATCAGGATCCCGACAACGTCACAATCACTTGTGATCCTCCTGGCTACCCGACCACGAAATACATCAAGCACCATGCGGAGGCGTATAGTAATCCTAATCTCACCAAATGGTATGATTTCCCGGGAAGTTTTTACTGAGGAGGATGATGAAACTGACATGATCTCTGTAGGGAACAAACATCATATGATTGGCCCAAGAATTCTTTTGTGGACGGATGTTAAGCATTTATCTAATGACCGTATGCGTTGTTTCCAGCTGGTTTATAATATCCCACTCTTATTTGGTCGCCTATGAGCGGCTTGGGTGCGTGACCGATTCGCTTCTTACATGTTGGAGTGTGTGTTTTGCGGCAACGGAATTGGCCTGGTTCCAGCATCTCCTGCCATTCAACACCCTTTTCTGAGTCCTCCATCACCTTTTTTTACTGGCGCCTGTGTGTCATCACGAGTCTTAGCGGCATTGTATCATGGAGTTGGGGTTTCAGTCCTCTTTCCAATCGCTGTTTATGTTATTTTTTTTATTCCCGCTTGCGGTCGACAGCTCTAAGGTTGATCCCTTTTAGCTCTGTCTCCTCTTTTTTTTTTTCTCACTGATATCCGTCATGGGATCCGATGCTACGTTTTTCTCTTCATATATTGCCCGAATTTTGTTGTTTTTCAATTTAGGCTCCATGCCAAATTGATCTTTTTCGTACCCACGCCTAGCGTTCGCCAATGTTGGACCATGTTTCGTCGCATCTATCTGCTTTGCCCCGAATCCGGGATTCGATGGTGGAATACCCTGTTGGATCTCAAGACATGTTTTTGACTCTCTGCGGTGGAATCGTGCGGAACCTGATATAGCGGGGCTAATCAAGCTTCCCCGACAAGAAATGAAATGATATCATTGAAAGTTTATGAATGGCTACAGGCGTAAATGGTTGTAGACTCGCTGTGAAGTTGTAGTTAGTTTATGCACGTGATGACTAAGCATATCCTGTGATCTCCGTCATGAAGGTCGAGTCAAGATAACCTTGAACAGCGACATCGCATCTAGCTGGAACAATTCTGAAAGTCCTGAGGAGATCCTGATATAATTTTCGTGAACTCCTGGAGCGAGTCATCTGAAAACCTAAAAGCTGTGTCTAGTGCATTGAATTGAATACCCAGAGTCACTTCCCCCATACCTTGGAAGTTCTCTTGAATGTTGCACCCTCTTTCGTGAGATAAACGCCTGGTCTTGTATGATTTAACGTTCTGCATTCTGCACATGATGAAAGAGTTCTGGATTTGTTGTACCGTTCAGATTCTGTTTTGAGATACACACCTGCTTTTTTCTGTGAAGATTACCGCGGCTTGATCATCAATACTTGAACCGGATACTCCCAACTCCATCAAAATGTCTCTACCAACAACCTTCCACCCTCGCGACCACCGAAGGCCCGGCCAAGCAGAAGAAGACGCCATCATCATCGACGATGATAATGATCATTTGATGCAGCTCGATGCGCCGGAGACAACGGCACAATATCAGTATCAACAACAACAGCAGAGGATGGGATATGGTATGTTTTTTTTTTTTTTTTTTTTTTTTTTTTTTTTTTTTTTTTTTTTTTTTTTTTTTTG
>JAPVCG010000063.1:1408349-1425145 GCA_029606305.1 Paecilomyces fulvus
ATATTCTTCCCAAGAAAATCTTCATATTAAGAATTTCTTAAAAAACAGGAAACTCAACAACCCGCGACACAGACAGAGGACACCTCACTGCAACCGCATACGAGAAAAAAGCTCATAGTATCCATCGCGAAGGGAGACATTCTGCTCTTTGCGTTCTGACAGATCGCGAATTACTTATGATTCAGGCTCTTTCGGCTCATGAGGTACCTCCCAACGTTCCAATAAATATCAGCCAAATAGAAATAGAGAGTTAACGATAACTAGACAATCCCCCAAACCCGTCGTCGTTTCCTCGCTCAACTTATGGCACCTGATGATCCGCGCGCCGCTGGTGCGATTCGAATGGATCGGTACACGGCTGGGGGGACATCGCATCCTGTTCCCGGGACGGTGGTTGATGTCTATGAAGATGATGATGTGGGTTGGCGGAGGCCGGATATCGGGACTCCGTCGAAGAGTAAGGGGAAGACGCCCGAGAGGGAGCGAGGTGCGAGGCGGAGTTCAGGAAGACAGCATCGAGAGCGGGAGAGGAGACGGAGGTGGAGTGGGTCAGAGAGGGAGTTTGAGAGTTCGGCGGTTTGATGGATTGTGCGTACTTATGATTAGAACGAGAAGAGTGAGGTGAAGTAAATGTTTGCAATTCGATTCTGGTATCAGTGCTTTTTTTCTCCGTCCTAGGACCATATGCTTAACTACAGACATGAAGTGGATATGTGATAGAAAACAAAACATCATTCGAAGAGATCCAGCGATTGAAACTTGACACTTCCTTTTTTCCATTTTACGTCCTGATATGTAACAAGGGACGCTAGAGCACAGTCGTTAGAAACACGATGATAAGCATGTAATGTACAGTATAGGAGAATGAGAAATTAAAAAAATTTTCTTCCCCATAATCACAAATCACAAATCCACGTCGATCCACAGTCTGTTAAGTTTGTCAAGAGTTCAAGGTGAATTTCTTGACTACAGAAAGATCGGACGTTGTTAACATGGGTATAAGATAAAGTTGACCGAGAAGTTATCCATGCAATGGAACCGATGTGGCTCCTTGTGTCAAGTAACTTCTAGGTCAAGGATGCAACCCTCGGGTTGCGCCATGATTCTTCTCATACAGAGAATACCTCTTCTTGATCAAACCAGAAGAGAAGAGGTGCTAGCAAAGACAATGGATCGCGGCATCGTGACACAGCGCTGGTTGTTAGTTGCCGCTGCTGTGCTCACTACAGTGTTCCAGACTGGCTGGTCCAAGGTCAGCGGCAGGCAGAGCTCAGAGCTCGAGCATTATATCTCGTCCTCATTTGAACCGGTACGTTTTCCACTAGGCGATTCAGTATTGATCAGACTCTCTGCATCTCCGACCTGCTTGCGTTCAGAAACCTCTCTAGTCCGCACTTTCGCGCGGATAGCTTGCATGTTCATAGGCGTCAATCCTTGGGATGGTAGCGGCGGTGGGGGTGGCGACGACGGGGCAGGCTCTTCGTAGAGAGGTTGTAGTCTTTTGAAAGACGAGAACCGTGCCCGCCCATCCCTCATGACTGGTGATTGTCATTGGAGAGGTTCCGAACTCGATGAGAGGCGGTTGAGATGGAGGTAGACGTCTGTGCCATAACTGTGAAACAACCAAAGTCAGTATTTCAATTCGAATGACGGGTGACCACCAGAGTACATACCCTTCCATACTGATCAATTTTAGATCACCTCCGAAATACCGAGCGTACAGTCTACTGATCGGCAGTCCATAACCAAATCCAGCCATGGGCGCCTTGAAATCACTCTTGTCGAAATCCGGATCCAAGCTCGGTGTCTGATCGACCGTGGTATACATGTATGTCCAAACAAGGGGGATCGAGGATCGAGGAATACCACCGCCTTCGTCGGAGATCTTGATCGTGATGTCTTCCCTGCCCTCTGCTACGATAACCTTGGTGACCGGGAACTCGTCTTTGTCCGCTCCATGCGCCTCGACCACAGCACGCAGCGAATTCTTGAGAGTCTCAAACAGCATGTGTGACAGGTGGCCCGGGACGTACATGAAATTGAGATCAGGCTTACAGATGAGCTGCACTTTGGGCGCTTCAAATAGTCCGTAGTGATCCTCACAGACAAAGCGCGCATTTTCGATCGCCTCCAGGGCCAGCTCTCGCACGTTAGTCTTGGTACAGATGATCCCCACGTAATTCGGATGGCGAACGGTTTTCTGTTCCGTAAGCGCGATATGTTGACCGATTAACATTCGGATACCGATACGCGACATGTAGAACCGATCAAGGAAGGACTGTATATTTGAATCGATCTGTAGACGTTGCCGTTGACGCTTATACTCCAGGATGCCTTGAGCCACGGTGGTGACGACACCATCGTGCCGTCGCTTGATTTGCTGAAGCAACTTCGCGAATCGTTGGTTGTAGTCATCAAGTTCCGGTGGCCAATCTCCTCGATCATCAGATGGGACAAAGTATCGGCGGGCCGAGGCTGCCTTCCCCTTCCCATTGCCGTTCTCGTGTCCATTTACTAGGGAGGCCGGTGAGGAGCGGTACTGGCCCTCTCTGATACTGGGGTTTTGCGTCGCTTCCGATAGAATCTTTGAGCCTCCTCCGTTGGTTTTCACGGACTTCAACAGACGTTCCCTAACCTCTTGGGTGAGAGACGGTCGTGGGAGGCTGGTAATTTCCTGTATGGATGAGTCACCGAAGTTCACAGAGTAAAGGTGTTGAGCAGTCAAAACCTACTTCAAATGACTGTGCATACCAATTTCGCACTTTCTTAATGGAAGGCATTTCATTGAGACCATCTGGAAGTTCTCCAAGCTCCTGCACACGATGCGCAAGACGAATGGGGAGCTCTTCCGAGAGAAACTGTGAAGCGCGGAATAGAGTCCCTATACAACGAAACCAGCACATACGATCAGCCAACGCCCTTCACGCATGTTCCATGATCCATCTTGATCCGAATAATCACGTGGAAGCTTACCTGTGGACGGACGATCCCCGAACTGGACCATCTGTCTCAATGAGACGCCGGTTGCGGGGAAACTGGCATAATGTCTGATGGTGTCCATCAGACGCTCCGACGCTTTCCACATAGTGTCAGGAGCTATCCAGGCCGCCAGGCCTGCTATACGAAACAACGTGGCCACGAGTGCGACAATTCAGTTCAATGACAGGGGAGGAGTGAAGTTGATGACTGGTGAATATATCTCACGTCGGACGGAAACGGGGGAGCTCCCCACCAGAGCTACCGAGGTCGAACGGCAGATGCCCCGAGGGTCACTGTGGGAGAGGCAGCACAAATTGAAAGACACTAAGAGAGAAAAAGGACTAAAGAGATGAAGAAGAAGAAGAGAACAGCACAGAAAGCGAGTAAGACCCCGAGTCCGGGGATGACTCTTCTCCTCTTTTGCGGAGATTCTGCCGGTCAGGTGTGGCGTCACGTGGGGCGCGACCGAGGTTGAGATGAGATGAACGGCCAAGAGACTGTTTATTTCAGCCAAGCAACGTCCAAGGCATCTCAAGCAGCAGATATTCTCATGCGATCTTCATCGAGTCGACTGCAACGTGAATAACAGAAGCTGGCCGGGATAGTGGGATCGGTAATTAGAGCTCTCTCTCTCTCGTGGGCGCTAACTAACAGTCTTCACCAGAAGCTCTCACCTTGGCCGGTGACAGGCGGAACGTCAGAGCCTCCCCCGGATCTCCCTTTTGCCCGAGCAGCTTTCCGGGACTGCGGCGAGCCCCACGAAAGCATCATGATGTATATATACAGAGCTGGAGAAGGACAAGTGCCTCCGCACGCAAGGATGGTGGTCACGCTCGTGTGCCCCCGGAATATGGGGTCAAGTTATATATCTCACTTTCTCCGCGATTGTGGAAGCAAGCGAACCGATTATTGCAAAGAGATCCCCTCATGAAACAACCTTCTGCCCGAGCGGCTTCTCCCCGCGCCTGATAGCCGGGCCGATGTCAGGACGACCGCCATTGCCAGACTCACGAGATAGAAGTAAGCCCTGTAGAGATGCTATTATATGTCCAAACCATATGAGGATCTAATTACCATGCGTCGATGGGAAATCATCACGTAGGTGCGAGGTCATGGTGCTTTGGATTCGATCATCGGAAGGGATGCGCATGGCTTCCGACTGGCAGTGATCGACCTTGCCCAGGACCCATTCAGAGTTGTGCTCCCTGCTAAAAGCCTCTGTTAAAGTTGGCGGAATTTTCCTTCCAAGGTCCCGATATGCAACCTGTAGGCGACGATCTCCCACCATCTCCCTTTGCAAGAAGGCAACGAAAAGTATATCTGGCTGGAAATGTACCCCAGCCGGCGCCTGCTCAAGGGGATGCACGGACATCGTCTGCGCGTTTGTTCGATACTAGGCGGTGCTTCCTCCCGTGAACAGTGCGAGAGGCTCCTTTTCCTTCGGAATTAATGAATCATCAATAGCTGGATCCCCGTCGCACAATCTTTCCATTAGGACAGCCGACATTTGCTTCCAGGCCGTCTCGGGGGGGCACAACATTCCCTGGAAAGGGGATAGAACAACTGGAGCAAGTGGTCGATGGCTTTCTTCTGCGACCTATCCTGATCGTTCGGGCGCTTGGGCGTCAGGGATCAACTAAGGACCCGTTTTGCGTTCGCGATCTCATTCCGCCCGAGAAGCGTGCTGCTTGGTGGAGTCCTGACAACTGTCTAGCCCACCCAGAGCGCCATCGGTTGAGTTACGGTTATAATGTCGTTCTTCGATGCCTTTAAAAGCCATTGGACGAACCGTCCCATGATTTTTAGACGGGCTCATTTGTCGTCGGATACGGTGCGGTAATAAAGGCACTATTCTGGTCTGGCAAACATGGGTTCGAAGTATGGATCGCACCAGACCGAACTTCTTCCGCTCTCTGGCTGCATGGATGGTGTCTGAATAGGAATGTTCTGGGCACCTGTCTTCTTTTTCTTCTTCCCTGTCGGCCTTTTTTTTTTTCTGATCCACTGGCGGAGGGCCGATGATAGTGCTCGCCCTCGATCCTCATTGTTTTTCTCTCTGTACCCTGCATCCACCGAGCTTGCAAGCTTATCCTAGCTGTATTCGTGGAACCTCCCGCCGGTATTGGGTCTTCTTGATGTA
This sequence comes from Paecilomyces fulvus, assembly GCA_029606305.1. Classification (NCBI taxonomy): domain Eukaryota; kingdom Fungi; phylum Ascomycota; class Eurotiomycetes; order Eurotiales; family Thermoascaceae; genus Paecilomyces; species Paecilomyces fulvus. The sequence goes on from JAPVCG010000063.1 coordinate 1,413,469, forward strand.
AATTGCAGCTGTAGCTGGTACTGGGGTTAGATTTTACCCCTCTCACAGTGGTTCATTGTGCGTCTGACGGGAAAAAAGGGACGAAAGGGAAAAAAAGACACACACACCAAAAGCTGCACGGCGCCTTGTTGGAGGAGGTGTCAACCATCCTTTGTTCGCCTCGGGTTTTTAAATGAGTCGGTTCGTTAGCAGACACATCCGGTCCTTCCCTGGTATCGTTTGTAAAGGAAGACGATGATGTCGCGTCGCCGGTCATCTCACAGCGAGCCTGCGGTTACAGCGTCAGAACCAGCTCTGGCATATCCGTTCTCCAACTCCCACCACGGCCAGCAGATGGCCCGTCGGGGGCCTATTGAAGGCCCTTATGGACAGAGACTGACCCGTAGAGTCACCTGGCGGTCGTCGACCTACAAGCTTGTAGCATATCTCTATGTCCTGGGAGTGCTCTATATGGTGTGGTTGATCCGGGACATCTTCTTTCTGCCCTTCTCATCCTCTCCATCTACGGAGCGGAATTTTCATCCAGATGCTACAGAAGAGTAAGAATGCATAGTCTAATACCACCATCTCTTCTACGGCAGTTCTTTGGTGTCAGATGCTGATCATCGCTATCCAGTTATTTGGCTCGGTTCATGGGTCGTGATGAGTGCGACATCTCCTCTACATCTCTCTATACTCCCCCCACTGGTGATGGGGCACTGAGAAATGCTTATTGTCAGAATCGGGCTGCGCTTCTCGACGCAATGAGCAACGGTGGACGACATGGGACTGACGCTCCGTATGACCCTCAAGGTAAGCTGTTCACTGCTTGGGACAGTTTCCTGGGAGCACCTCAGATAGCTGCATGACCGTTTTCGACACTGTGGCCTGATCCAGATGTTTGAATAGGTTGCCACTTCCGATGGTTTACGACGGGAGAGATCTGCGAAGTGCTTGGGCGCTTCGACGGGATTGTGTTTGTTGGGGACAGTCCACTTTCAAACATTTACGCTGCCTTCAACATTCTGCTACGAGAGAATCTGGCATTTGGGTCCTTGAAGCAGTGGGAAATGAGCCCCAAGCAGATTGAAGAGTGCAAATGTGACAGGCAGTACTCGAGTAGTCAATGTCTGGCGTTCCGAGTCGGTTCCAGCGAAGAGGTGTACGCCTACGATGGAAAAGCTTCGAGAAAGAGCCCTTATGTGTGCTCAACTCGTAAGGACCCGGTCCCTGACTCGATACCTCCTGTACGCCAGTGACTAATTGCCGTTTGTTATTTAGATATCCGCCATATTTTCTTACCTGTGACGGGATCTCCATCTCCGAGATCCGTCCATGATAAGTTCAAGGAAATGGTACCTGCTACTGTCAGTAGCAATAAGCCGATTCCAGTGATCCACAGTCTGTCTTTGTCAACATATTTGTCTCATAGCACTGCGACTGCTAGCATGGACGAGTGGTTGGGTTCCGCCAGAACCAGCGGACGTAAAGTTCCCTTCCTCTGGGTTGGACCTACAGCGGCCGATTATCAGAAACCCCAAGACACTATCGGAACGCAGGAAGAGGACGCTCTCCAGAAGTATACGTTGGATACTGCCAAAACAGCGCAGAGCAAGGGTATGGAAGTTTTGAGTATGTACAACGCTACATCGCAAGTAACAAGCCTGGATGGCTCGTACTACCGTGAGAAAGTCTCCTTGATGCAAGCAATGATGGTGAGTTTGTACCACTTCCCTGTTCTGATGAAACCGAATTTCTTCTAATTATGACCCATGAGCTGACGTGTCTCCAACTGCTAGATCATCAACTGGCTTTCGCGCCTTTGAAGACGCACCTAAAATGATTTGAAAATTCTTACACAAAATGATATGACGCATTCAATTTGGTTTTGAGGAGTTACTTGCGAATCCAGTCTGAGCTGACGACCGCGATGATCAACCGAACTAGCCTTGCCGCAATTGTTGATTCTCTGGAGATGTGGACTACACTAGATTGGATACTTTTCGGCGTTGCTTTTTCTACCATCATGTTGTTTTGGATCACTCACATTTTCCTTCTACGGTTTCTCCTTCTGATTCTTCCTCCCGGGATACTCTACTCCTCTTTCCTCATCCGTTCCCCGTCTGATCCATCAGGTGCAGTTATGACCTCTCAGGTGTTACTTCCTAAAAATTCCGTCTCATCGGAATGCTGTAAAAGTTTGTCTATTTGGCTTTGTCCGTGTTCTTCACTTTTCGCTTTTCACTTCTCCATCTTCATTTTGTGCACTGGTGCCATCTTACTGTCTTCTTTCTTCCAAACTACTGCTAGCCGGCTGCTTGACAGTTTATGCAGTGCTGGTTGATCAAAGCATTAGCGAGCGGGGTTCCGAAATTGGAGGGTTGTGGTAGTGGTCTACTGCCGTGATGCTGGCCAGTGACGTTAACTACTACGGTAAATGATAACCTACCATTATCTTCTGCGTCTTTCTGTCTCCTTCACTCACGTTGCCCAAGACACCCCTCGTTTATTCCCTGCGGAAAGGCGAGGAATATCATTCCACTCTAATCTCTTTTACGACCCATTTGATATGGTGCTAGTATGATACTGAGGGCTTGCTTGCAGTCTACTTGGCGCAGCCTGCAGGGATCAAATTAGATACCCGTGCTAATAAGCACCGGGAGAGGTTAATTATCAATCAGTTCAACTCCACATACAGGAGCCTCTCGCATACCCCACTACACACATACAAGACGCAACATGCAGATGCAGTTACCGTTCCCAGTTCTTCTTGTCAAGAATTCTGCGTTGGCACCTCTAAAAGCTCCTTATCAACATTCGGGCAGAACTTAAATGTGATAAGAATATGCTGACTGGGTCTTAGTCCCACTGACTATGGCACTTTTGACTATCTAGTATCTCCCGGAGATATCTCTCTTTTCTTCTTTTGCCCTGCATGTGATCAGGAAGACTTCGCGCACCATCCCCTCCAATAAATAACCCTTGTTCTGTCTCCTGCGAACACCTGCCCACCTGATTCTTCTAGTTTAATCGAAGTCCGCCGCGTTTGCACGCGAACCGGCACATTATCAGGCGGAAATACCCGAATAGGAGGGGGGCAATATTGTAAGTGATTATACATTGAAAGACCCTCCGTACGACGACCCCATCAGACACGGTCTTTCTTGGTTGTCTTCTCACTTTCTCCGTATACCCCTTGAGGAAAACGCTAGCGGAGACTCTGCAACGGCGTGAGTGATCGACCCGGGCCGGTGAGAGACCGTTGAAGGGGACCGTGTCCGGAATTACCCTCCCGCACGAATAATGGCACCTTCGGTCAAGAAAATGTAACATGATATACATCATCATTCAAAAAAAATGTGGAGATCTGATTTCGGCCGAACGTGATAAACTATAATACTGATATGATAATATACTATGAATGATTTATTTTGGCCCCCATCGAGTAAATAATAGTGTATGCGTGGAGAGTCATGATGTACTAATGTATGCTCACGGCCCGCTTTCCTTTGCTCCGGTTATTTTTCTGGTCACTTTATTGCCCGATATCAATACTGCTTTTCGGCTAACGGCGCCGTGCGGAGTATATTTTCTCTGTATGTCTACTGGGTTGGATAAGGCGGATCCGTCGGAAAGACTCCGATTCCACGCAATGCAGATAGTAGAGAAGAAGTACTGTACATGATGATATACCAGTTTGAGAAAAGCTACTGTATTGCTTTTTTTTTAAAGATAAAAATTTTTTTCATTATTTGTTCATCCATTAACAATAGCGATGATGTACTGCTCATACTATACTATCTGCCCTACTTTGCAGTTGTTTTGGTCTAAATCTTTCCAAGTTCCCCGCGTGGGAGAGCGCAATGAGATCGCATGATGTTGAATGTCCTTATGCCAAAAAAGCCAAACTGAACTTTACTGAACTTTTGACACCGAAATAGCCATCCTGTTCCTTGAGCTCGTTTTTTTATATACCGTCGTGCGGGATGTAGTATGTATCAGAACTGTATCCCGAGAGTTGAATGGGGATCCTGTTTTGGGATCTCGGACACGGAACGCCTTGAAGAGTATGACACGTTTGTAGTGTGTATGTGACCGGAAGTGGCGGCTGCTTAGACGTCCAGGTCGGCCGTCTCAGCTTGAGAGACATGGTGCTTGTACGGCTCCAGCGCAGCGCGGACTTCGGTAGAGGTGAACTTCTCGACCTGCTGAGGAGCACGTCCGACGAAAGTGCTGGGATCGAGGAGCGTATCCAGCTGATCGAGGATAGGCTCGAAGAACTTAGTACGACGGATACGCTCAATCAAGTCGTTGTTTCCGCCGTGCTTCTTGACGTTGTCCGCGGCTTGGTGGGAGAGGACGCCTATCGATAAATTAGCCTACTTCAGGTACAAGACAATATGATCGAATATAGGTCGACGTACGGATCTCCTCGTGAGCATCCTGTCGGGAAAGGCCCTTGTGAACGCAAGCCATGATGATCTGTGTCTCTGGTTAGCTACCCCAGGAAATCTAACGCCATGGTGTATTGTTTTGACTCTTACGTTTTCACTGTACGCAGTTAGTCTCCGTATTGGAACAAACATGGGGAAAGAAAGAGACATACGTTGCCATGAAGGGAAGTTCATCGTTAACGCGGCGCTTGATGACTTCGGGGTATACGACGAAACCGGAGGTGACGTTGTCTGTGTCGGTCAGTACGTGTAAAAACAGAAGTTGGTACGAGGAGATACATACTCAAAAGGATGAGACAGGCGTCAGCGGAAAGGTACAACTCAGGCAAGCTAATACGTCTGATAGCGCTGTCGTCCTGTTCTCTGTTAATATGCGTTGACTTGACAGGTTCAACTGCGATAACTCACCAGCGAGCGCTCAAACCACTGCGCAGAGTAGGTGTCCAGGGCATCCTTCGGGAGGTTCTGGAGGTGTCTGCCCAGAGAGCAGAGACGCTCCGATCGCATCGGGTTACGCTTGTACGCCTGTTGAAAAATCAGTCAAAGCTCAAAAAATACCCCAATAGCTCCACCGACCATAGCGCTGCTACCAATCTGGTCCTTCTCAAAGGGCTCCTCAAGCTCCTTCAGCATAGCCAGATGGCGGATGTCAATGCCGATCCGCTCGCAAGTAGCTCCGAAGGAGCCCAGGGCATTTCCAACATCGACGTCGATCTTTCGGGAGTATGTCTGACTGGAGATAATGAAGGCAGACTCGAAACCAGCCTTCTTGGTCACCAGCTCGTCCAGCTGCTCGACCTTGTCGTGATCACCCTTGAAGATCTGGAGGAAAGAGGCCTGAGTTCCAGTAGTACCCTTGACACCGCGGAAACGCAGGTCGTTGCGGGCCCGTTCCAGGTTCCTCAGATCCATCAACAGATCCTGAATCCAAAGACAGGCTCTCTTTCCAACTGTCACCAGCTGCGCAGGCTGTCCGTGGGTGAAACCCAGGCACGGCAGGTCCTTATATTCTCTAGCAAAGTTTGTAAGCTTGTCGATGACGACCGCCAGCTTCGGAATCAGAATGTCGAGACCCTCCCGGAGGATGATGAGGTCTGCATTGTCGGTACAGTAGCACGATGTCGCTCCCCAGTGGATGATACCCGCAGCCGCGGGTGCAACCTGACCAAAGGCGTGGACATGCGCCATCACGTCATGTCTCCTTCGCTTCTCCTCCTCAGCCGCAACCTTGAACTCTTCGTCCTGGATCGTGATGTGAGCCTTCATCTGCTCGATCGCTTCGTCGGAGATGGGAAGACCCAGTTCTTATTGTGCGTCAGCGTTCTGCCCTTTTTTGGAATAAAAAAAAGAAGAAATTTCATCTTCACAGTCGGATCGTACCTTGCTCGGATTGCGCCAGCCATAGCCATAGTTGTCTCCATGTCGAGAATCGTTTTCGAGGAGAGAAGAGATATTTCATCTCAGTGCCTGCGAATCACAGATAACGTATTGGTATGATCCACAAACCATGTGGAGCTTCATTGGAGGTACTTACTCGCATATCGCGAGTTGAGGGGTGTCTGGTAGACATCATTGTTGGCTGACATCTTGACAATCGCGCCGTCTATGACGATGTCGACAATTGACGTGGTGTGGAGGAAGAAAGGAGGAAGAGGTCGGAGGCTGTGTGCAGGAAATTTTGAGGATACGTACTTTCCTAGAACGGATGGCGATAGCGGGGTCTGGAACCTGGAGAGAGCGTTATCGGTCACGGGAGCAGCGCCGACGCCGGACAGGTCACGTGGTGATAGAGGGGCAACAGGAGGAAGTTTTTCTGGTAGTTATGTGGTCATTTGTATTGAATGTGGTTTTTATTTGATTTGTAATGGATAAAAAGTCTGCAGGTTGTCTGAGGAATGCTTGACTGCATCTGATCTCTCATTGAAAATATCCGTTGCTATCCGTCAAATGTATGAACCAACATGTTTACATATCCATGCAGGACTTTGAGACAATGCAAGGGTATTATGGTATTAAGAAATAATCATAAACCAGCCACAGAATAGATGCGGGGCTAGTGTAACCTCCGGTAAACGCCATAGCTTCGCTGAAAAATAGGAGATTACGGTATTAATCAATAGATCCCCCTTTTAGAGGACGTTGGTAGGATGCGGTAGACCTAAGCCAACGCTGCCAATTGGGCAGACAACGATCCCTTGTCATACTTGACATATTTGCCCCTGCCCTTGTCGATCTCATGATAACGGTCCCAGAATCGGGCATAGAGAGGCTCGATAACGGTTTGGACCTCCCGTGTCAGAGCTCCACGGACTTCGCGCTCCATATACAGTGCTTTGTGTCGTGCAATAAGGTCATCAAAAGCAGCGTTAAAGGACTTGAATTTTTCCTTGATCGTGTCTTTATCTTTGGACGAGAGCGACTTGACAATGGAAAGTGAGTCGACAGGTCCTCCGGATGTAGGACGTGCACTGCGGGAAGTATACTGCACATCAAGGAGCTGCGAGGAAGCTTCTCGCCATGCATCGAGATAGGTTGATGTACCGCGTTTTCGGAATGTATCGATCCGGCTAATGCTGTCCGGGCTGGAGAGATATCGCGCCAATTCAGGACTCTGACGGATCGAGCGATCCACGATACAAAAGACGTTCGATATGAAGACGCCCAGAGTGGCCTTGGAGCGATGGAAGGCGCGCCCACGGGCCTCTAGGGAGATCATCAGGGCTTCGATCATATCGAGGATGAAGTGTGAGAAGAGAGTCGAACTATCCGGACTCACGTCGAGGGCGGCGGTACTTGTCGTGCTTGTCGTGGATCGCCAGTTGCCATCGCCCAGCGACGTGAGGATGGAGGCTAGAGGTCCGGAATAGGCTGTCAGGGTGTCGAGAGAGCTCATCACCTCATTGACAAGCGGCACGGATCCGCCATCTGGTGGAAGAACGGCAATGGCGGATGCCTTACGTTTCGTCTCCTCCAGCAGTTCCGACAAGGATGACTTGGCCGTTTCCCGCACAGGACGTAGTGCTTCAATGAATAAGCTCTTCAACTCTCCTGTCTTCGCGTCAATACGGTAGGACATCGCGGTCACTATTTCAATGATCTCAAAGGCCAGAAAGCAGTCCATCATGAGATTTGCCTTGATATACTGGTTCAATTCGCGGAGTGTCTTGGAAAACTCCGCGAGAGCGTTGCGACAGGTGGCTTGCAAGGCTCGTCCTTGCTGTTCACCAGTAAATATGCGGATGATGTTCTCGTACTCCGCGGTTATCAATCCCTCTAAGGCGTTTGAATAGACACCGATGCCGTTTGTTCCTTGCTTGTATGGACCATCCGTCGGCCTTCGCTTCACGGTGTTTACGGAGGCGATGGCGAGGTTCTGCAAGCTCGACGTTATATATGGTCCACGAGTTTCGGCATATATCGAGATGGCGGGACTCTCGCCTGGGCCACGCTGAGGTCCATGGGACGCCGCTGAGCTGATTGCCGCGCTGACCGGTCCCAGTTGCGAGATAGTCTCCGCAGGGAGAGTCGGAAAAGGTAGTTCTACACCACAAACTGTAAGCACATGCTATCCCGCAAGCATGAAGTTGTCAATCGATTACCTTTTGTGAGATAGTGTAAAGGTTCCACCGGATTGACGTGGTCTCGTAAGGCATCGCGAAACATGTCCTGCAGTTTTCCACTGCCCGTGGTCAACAGCAAGTTGAACTCCGTGATCGCTTTCTGATTCGACTTCAGATTGGTGGAATTGAGGTCTTTCAGCGCTTTATCTACCCGTTTAAGCGCTGACAGGTACTGCGATAGTCCAGCACTCTCTGGTCTTCTCGTTGTTAGTGGAGATACATGAGATCATTAAGAGGGGCTTCTCGTACCCGGCCCGAATGATACTTTCTTCACGACCCTTGGCGTCAAGAGGCTGCCGTAACCGCTCGATCGCTTCATTGACCTTGTCGATATTGCTATTGGTGATCTGAAGTGACTGGGTATTACTATAGATGGGCCCAATGGCTTCCTTGACGACCTTGCCACTGGTCTCCAGGCGGTCCAAGGAGCCCTGAATCTTCTTCGTCAAGACATTAAGCTTATCAAGATTTGCATATAAGACCTCCACCTCTGCGCTCTCTTCCGCAAAGGCGGTGTTTCGAGGTGCGACCATGATTGCTCGTATCACTCGGCAACGTAGAGAGGATTGTGACGGGATAATCTATCAAGGGCGACGGGATGCGTTCTCATCCAGCATCGCGGTCCTCACAGAAGGACCAAAAGCGTGAAACAGCACCACTGATAAGGATAGAGGGTGACACAGGGACTGTCACAGAGGCTCCTTGCCTCGTGCTTGGGTGTGTCCGCTCTTGGATCTGCGCATTTCAAGCTTCCCCGTAAAGTTTGAGTTGAGCTGGTCAGAGCTACAAGTGGGAATGAATGCGCTAACTGGATATGGACACATCGGAGCCGGACTGTTACTGCTTCCGGATTCACACGTGACAATGACGTTGTTTATGCTTTGTTGAGCTTCATTGGAATGTTGTTGAATAAAGAATAGGCGAGAAAGGGGAGGTACTGTCCTTTCCCCAAGACACTAAAGAGAGAATGGCTTCTCATGGATATTCATGACTTGTTGTCTTTCCACCGCATCCCTTCGCAGTGTCCGGGTGACGATGGGTACTGTGAGTATCCTGCGCCTACGCTGGACCGTCTCTCCAATCGCTCTGCTGTTGGTAAGCGGTGGGGTTCCATTTTCACGCGAGCGTCTTCGAGCAGATGGCCCAACGAACCTGTGGGAGAAAAGGATTTCGTTCTCGACCGATAGTTCAAGAAATGCTGTCAAGGATGGCAATCCAAATATCACGGCGGGATCGCATGAGACGGCCGCTGAGAGAAGTTCCCACGCAACACAGTCCGATGGGCTAAACGGAGCTCAGGTGGACTCTGAAGAGCAAGTGTCCGCATTTGCGACATTCACGCGCAAGTTTGCAGAGGTAAAAGACTCGTTTGGCTCAGTGGAGTGGTCTGGCATTGGAGACAGTATAAAGAACTACATTGTGCCCGACTGGGCCCGTTATCTTCCCGAAACGATCCAGAAGCTTCAACGAGAATTGTCGATGGCCCCTGGATCCCTTGCAGATGACATCTGGAGGGAGGCACGCGACGTCCACATTAATCCGGAGATCGTACAGGACGCGAGAGTCCGTGTCGGGGACAGTTTATGCCCAGAAGAGCTGGTCTTCCGGCGGAAACGACAAAAGCACACGGTTCGCGCGTTGGCAAAGTATCTCAACATCAAGGAAGAAGAGATACACCCCGACGATGTGCCGATAATTGCTGTATGTGGCTCCGGCGGAGGGCTGCGTGCTCTGGTAGCAGGGACCGGCTCCTACTTGGCCGCGCAAGAAGCTGGACTGTGGGACTGCGTGACATACACGGCCGGTGTGAGTGGGAGCTGCTGGCTGCAGACACTGTACAATTCAACGGTGACTGGTCGGGATTTCCACAGAATGGTTGACCATCTGAAGAACCGGCTGGCAGTCCACCTCGCATTCCCGCCTAAGGCCTTGAGCTTACTCACAACGGCCCCGACTAATAAATATCTTCTCACCGGATTGGTGGAAAAGCTGAAGAGTGACCCTGAAGCTGACTTTGGCCTTGTTGACATATATGGGCTATTGCTTGGGGCACGACTTCTCGTTCCGAAAGGGGAGCTGAGCGTCTCTGATCGGGATCTCAAGCTATCAAACCAGCGGGAGTACTTAAGAGACGGCGCTCATCCGCTCCCGATATATACAGCCGTCCGTCACGAGATACCAATGATCGGTAAGAAAGAAGACCAAAAGGTGCAGGTCAAGGGACGGCCGGGTCCGGAGAAGCTTAAAGAGGATGCAAAGAAGGAAGCATGGTTTCAGTGGTTTGAATTTACACCATATGAATTCTTTTGCGAGGAATTGAATGCGGGAATACCAACATGGGCGCTGGGAAGACACTTCAACGAGGGAAGAAATGTCGTTCCTCCCGGCGAGTACGCTACGCCAGAGCTTCGTGTCCCACAATTGATGGGGATTTGGGGTAGCGCTTTCTGTGCAACCCTTTCCCATTATTACAAAGAGATCCGACCGGTTGTGAAAGGCCTTGCCGGGTTTGGTGGGATCGATTCACTGATAGAAGGGAAGTCTCAGGACCTGATTCGAGTCCACCCGATAGACCCTGCTTCGATACCTAACTACGTGATGGGAATGAAGGATCAGCTGCCTCCCTCGTGCCCTGAGTCCATATTCAGCAGCACTCATCTAAGGCTTATGGATGCAGGCATGAGCAATAACCTCCCTATTTACCCACTTTTGAGGCCTGGAAGAAACGTGGATATCGTGGTGGCCTTTGATGCATCTGCAGACATCAAGAGAGAGAACTGGCTGTCCGTGGTGGACGGCTACGCGAGACAGCGAGGGGTCAAGGGATGGCCAGTTGGTGCTGGATGGCCGAGGGAAAGCACGAAGCCCGAGGATATGGCCAAAGCTCTGCGAGAAACGCAGAACATCAGTGAAAAGAAACTCGATGAAAAGCTCATCGCGGCGCAGAAAAGTCACCCGAGTATGCATGATGTCAAAATCGGAACGCCTAAGACAACAAACGCAAATCAAGAACCAACGCCGGATGGAGACCAAGCGGCTATAAATGATACTGACCTGACGTATTGCAACGTGTGGGTGGGAACCAAGCAAGAAAGGACGACATCGAAGGACGAGCCTCCTCCATCGAAACGTCTTTTCCACCCGCAGCATGACGACCACTCCGAATCAGATTTCCATCTGATGAATCCGGATGCTGGGATCGCGGTGATCTATTTCCCATTGCTTCCCAACCCCTCCGCTCCAGATCTCCCGGCATCATCCTCCCTTTCGAAGACGCCGGCACCTCCTCCCTCTGAGAAATCTTCCGCAGAAGTCTCCGACCCGACAAAGCCTATCACTCCACACCCGGCTTCCATCGACCCGGATGTCGATGACTTTCTTTCTACCTGGAACTTCGTCTATACCCCTGAGCAAATCGATGCCGTGATCGGTCTTGCCAAAGCTAATTTTGCAGTTGGTGAAGAGCAGACGAAGCGTGTCGTGCGAGCAGTATATGAAAGGAAGAAGAGAGACCGCTTACAGAGAGAAATGAAGGCCCGTGAAGAAACCCTAGCAAAGGCCGAAAAAGAAAGACGACGACGAAGCGAGGGATTCGTGCCAATTTGAAAAAAAAAAAAAAAAAAA
>JAPVCG010000063.1:1425241-1440560 GCA_029606305.1 Paecilomyces fulvus
TGGTGATCTACCACGTAGATAACCGTGGGACTAGAGACAAGTGAGCATTATGTACAATAGCTACGATATCCAAGACATAATTGTAGTATTTTTAATTTTAAATTCACTCAATACATATATCATCCATGGCAACGGCACAGTCCTGTAGAACTCCCATTCGTCTTTCCGAAACTAGTATCCCTCAATGGATGCAGATATATACATAAAACCAGAAAAGCGTCTAACAGGCTAACAGGATGGTATATCATAATCCACGCTGCATCCCAGACAGATATCAAGAGAGGAAACCCTTAATGCACACAATGAAAACTCCTATCCTTTCAGCTCTTTTCTTGCTTGTCTTCCCTTTCCTCAATACCGGTTGTATCTCCACTTTCATTTTCAGTTTCATTTCTCGCGCCGGTGCTTCCGTTGCCATTGTTCCCAAAATACGGCTCAACGGCCTCGATATCAGTATCTGTCTCCTCTGAACCTCTGTCGCTTTCGTCTTTGGTTGCTTCAGCTGGTGTTTTCTTCTTTTCTAGTTTCTTCTCCTCACCCTTATCTTCCTTGTCAGATTCAAGACTGAGATCTTCAACGCTGACATCCTTACTGGTAGGCGTGTGTTTGCGGAGTCCGAGACCTTTGCGTATGCCTCCTGTTGTCTCGGACGCGGCCACGGCGGCTGCAGTTGTGGCGCGTGTGAGGAGAGGATGGGAGGATGCCATGGTGAGGCCTTCCGATTCACGTTCATGCTCGTGTGGAGGTATGTCGTCTGGATGTTTCTTGCTGGATTCCCGACTTGGTGATGTTGAGCTTTCCTCATCCCCGTCTCGGGAGGAGAGGCCGGCTGGATCTTCGGGATCGATAGCCATCTGGCCGCGCCAGTCGGCAGCATGGACCTCTGGAACCGGATCGCCAGGTTTGGGCTCTGTGATAACTTTGCCTGGTATAGGTTTGGCTTCTTCGGGCTTTTCTGGCTCCTTGTTGGCGAGCTGTGCGGGCGAAGGATACCGCCAGACCACTTTGAGACGCTCGAGTGCTCGAGTTCCCTTTTTGGTACTGCCTTTGATGCCGTCCAGTTTCTCCCAGGTTTCTTCGAACACGCCCGAGTCATACTGATGGCCTCCTTCGAAGTAGGCGTTGAACCATACGTGCGCGACGGAAGTCACCATCGTCCATCCGGTGTAGGCGGCTTTGCTGCGTCGTTCGAAGTCGATGTTCACATCTGAGGAAGGCAGGATGACGGGTTTATTAGGACGTAGTATGATGGCTGATATACGGGTGGTCGGGGAAGATGGAGTGCCACCGTCTGAAGCCGTAGGAGCAGTGACTGTCTCGACGGGAGGAGCAGGTGTAGCTAATGAGGACGACGATGATGATGACCCCGTCGAGGAAGAAACCAATTGTTTCCTCTTGTCCTGCTTTCCATTCCTTTCTGGTGGTGTAGCCTTGCCATCATCTACCACCGTCCTTTCGCTGCCGTGGAAAAGATGGAAGCACTTGATCTTCTTGCCTTCATCCACGAAGCCCTCTACTGCGATCTTGACACCGTCCCGTAGGCCCCAGATATGTATTTCCAATATCTCGACCGGCCGCTCGACATACTTTTTACCCAGCTGGTTGGCCCAGCGATTGACATATCCCAGCCATCGCACTTGACTCTGGATACTCACTCCGGCACCAAATCCTGACCTCATCCGTCGCTCCGTGAATCGCTGCATGGCATCCTCCAGTTTCCAACCTTCCTGGCTGACCAGGTAACTGCACGCCACTGTCCCGCTACGACCTTTGCCTGCCTTACAATGTACGACGGCCACCCTCTTTCCCTTCCCCTCGCTTTCGGCACCGTCTGAGCCGTGCAGCCAATTTCGCATACTGGCCATGATCAAGGGTATCAATGCGAACGGAGGCGGGTGATGGTCCGGCCAAGGGAAGTGGTGAATGCGTCCGTACACCTCTTCGTCCGGATAACCGGTACCTTCCGCACGGAACTCCCATATCGCCCAGTTTTCGCCATGCTTTGAATCGAGGAAGCGTACCAATGCATCTGTTGGATTTCGGTACGCGCGCTGCGGGTAGGTCGAGGACGGGCCAGATGTTGCGATAACTGGCAGTTCACGCAGCAAGCGTTAGCCATGTACAGCATTGCAACATAACGCTACCAATTGGATGTTGGACTCCGGATAACCAAACTTACTATTGTCCGTGACATAGCACAGATCCAAACCCGCTTCAGGATGGGGCAATCGCGGCCCAGCAACGATTTGGCGAAGGAAAGACGCCTGTATGAAACAACGTGAGTTAGCCGTGTGAAATAAATCAATCTGTTCTAGATATGTGGAATCTATAATGATAATAATAGTACTTACCATCGCGTTGCTGGGAAATACAGTCGCTCTTGACTCTAATCGCGCTCTAACATTAGCGGCTCAACAAATACTTACCATGCGCGTCTGTAGCCTTGCTCTTGAATGCGCACAGCTGTCTCGAGACCCAGGCAAGTACAGATCTCATCTATACCAATTGCAGGAAGACAAAGTCATCGCATGATTTCCGACGATCCTTTTTGACGAAGCTAACGCTATGACGCTAGAATCTGTCCTGATTTGGCGGAGAGCGGATCGGAGAATGATGTCACGGCTTCCTCTCGAGGAGATCATTGGGCACTTTTGGTTCAAATGGCACTTATTGTATGAGAAGCTTTACTGATAATGTGATAGGAGAATAATCTGGTGTCCTATGAAGTGGAATTTTACAATCTTCAGAACCCTGATAGCTCTTGAAGTTCTGTTTGGTGCGTTGTGCCCGGATTGTTTGCTTACGAACAACTAAGACAATAGTTAGATTAAAGACCACAAATTCTCCGACTGGCGAAAAATTAATTTGATTATCTATTATTATCTATTAACATAGAAAGAGCGGGTTGCCCCTTAAAACTATCTCATGAAACCACCAGATCCATCATATCGCCATGCCATATGGATTATTAACGGCGATAAAAAAGAATTATCATCGAGCAATGTTGAATCCCCGTCAAGAAAAACCCCATCAAAACGCCCATCCCATGCAATTTCATTTTCACGTGCATGTCGTTTCGATCTCAATGGTCTCTATCATGAGCATCATAACTTGTTGTATGCTTGGTTTAAGCAACACCCTCCGACCTGGTGACGGGGATTATGAATGAAGTCATCGCCGAAGTGACGTTCTTGCTGCCCTGAGCATAGAAACGGCCGCTGTCGGTGGTCCATTCATGCTGGACCTCCACGCCCCAGTACGGATAGGTGTAAGGGAGGAGGTTGGCGCTGATGCTCGTGTCGTTGCAGGCCTGATACGTCCCCTTTACATCGGTGCCCACACAGGTGGTGTTAAACCCGGTGGTGTTGGCTGTGCCGGCGCTGAAGATGTTGAAAATGTAGACGCAGCCGCCGGGGGAGCAGCCGGTTGAGAAATTAGAGACTTGCCAGATGTCTTCGGCACGACGGAGAGGACCGGCGGAAGCGCAGGCGGAGAGGAGAGTAGCGGGGAGGATGTATTTGAGCTGCATCTTTGTGTTGGTGTCTTTCTTTTGGAGATTAAAGAGTAGGCAAGACTGTTTCTTCGTCTTATTGGAGATGGAAAGTGTGGATGGTCTCAAAGAAGAAAAGGAAGTATGGACAACTGTGATTGTGTTGTTCTGGTTTTCCTTATAGATGGAAATCCTACTGACTTCCCAGAAACGACTTCCAGGCACTCTTTAAATAATAATGTAATGCTTATGATCAACACCTGACCGACGGCTGGACGAAGCTTCGACACTACTACGTAGTGAGAGCCCCAGCATCGTAACTGTGCCACAATCAAAATCCACAAACGCCCAGGGTTTTCCCCATGAGCGATTCGACCCTGAACATCAGACACGCAGCCTATGAGCGATCAGAAACGTGGATCCTCACCAATGATGTGTTCTCTCCCCCTGGCAGTGTTGAATCCCTTCCTTGCTATTAATAGGAGATCATGACGTGCGGTGAGTGTCGATCACTCCACAGATCTTTAGAGAAACTTAGACCAAAAAAAAAGAGGAAACAATCAACCAAGCAAGATCATTTGCTCTTCTTTTTGTGGTTCCAGTTCAGTGTTGGCACGGCTCAGTAAGATACAACTAACTTAGCGGACCCATTGACCAATGGGATCGACAGGACCGGTTGTTTTATGATGTTGTTGTCGATCCACGGGTCCTTGTTTAATTCAACTCTTTGCTCCCGCGGGATGACGGCAGACCTGTTGGGGTACAAAGTTCAAAACGTCCCTGGAATACTATTAGTAGTGTAAAGTATTATCTTCGCCTGCGGTGGCGGTGATGCAGATGTTAGGCCCATCTTCTCAAGCGCGTCGAATGGTACGTAACTTTGCAGTCGAATATCCAGATCATAATTAAATCAGGCCCGCAGCGTATGATTTTATGCGAGACATCGGAATAAGTAAAAAAAAAGTTTCCAAGATTAGAAGCAATGAGAAAGTGATAATGTAACCTTATCCAACATCTCCAGCCCCCCCAGCTGCGAGGGATGATCTTGATCTTGGCTGCCTAGGTAGTGAATTAGGGAGGTCAGGACAATCAAAAGAATCGTTAACATGTGGCAAGCCAAGCTAAAACCCACCCGGATACATACATGAGTAAGGTTGCAAAAGTGAGACAATGAGAGGAAACTAGTGAATTGTCGACTCGATCACTGTAACCCCCTTCGAGATTTTGCGACCACCATTTCCTTCTTTCGAATGTGGTACAGAGTACAAACGTTATGCTACTCTATTATAATATTCTCCGATCGATCGATCGGTCTAGATCATGTTTGTCGGTATTGATGTTGTGAATGGATCAGATCCTCTTGAGAAACTAACGTGTCGAGTCATCATTTGCATAACAATGATAGGGTATCTAGCTGGCAGCAAGTACCACTTCTATTTCATCAGCCAATATAGTATGTACATCCTTAAGACTAGAGAGCATCGCTTTATGTGAATGGCATCTCTGGGGACCCGCCCATGTCTACTTCTGAGCTTGCTCTTTGTTTGTTTCCGCATCCTCCATATCGATAAGAGATCCGCTCTTTAGTTGTTGCTGCGCTCGCTCCTTTGACCGGCGGGCGATTGCTGACTGCCTCCCTTGCGGCCTTCTCAGACTTAATCCAGTCGCTTCTCGGAGATCTCTCCACATCCGTCTCCTTCGCTCCCTCATCTCACCCGGGCTTCGTTGCCTTTGGGCTCGTTTGGCAGTGTCTTTCATGAGAGCACTATCAACATCAATCAATCCCGCTAGTTCAGACATCATCTCCGTTCTTGTTTCATGTCTCCTCTGGTCGATTTCCGTCCCAAGATGCGATCTGAGAAGAGACGCAAACTCATCTTCCGATTGTTGACACCGCTCCCGGATTTCAGTCTCAGTAGCCTTGCTCAATGTGTAGTTCCTCTCCGTCATATCCCGGAAGTACATGAGGCCAGATTGGAAATTCTCTGAATCCAGACTCATAAGGATCAGGCGCTCGAATGTTGTGGCATCCGGCGAGACCTCTAGCGACGCCATCTCTTTGATGGCAAACATGCAAGCTTGAGTATCCCTAGCGTTCCGGCAGATCTGGATGAGAGAGTTGTATGTTGCCGTATCCGCACCGCTAGGACACAGTGCGTAGAGTTCCTTGTAGAATGCGATTGCCTGATCTACGGCAGAACCATCGTCCGGTGAGACATGCTCGCAAAGTTCAATGACAACGTTCGCGCAGCCAACGGGAACACTCTTTCCAGAAGACTTGATCCGTTTGAGCATCGCCCACGCGTCACGGGGATTCGTGTTCGTTCGGATCATGTAGGTGAGCATGGCACGAGTCGAGCTTTCTTCCAGTTCAGTACCCGATTCATACATGCCACAGAGGATGTTGAATGCCGTATGAAGATCTCCCGCCGTGAGATGTGCTTCGACGAATTTCTCGTAGTCTTCCAACAAGAACGGCACTCCGGTCCTCTCAAAAAAGTGGAAGACGGAAGTAGCCAGTTCGGTGTCTCCCGTGCGCGAAGCAAGCGTCAGGACATTGCTACACGATCCTTTGGAAGGGTTCAGATAGCCCAGCTCCACGACTCGCGTCCAGACATAAGTTGTCAATTCATGATGATATGCCTCACTCGCCAGGTCCAAGACATATAACCACAGGTTTAACGTCATCTCGTGGCCCTGATTCACCCGAGTCCGCATTAGGTTCAAGACTTCGTCGAATTCCTCTGCCTCGCATAGATTGTAGACCAGCAGACTGTGCAGCCAGCTTTCGACCGGTATGCCCTTACGTTCCATATGCGCAATATGATCCAGCGCCAGTTCGAACTGATGTTCTCGGATCAGCCCGGCGACGACGTGATGCCAACCGGAGGGGCTTAGGGATAGCCATCGATCTCGAAGCGTGTGGAGGATCTCCTGACGCAGTAGATAATCTGGATGGACTGCCACAGCCTGTGTCACAAAAGCAATCAGTAAGATTCCGCGATTAGCAATGCGAAAGGGACGAAAGCGTACCTGTAACGCAGCATGGAGTGTTCCCGAATCGGCAGGGATGCCATTATTCTCCATCTCTTTCAACAGATTACGCACATTCTCTGGCGAACCATATCTAGCATCCGTGTTGGCCAGGATTAAAGCTCTATAATGACGGACCTCCGGCCGGACATGGCGGTCCCTGATCAAGATACGTAGAATCTGGGTCGCGCTGTGGACACTAGGCGACTTCGTCACTGATTCCTGAAGCAAATTCTCCAGATTGGCTGTCGATCTTTTTTCCAGATCTTTTGGTACGCCGAATGTCATCCGTAATGGTTTTCGTGCCGTAATCCGTTTGAACTTCAACTCCGGGGGTGCTTCATCTTGAGTTGCATCTTTTGCTTGCTCTTCCGTCTTCGCCTCGTGCGCATCTTGCGTGAGCGAATCCTTGGAAGATTCTAGCTTGGATATATCCAATTCGACTTCATCCTGATTATCATTTGTGCTGTAGGATCGTCGCGCGAAAGCCGACTTTGAGTGTACGGACGCGGTCTTGACGGTGCGCAACGGTCGAGTCTGCGTCAAAGTTGCTGATAGGATGGCTGCATTTTTGAATGTGGTGGGATTAAACGAAGGACAAAGACAGCGCCATAGTCCGTCAACTATGAGCCCTCTGAGTGGCATTGCGTGGGACTGAGCGGCGGTTGCGAAGAGTCCATATTATTTCGAAGGTCCGCATATTGGAACATAAATTGATATCACGTGATCTAAAGTACCATCTCCGCAATCCGTGTAGTTAATTGTCATTTCGCTAAGACGATATGCCTTTTTTAATATGATATAGAAGTTATATCATCGTTATCAATTGGTTACAGCATCTGAGCTGCTGTCAAGACCTGTTACAGTACAGAGCCATTACGCCAAAGCCATGCTGCACTAACCCGCCAAACCAGAAGCTTCATGTCATTTCATCCATACCACCTCCAACAGGGTATATTTCCGTCCATTCCGCTCCAAATGAAGTTTTTTTTAGCTGCCGCCTCGTCCCCGACCACGTCCCCGTCCTCCACGGCCACCGCCGCGACCCCGCTCTCGTCCTTCACCACGTTGTGGACCACCGCGGCCGCGATTCGAGGGTTGGTTCTGCTGCTGCTCTCTGACCAGGTCGATGATCTCTTCTGGAACTCGTAGATATTTGATCTGGACGTCGTTAGTGATCTGGTGCATATGCGCTGTACCGTTGGGAGTGACGCACGTTGTTGCCTCTGACGTAGACTTCCGGCAATCTGAAGAAGCGGTCTCCTTCTGGGCTGGTCTGAACGACTTCTTTGAGTGTCAAGTTCATCCAGTTATCACACTGGACCAGATGGCCGTTCAGAGTCTCTCCATTCTTCAGCTCGACCAGCATGGGGTGGCCCTGAGCGGCCGTCAATAGCCCTAATGGCAACTGTGCAGAACAAGATCGTTAGTGAAGCTCCTGCGACTAATCTGATAATAAAAATTCTTCTTAAGGAAAGGGTGATAGTTACCATGTTGCCAGCTTAGTTTGACAACAGATTTAGGTGATGATCGAAACCCCTCCTTAGCAGCAGCGCTCAGTGCCTGACGTGGCGTCCTGACGCCTGGGGGTAAATTGTAGGGCTGTTTCAGCAGTCCAAATCCACTTGTATTTTTGCTACCACATGGACTGCGGAGGAACAGATCAAAACGTTGAACGAGCGACTGGAGCTCCCAGACCAGCTGCACTTGCGATCATTACAAGTACAGCTTCGCGCCGGAGCCCGGAGAAAGAACAGCGCCGAGACCAGTTAGTAGTAGTTGATTGGTTCCCTCCATGATTCCTGCTGCGCCTCGTGCACCGCCCGGTCGGAGTCTGTTTCAACGCTTCAGCTCGAATTTGGGGGATCGTCCTAGGGCAATTGATCTGCGATCAACTCTGGAGACAGCCTTATCCCTCTATCTGATCCTTTTCTGATTCCCATTGTCCGTCATGTCCACCTGAGCCCGCCGCATGTCTGTAGTTCTCCAGCCACGATGCGCTGCTTAGCGAAGGCAGCTGTATTCTTGCTCGGACCCGCCGTTGTCCACGCGCTGACCACCTCTGCGGCTGATGATTCCGCAACCGACCCTGATTCTGAAGCCGCGCCTATACTATTGTGGCGAAGTCAGTGGAAACGAATCAAGTCCCGACGATGTTTATATACTGATTACTTTTTAGATGATAGAAATGCCGTTGTGAGATTTGGAGCTTCATGCCCGGGGAGTGTGGCCGTCGGAGACAATAGCCTGGTACGGAGGCCCGTTCACAGGATATTTGGACGCTTTCGCTGATTTATCTCTCTAGCTTCTCGAGTTCAATACTGGGGCAGCAAGTAAACCATGTGGGGAAGAGAGTGTATTCCTCAATGGAAAGGAATTGATACAGACATGGGACGGAAACTCGGGTCATGGATCCGGACCCATCGATAGGTTACCCTTCGACAATGCAGTTACCGCAGATCTGTCTGCCAGCTGGGAAAGCATCTGTATCCATTCTCCGCCGGATTCGCGCGACAATCGTACAGTCCAGCTTCTTACCGTCAGGATAGACCGCATTGGAGAGACCCATGTGGAGGATAATAATGTCGGGTTCACTGCTTCGTTCATGCAGACGGATGTGCCAGAGATACTTCGACTGGAAACACACTCTCTCAATTTATCAACAAACGACCTGGCTCTTGATGCATGGCGCAGTCCGTTCGAATCACAGAGATTGGAGAACCAACCGAACCTCATCGAAGTCGGAGATGATCAACTCGAGAAGCAGATAGAACGGGAGCTGACGAAGCTGCACGTCTTGAAAGCTCAGGCGGCAGAGATTCAGAGACAGATCGTGGAGGAGGAAGAGAGGATCCGGCAACTATTGAGACAGGATTGCACGCCACTTCTGTCCAAGTGGAAACAGTGCCGGAGTATTGGATGCATGATCAAAGTCTCATTACAGACTGTACCTGAAGTGTTCCGCCAGCTAAGGTACCAGTTTGCTCCGTTACCGACGTCTATGTCTGAAAAATTGGCACCAATCTGCAGTCAGGATGGCGGACCTCCCAGGGACGAACCCGATCCTCTTCCCACTCGTCCTAATCAGCAGCCGTCTGCTTCTGTAACTCAGGGGAATCAGACAAATGTCACACCAGACCGCGTGCCTGATGATGGAACGAAAACACCTTCCCCTACTCCTCAACCAGACACTCCGTCCCCCGACTTTGATTTGTCTCTTCATGATAAAATCAGAGCATTCGCGAGATCATGTTCCATTATACTTCTAGTCGCTACCCTCTCTACTGTCGTCTTCAGGTTGTGCCGTGATTCCATGACTTGTCGCCGACGACGGGCAGACTTGGCCGCGAGGCGCGAAGAACGACGGGCCCGTCGCGCGTACAGATCTGCGGCAAGACGCTATAGATGGAGACAGTGGTGGGAAGGTAGATCTCGTCAGCCCAGGCCATCTCCTGCTGCGAATCAGGCGCTTGATCCTGCGGATGACGCTGAACGGGGCCAGACTGTCGACTTGATTTCACACAGGGAGCCTGAACAAGGTGCTATGCAGGCTGAAATCTTGGGCCTACGGCGCGTATTTGAGTTCGTTGGCGAACTCATTCGAAATGATGACGACCAGGATCAGAACCATCGGCCACGACGGCAATCGCGTTATGAGATTGAAGAACTGCCTCGTGTTGGATCCTGGTCGAGAACTTCACCACCATCAAGTGCCGGATTGACATCTATGAACTCTCCGAGAGCAAGCAGCTTAATGAGCCTCGACACTGTTTCGTCGCTGACTTTAGAGACGCTGGATACGCTAGATAGCGAGCCTCCCGGTTACTATGGCTAATGTGGGATCTATCAATCAGTTATGCTATGATGTTCCCCGCCGCGCTGAAGCTGTAAAGTCACAGATGTCTGGCTAGTTGCATCACCATATCTGCGACCAAATCCCCATCACAGACTCATCTCACGATGTTCCGACAGCCTTTTGCTATCAATGGTCACGACCAGCTGGTTTAATTGTTAATAATGAAGGAAAGACCACCTACTTCCGGTCATCCTCCTCTCTTCATGCCCCTCTTTCAATTCTAGCGCTTATTGACTTGTCCATTTTTTTGCTGGTGTTACCGGAAAGGCGTAATATCGAAGGGCGGCGGGACACACAAATTCTCCTCCACTATCAAAAGGGTTGGACAGGGTGGATATTTTTGGAGAACTGTTTGATTTTTTTCTTCTTTTTTTGTTATTCATATGCTGCTGCTGTGGAATAATTATTGAAGCAGCCTAAATACTTTAAGTACTGAGTAATTAGTTAGTTAGTTACGGGCTATGGCTTACCCGACACACATAGTGATTATCTTTCTTCTCTTTTTTCTTAATATGGATTTATGAATATACTAGTATATTAGCAATCGTAATGAGTATTTTTTTTCTTTCTCCTCATACTAGTGTTGTTCGGTCGACGTTTATCCTCAAGACTTCCTACTGTGGACATCGTCTATTGCAATGGTAGACTAGGCATATCAACGTTTCTATTCAATCAAAGACGATGTATATAAGTAGTTAAGACAATGTGGGAAAAGAAAAGAGAAAAAGAGCATTATCAGATGCATCTACGCCTTAGCTCGTTTTGTCGCCTCATCATCCTCGATATCTTCCTCGTCTTCGATAACGGTGTATTTTCGCTTTGTGCGTTGGTTTCTGCTCGAGCTGCCATTGGTTTCCTGATCAGCGGCTTCTTTGGCTTCGAGTAATTCTTCTGCTTCCTCCTTTCGTGTCTGTAGGCTCTCCGCACGCGCGTTGAATGCTTTCAAGAGACTCTCGTAGCCTTCTTCGACGTTTGTTACTGTCTCTTCGAGCTTCTGAATGCGATCGCTGGGATCGAGCTGGATGAGCACGTCCCGGGAACGTTTGTACAGGCGCTGCTTGACTAGCATCCGCCACCAGTAGTATCGTCGGTCGTTTTCGTTCTCTGCGTTGTGCTTCTTGACTAGAAGACGGGTAATGTTGGCGCCGCCAGCAGTGCGGTGCTTGATGGGAATCCGGTCGAGCAAGAACATCTCCATGATGTGGGCGAACTGCGTCGAGGCGATCTTGTAGGATGAGCGGATGTCGTGGAGGAGTTTGGTAGGGATGATGGCAGCTGTGGGGACAAGGCGAGGTCGCTTCTTGATTTTCTCGAGTCCGTAAGGGTTAGGGTTGATGTTGACCTTGTGTTTGATGAACTCGGGATGCAGGAGATGGTAGTCAACAGTATCCCGAAGTGCATCAAAAGCTTCATTCGGATCCTCCACAGTCAGTTCCTCCACAGTAGGGTCATCGAAACACGCATTGTGGATCGTAGTGTAGAGATGAGTCCCATGGCCGGATGACTGGTGAGGTGGGAGGATAAGGAACTGAGCAATCCGTAGGCGAGATGGGAGCTTCGAGATATTGATCTCTGGCAGAGGGAATTTATCATTCTTAACCGTCGGTTGCTCCAGGGGATCTCTTTTGTAGAACCACCATCGATATGTGGTCGCATATCCGACTATTGAGTACTGTGAGGCGGTAGGTGTGGGAGGTGTGACTTTCTCGTATCTGTGACAATCGAATCAGTTACTAAATCGCATGAATAAGTTGTCGGGAACAATTTACACAAAATACACAGTCCATCTTTCCAGAGTCCATTCTGGGTCGTCCAGTTCAAGAGGTGTACCTGCTTCGATGAAGAATGACACGAAGATCTGGGCGCGGCCGAGAAGTGCGCGCACGGAGGGGTCAGCAAGAGACCCGGACCAGATCTCATAATTTCTGCCCTTTGTCGTGTAACTATGAACAAGCTTTCCAGGAGGTACAAAATCTTTGGTACCTTCGTCGTCCTGAATGGCCCTCTCGTACTCGGGAAGGCTGATGAAGGCAGCTGTAATATTTCATGAGCTGTTAGCATCGCGTAGGAAAAGTGTGATAAAAGAACAAGTATACGAACATTCTGGAATCCAATCTCTCAATGTCTTATTCAAGTCCACTGGAGCTGTGTCGGCGACCGCCTTAAACTTCTCATCATACGAGATATGGACGTGCGGGCGCAAATCATGCGCCGCGAACCGCAAGCGTATGATCAACCCTTTGTAGCCAAATATGGTCTCCTCATCGCCAAAAATCGGATATGTGAATTGAGGATGAAACGTCGAAAGAGTCTTCGGTTTTTCATCACCGGGCTGCACCAGCGTGAGGTGAACAGCGTCGTTGGCGTCGCAAGTCCCTGCGGAAAGCAAGCTTCATGAGTCCATGATGATGTTTGGGAAGAGACTAAATATGCTGGTTTCTTTCCACTTACAGTCACTGTCCGTCATGTTTCTAGTTGATGTGAATAGCTAGAGTATAGTTGACTGGATATGGTAGCCTTGATCGCGGCAATGGATGCGCCCGCGGTTCGAGATGTCTGAGCTCAATACTTGAGGCGCGTGTCGGGGATCGCGTTCAGCGGGAGCTGCTTCAGTATGACCACTTACGGTTAAGCCGTTGCGCCCCGTCACATGATATCATATCTACAAACGAACTACTAAACACTCAATTTTGACAGGTGACGAGCTATTCGCGAACTCCTTGACCTCTTATCAAGGGTCTAGAATATTATGTGACATGAGTCTCCACCATCCTCTATCCCCCATGGTAAATATAGCTCATCTTCTAAGGTAACATTGGGTCCAAATTCTAGTTAGTGGTGCTGCCCTGTGTAAGATGAATACAATATTTTTTTTGACTATTCTACCATTGTGTTGACCTAAATTTGCCCCCATATAGGTCAATATTCTGCGCAGCGATTATTGTGATATCCAAAACGTACAGTTTGTGAGAAAGTTGAGCTGGGGCGGGGAGTTCACGGCAACAGCTTCTTGGCGGGAATTTGCTCTCCCGCGTGGGTCTTACAAGGGCATAACTAAGTTAGAGACAACTTCTTAATTAAGCACTCCCTGCGAGACATCGAGATCCTACTCTGTTGCACAACACTTCCGACCCTGGCCCATCCTTTAATTTGTCTTCATTTCTCTTTAATATCCTTTGTACAACAATCTCGGGCTACCTATTGGGCCGGGAGAATCGCCGTGACGAGCGCAATTTGCGTCACAGGGCGGAAGTTGACACCATGTTCGAAGCCCTCTAAGATCTGTACAGGGAATTGAACAAACAAAGCCCACCATGGAGGGTCTTTTCACTTTGCTCATGTTGAGCATTGTGATGGCGATTACGTGAGCAATTGATGACCTTATCATTGCAATTTTGAGGACGCTGTTAACTGAGCTGCCTTGCCATAGTTCCTTCATCGTTGGCTTGCTACCCCTGACCTTCACACTCTCTCCATCGCAATTGAGGTTGATATCCTCCATTGGAATGGGAGTCCTAGTCGGGACATCTCTTATCGTCATCATACCAGAAGGCGTGGAAACACTCTACAGCGCAAATGCCTACCACAAGGCAAAGGATACTGTAACGCGGTCTGTGGACGTCAATTGGCAGCACAGCGGTCCTGCTCCTGTACTCGCTTCCATAAAATCGTCTGCTGAAGTTCCTACAATCTCTCATGGGGCAGTTTTTCCAAGAGCAGCGCAACCAGAAAGTGCATGGATCCCCTTGGCAGAGGAACTACATACAACAGGGCCAGATAGCCAGGTTGCCAAGGAGAGACGATACGCGCAGCCCAAGGAGAGATCTCAAGATGATAAACATGATGAGAAGACCGAAAAAGATGAGGATGAGAGCTCCGCACATGCCTGGATAGGGATCGCTTTGATTAGTGGGTTCATTCTCATGTATCTCATCGACAAGCTTCCGGAGCTGGCGTCATTTCCCTCAAAACAGCAGAGAACACCTTACCATATTTCTCTGGATAACTTGGGGTCAGGCTTGCGTCGTAGTTCCTCCCCCTCTCGGGATGGTATGTTGGAATCAGGGAACAGTTCGAAACGCAGCCACAGCTTTGCAACTACAACCGGCCTAGTAATTCATGCTGCGGCGGACGGGATCGCGCTGGGAGCGTCCAGTTCAAATGCAAGCTTGAGTTTCATCATATTCCTTGCCATAATGGTTCACAAAGCTCCTGCGTCCTTCGGGCTTACGTCCATTCTACTCAAACAAGGGCTTTCGAGTCGTACCGCTAGGGCTCACTTGCTCGTCTTCAGTTTGGCAGCCCCCATCGGTGCGCTATCAACCTTTCTTTTCGTTCAAACACTAGGCTCCGGGTTGAGCGGTGATGAGGCAGGGACTCGATGGCGGACGGGTATGCTTCTGTTGTTCTCTGCAGGCACTTTCCTGTAAGTATTTTTTTACCCCAGTGGATTTCCACCTTGTTGGATATTGACTGACAGCTCAAGGTATGTTGCTATGCACACCATGCAAGAAAATAGTCCGAGTTCGACATCTACTGATGTGAATACGAATGGGTACGGCGATGGAAGAGACAATCAGCAACGAGCATCTAAATCAATGAGAGACTTGATTGCCTCGGTCATTGGGATGATCCTACCACTATTCTTGCAGATTGGCCATGCTCATTAAAGTGAGCACCGCTGGCTGGGAGATGCCAGCCATTTATTTGGACGGATAATATACCCTTTTAAGTCGACCTCTTGAACTATCTGCGAATAGTCAGGCCCTTATATAAACTAGGGAACAACCCTAGTGGATCTTCTACGTGCTATGCAGCGAACTGATGCTCAAAGTGGGCGGGAAAACCGGGCTTTTAGTGGAAAGCCATCCATTTTGTAAAACTCTTTTTTTTTTTTTTTTTTTTTTTTTTTTTTTTTTTTTTTTTTTTTTTTTTTTTTT
>JAPVCG010000063.1:1440656-1535012 GCA_029606305.1 Paecilomyces fulvus
TATTCATTGTACGTGTACTTCTTCGGATTGGTATAGATAGAGCTGCGTTTTCCAAAAGGACTTTCAACGAGGTTTGCAATCGTACGTATTCAGCGAATAAGCCATCGCCGGTGATCTCTTGAAGCTCGAAGGAACAATCCGTCATCTCGGATCACCCATCGAAGCCTCGATCCGTGCCACGGTTCGAAGCCTTATACCGAGCATCTCACCCAAGGACTTGGGATAACTGTATATAAGCTTTCACTACGTCTGAAGGAGCCTCAACGCCAGATACGACTGGGGCTCGTCATCATCGAACGCCCTACATCGCATCGCCATGCTGACTCTCGTGAGTGATCATGGCCACGAACGAGCCGTTGATCTGCCCAGCGAGCGTGCTGTCTTCGTTCAGGGCGGCCTAGGTTCTTCTCCCTCTATTCCGTTGGTCTGTGTCCGTTTCAAGGGTGAGGCGTGGAGCAGAACAGTCGCCACGATCCCTACAAGGCCCCTCGCGTCCAGCCGGTCGCACGATTCTTGACGAGATTAGATAGTACCTCTTTATTCTCCCTGCGCTGCGGGTGGAACCATGATGACAGGATCGTGGTCGAGTTCCTCGTGGCCATTTCTCCGATCAATTTTATTGTTATTGTCTTAGATCCCTTCCGGCGTGAATGTCGCAATCCAACCGACGCTGTCCTTCGATGCTTGGCGCAGTTAGTGACCGCACCTGACCCCATCCCGACGTCGCATGGCCGAGTCAACTTCAGTCTTCATCTTTACGTCCGTTTTTGGGGAGAGAAGAGTCCTTCAGCAGCATCTGGACAATCCCCCCGAGTCGTCCCTGAAGAGATCCGACGGACGTGCCTCCACGACACGATTCACCCCCGGCGGATGGCTACACTCCGCCTCTCTTGATCCCCCTAGGTGACCTAAGCGCCTGAGCCTAGTAACTAACTATCTCCGTTCCAACTCGAGTTTCGCCTCTTTCGAGCTCACTTTGGAGTCTGCTTATGGGTCTAGTTCGCTGCTGTCCCTTCGTATAGTCCTCTCAGAAGACCGGGATCCACTATAAGAAATCTTTGTCCATGACTACAAGGTGCACGCCGCCGCGCTCCCTGAGCGAACGGCGAGCGTCTTTGTTGAACACCGCAGGCGGCCAGCCAAGTCCACGCAGTATACCCGAACCGCTTTCTTCCATCCAGTCTCGAGTGTCAGGAGGCAGGAATATGGTTTCCAGTTTCCCAAACTCCCACCCGAGGCCTCTCCCGACTCCTAATAAGCCTATCTCTCCCTTACCCCCGAATCTGCTACCGTCAGCGCCGACATCACCTCCGACACCCGCCCCTAGTCCAACACCGCACCAGAGACCTCCCAGCTGGCAGACGTCTCTGGAGGAGGAAGAGGACGCTTTCCTCTTGAATACAAGGATACATTTCAGCTCTTTGGGGAGCGTACAGAGGCAGAAGTTCCTGGCAGGCATTCTGAATCTTTGCGATAACCAGCAGCTCAGCTTTGTCTCCAGCTTCGTAAGCCCTCGTCTGAGAAAGGACCCTTTCCAGGCGTTCCCCAACGAATTATGTTTAAGGGTAAGGAAATAGTCACTCAAATCTGACAGCTAGAGGAAATGTAAGCTGATGTAGCACTCCGACTAGGTGCTATCTTTCATAGACGACCCAAAGACGTTGGCTAGAGCATCACAGGTGTCAAAGCGATGGAACGAGCTTCTGAATGACGATATGACGTGGAAGAATCTATGTGAGAAGCATGCGTACGCATACAGGAGGGGCTCAGACGATGAAAGAGACTTCATCGATCCTTTCCACCACCAGGCTTCGTCATCCCTGGCCAGCGCCACCTCTTTCCGACGACCTCAGAGGAGGTCGAACATTAGTGGTTTGCGTGCCGCCGACAGTGTTCCCGATCTTTTTGGCAGTTCAGCTTCCGATAACCCCTGGTCGATCACGCCTATTCGGAAGCGACGAGTCAAGCCATCTTCTTATAGGGCCCATTTTAAGCAGAAATATATGGTCGAATCGGCCTGGAACAAGGGCGGGCGGTGTACGCAGAGGCACATCACCCCGGATCAGGGTGTTGTTACTAGCCTACATCTAACGCCCAAGTATATTGTTGTCGCATTGGACAACGCGAAGATCCACGTTTATGATACGAATGGAGATAACCAGAAGACGCTCCAGGGACATGTTATGGGTGTATGGGCTATGGTTCCATGGGATGACATACTTGTTAGCGGAGGATGTGACCGTGAAGTCCGGGTTTGGAACATGGCCACTGGGTGAGTACTGTCGACAAACCTAACAAACCTAAAGTTGCATGTGTCGACTAACCCATCTATTCTTACATATAGTGCTGGCATCCACTTGCTACGAGGTCATACGTCCACCGTCCGTTGTTTAAAAATGTCTGACCCGAACACTGCCATTTCTGGGTCAAGGGACACCACGCTGCGGATATGGGATCTAGCGACTGGGATGTGTAGAAATGTCCTGGTTGGGCATCAGGCAAGTGTGAGATGTCTAGGGATCCATGGTGATCTTGTTGTTTCGGGCAGCTACGACACGACCGCACGTATATGGAGTATTTCGGAAGGCCGCTGTTTGCGGACTCTTTCTGGCCATTTCAGCCAGATTTATGCGATCGCCTTCGATGGTAAGAGGATCGCAACCGGTAGTCTCGATACGAGCGTTCGGATATGGGATCCTCACACCGGGCAGTGTCATGCAATTCTGCAAGGCCACACATCCCTTGTCGGTCAATTGCAGATGCGCGGCGATACGCTTGTCACCGGTGGTTCAGACGGGTCAGTTCGAGTCTGGTCTCTGACCAAAATGGCACCTATTCACCGATTAGCGGCCCATGACAATAGTGTTACCAGTCTTCAATTTGACAGTACTCGTATTGTGAGTGGTGGCAGTGATGGTCGGGTGAAGGTTTGGAGTCTTGAGACGGGTCAGCAGCTGCGAGAGCTGTCTACACCTGCAGAGGCCGTCTGGAGGGTCGCCTTCGAGGACGAAAAAGCGGTGATCATGGCGAGCCGAGCCGGTCGTACTGTCATGGAGGTATGTTCTTTCTGGACATTATTCATGTCAATATGTCTCTTCACCGTTTCGAGAATCTTTGTACTGATCATCAACCGTTCATAGGTCTGGTCTTTCGCCCCTCCTGAGGAAGTCTACGGTAATTCAGTGGCCCTTGAGAGTGCATCGAGTACTCCCGGGTTAGGCCCAACCAGGCAGAAGCGTGGCAGCTCTTCAGATGTCAGTAGACACAGGGCACCTTCCTCTGACCCTGTACCAGCAATATCATTGGCTGGTGATAATGACCAGCCGATGCTAGATGCCCCTTGAGAGCTCATAATAGGACGGCTCAACTAGTAGTGGGCGCGCCCTACTCCCGATTCTATTTAATGCAACCTTTCGAATTAAAACAGGAGTCATAGATGGGAGTTACCATGGCTTGTTGGAAAGCCTCTGTGATTCTGATCTACTCCGAGAATCTTAATACCACCATACTTGCATATTTGATATTTTTTTGGATCAGCCACTGCCCTTTTCTTTCCCCCTATATTGATATCATGAGTTCGTGGAGTTAGGCTGTGAATGTATTTGGCGATCGACCTTGTTGACCCTCTTCGAGTCTCCCCGAGCGTGCATTTCAGAGGGTCCGATGATACCCGCCATGTGAGAGCGAAGCATAAATTATCAGATCTTCTTCAGTTGCAAAAGCGAAAATATCATCTAGTTGCATAGCGTTACCAGCACTGATCTCATAGTTCATATCAAGAGTTTCATTGAGACTACAGCAGGTCCCGCCAAAGGAGAAACCCTCCTGGTCGTCCAAGTAGCCACCATTCTCAACCACATATGATCCCAACAGTAATAGCTAATAATAATAATAATTCTTCCATTTTAGAGAGCATTTTTCAGTCAGAGACTATGCATGCTCTATCATCAATCTATATACACACAGTGCCATCCATCCTCATGCTAGGAGGCATGGTAGAACATGATTCCATCTAACCCCATAGCGCTATCTGACAATAGTCTACACCATATTGAGCTCTAGTCCAAGGGAAACACTGTGTTATAATCCTGGATTGGGCCCCCCAGCCAATCAGAGGATTCTTTGGTGCTCTGGCCTGGTAGTAGTCTTAGCACATCGACTACTCCCACCACAACACAGTTTGTGATGGACAGGACTTACTGCATCCTGAGGAGTCGGCTTTAGATTGACATCATATAGGCAAACTTGCCGCGACGCATTGCATGAAACGATTTACAATTTGACGGAATAAAATTGAGTCTTGGATCTGCTTCAGTACGCTTCAGCCGTAAGTCATGGTATACAGGGGTAGGCCAAGCGCCGGCTGTCACCTGTGTCGAAGACGGAAAATCAAGGTAAGTACATACCGTCCTTGTTCATTATTGAGCATCGTTTTGGGAGAAGTCATCCTGTGAGACTGATTGCCAGTGATAGTGTGATGAGGCAAGGCCAACGTGCCGCAACTGCGCTGTGCATCGGGTGCAGTGTCCTGGTTACCGGGACAGCTTTGTCATTCTCAATGAAACCAACAAAATCAGACAGTGGGCGAAGAAACGGAGAGCCCCAGAACGCCCGACCCAGGTGTCCCGAATCGAGGATGTTCCTCTCATCAGATCCGTTAAAACACCCCTAGGAGATTCAACATGGGAACATCGGGCATTATGTTATTTCTTCGACCAATATACTGGAATTTCAGGCTCCAAACAGCACTTCCATCACCTCGAGTTTCTACCAGGCCTTTATATCTCATCCCGACTGAATGCTGACCTCGACAACGCTTCTTCCTCCCTGTGTTGGGCAGTGGAGGCAACGGCCCTCAGCGCTTTGGCAAACAGTATGAAAATACCTGGCCTTATCGTCAAAGCCAGGCGAAATCATGGGAATGCCTTGCGTTCAGTCAATATAGCTCTCTGCTCGCCCCATGATGCCATTAGAGATGAGACTTTTGCTGCCATAGTACTCCTTTCTCTCTTCGAAGACATCAACGGCGAGAGAATGAGGCTGGCTAGTTCGCATGCTATTGGATTCCATCTACTCATGAAGCTCAGGGGTAAAGCCCAACTGAGTTCTGATCGCGGTCGTTCTCTATTCGGCTACGCATATAGACAGTTGGTATGTTTCTGCAAGTATAATAAAACCTGTCCCTCCGACGTATGGCTGACTCGGGTCTAGCAAGTTGACATGCTGAACCTGGGCGGGGGATCGAAGATCGACTTAACCTGGTTGATCAAAGTGCTCGATCGTTCCGATGGGTTGCAGGGCCTCATGTGTACTACCGTCAAAGTCAGTCGATTTGCTCAAGAGGTACGCCAGACGTTGATGATCAGGGAAGGAGTTTCCGATATCCTCACGGAAGCAAGAATACGATCATGGATTGAGGCTGGAATACTGCTCGACTCGGAGCTGAGCCGGTGGCATGAGAACGTGCCAGAAACGTGGCTGCCACGCACGGTTCAATCTAAGGAACGAGAGCCACTCCTCACGTATGCAGATGTATCGATTGCAGGCTTCTGGAATCGTTATCGTCCTGTACGCATCATTCTCCAAAGTACTCTACTCGACATTTTACACAGTACGGCATCGCGAAGCGTCTGTGGTCAAGATCGCCTCGCCGATGCTGCAGAGCTTCTTGAGATCCCCCCGCCCAAGATCGTCGAGCAAATGATCTCTGATACGTGCAGGAGCATACCCTTCTGCCTCGGGGACGTTAACGCCCTTGGGAATCCAGTCACAGTTCACATGCAGTCATCCGAGCCATGTCGTCCCCGGGTTCGAGCCGCAGAAGCGTATGAGTTGCTGTGGCCATTATGGTTGATCACTGCCTGCGTCGAGGCAACGCCGGAGCAAGTCAACCAGGCTAAGATGGCTCTGATGCGGCTGGGGTCTATGTTTGGAATCAAACTAGCATCTGCAATGGCCCATAAGGCGGGTCAAGCTTTTCCGATCGCTTTCTTGCGATAAGATTTGTATAATATCACTTTGTTTCGCTAGCGCTCAACAATTATCTTACGAGGTCTACAGTATACATTTCGGGGCTGAAATATATATTCAATCTACGAGCTTCATGAATATATTCTTCAGCTGTGGACAAGGACCGGAAATACCTATCAATCAAGTCGATGAATTCCAGAACTATTTCTGTTTTTGTGAAAGCCTCGAGTCTCCTGTCTTGATCTATTGTTTTTGTTCCTGCTCCTATCTTATCCGAGCAGCCTGGTGGGTCGGTCCTCATCGATTAGATAGCGCGTCGATCGATCAAAAACGCACAACATGAGCTTGTACACGACTGGAAGCAAGCCGATAAGGGATGGAATGAGTACTATCTACTCTACAGCTGTGGGTATGCTCTGTATCAATAAGACAGAAGCAGAACGGCGTTGATGTTGTTACATTCCAAGCTGAACATGCAAACGGAAGTAGATACGTCATTGCGGTCATTTCCGGGACTGATGAAAAGAGCAGATAGTCCAACTTTAGTCATGACTCTCCAAAGGACCTTATTCGATCTGCTCAGCTTCAAACCCCAGGATTCAGTGAGTAGTGCTCACGGATCACCGGAATACCAGTTAGTAGTACACACGCACTCGGCTGGCACAAGCACTCTGACGTCTTAGTCCGGTACCTGGACTCCCTTTCCGGGCTGGTGATTGTAAGCAGGTCTACTACTCTGCTATAACAGGAAGAGGAAGTGGGCAGTATCCATCATTACTGCTTCTTGGATTTTCTCTCTCCCCTCTCTTTCTTTTGTTCTTATCGTCGTGGTGCAATTGTAAGTTAGAGTTCAGCAATTGCGATCGTTTACGCTTTTCTTTCACCGGAAGTCCATGTGCAGAGTGCAGCGGCTTTCAAACCGACGAACCATCTGTGGGATAATATAGAGATATCGATTGTTAGCACGGGAAGGTACACGATATGGCGCAGTCACAAGAAAGAAAGCTTCCCTTTGGGAAGATCGAGCCTTACTCGAGCAAATACTTCCTGAGCTGTGCCCTGGGAGGAATAGTCGGTAGGTCGCATATTATGTATATTGGAGTTCAAAGGCTAACAGCGCATGTTTTCAGCTTGTGGTAAGTTCAACACAGGACGCAATACGCATCTATCAGAAGACCCCTTACTGATCGCCCAGGCCCAACGCATACCTCCGTCACCCCTCTTGATCTGGTCAAGTGTCGTCGTCAAGTCGACCCGAGCATCTACAAGTCCAACTTGTCCGCATGGCGCACGATCTTCGCGGAGGAAGGACTCCGGGGAGTCTTCTTCGGTTGGGGCCCGACATTCGTCGGATACTCTTTCCAGGGTGCTGGGAAATATGGATTCTACGAGGTCTTCAAGCACTGGTACGGCGACCAGCTGTTCCCCAGCTCGAACCGCACCTTGGTCTACCTGGGCGCCAGTGCCTCGGCCGAGTTCCTGGCGGATCTGGCGCTCTGCCCGTATGAAGCGATCAAGGTCCGCATGCAGACCAGCCTGCCGCCCTATGCACATAGTCTGCGTGAGGGATGGAGTAAGATTGTCGCGCAGGAGGGCGTCTCCGGTCTGTACAAGGGTCTGTACCCGCTCTGGGGTCGACAGATTCCCTACACGATGACCAAGTTCGCCAGTTTCGAGGAGACAGTCAAGCAGATCTACAAGTTCCTGGGCAAGCCGAAGGAGAGCTACAACGCGCTCCAGCAGACCGGTGTCAGCTTCCTCGGTGGTTACATTGCCGGTATTCTGTGCGCCATTGTCAGTCATCCGGCAGATGTGATGGTCAGCAAGCTGAATGCGGACCGACAATGTAAGTCTCCATTCATGATTACCTAGTCCATAGATGTGGAATGAAAAGCGTTGCTAACATCCTTTCTCAGCGGGTGAATCTGCTGGCAGCGCCATGTCGAGGATCTACAGCAAGATCGGTTTCGCCGGATTGTGGAACGGTTTGACCGTCCGTATTTTTATGCTGGGAACATTGACCGGTTTCCAGTGGCTGATGTAAGTCATTGACTGCTATGTTAACGCTTTTGGATGGTGCTAACTTCTTGCAGTTATGATTCCTTCAAGGTGTTCCTGGGTCTTCCCACCACCGGAGGTCACTAGAATTAAAAAGGAATATTGTCACTCACAACCACGAGTTCTTTTTTTTAATGAGGCTACTCGATGTCATGCATTATGTTCGGTCTTTCTAGCTGCTATTTGGTAGACGGTTTTCGTTCGTGCCATTCTGGTTGGCTGTCTTGAGGGTTGAGTCTTTGCAGTATGGAGGATAGAGTGATTTTCATAGAATAAGAATTGAAGAAAATAGATGAAAATTATGAAATCTGTAACTGAAAATATTGACAATAGCATCGTCAGTAGATTTCTATATCATCCTCACCGCCTTGACGCAACCACCCGGCAGAACGGGGTTCGCAGGCTGGAGATCTCGCCTCGAGGCTTCACTGGATATTTAGCATCGGTCGGTAAGCTCAGCAGGATTCTTCTCAGGGGAGCGCAATTTTCCGTCCTGCACCTTCACTACAAAACATCTCCCTAACACCTCACAGTCGACGAGGAAGACACTGTCGCAATCTAGTACTCCACCGATCGCCCTTTGTTCCACCTGCGTACTCGATCCTCCAAGCGTCGTCCTTCCGGAGACTCGAGGATCCCAGGCGCAATAACACTTCAATATACTCAATCTTCTGTTGTCCGAGTAACTCGATATTCCTTTTCCTCACCTTTCCATCTTCTCATCCCCACATCGACCCGTACCATCCCACCCATCTCGGCTTTCCTCATCTCCAATCCAAACCACCATGGAATCCAACACAACGACCGGTGTTCCACCACCGAACCCTCCTAGTGTGGAAGCAGCCTACAAGCGCAAATGCATCGCTCTGAAGAAACGCCTGAACGAAATCGAGGCCGAGAATGAGATGATGCGCGTCCGCAACCAGCGCGGTCTGAAGTACGTCCAGAAAATGCGCCTCGAGTCCTGCATCCTGCTCGAGCGCCTCGCCAAAGTCACCGGCATGGCGGACGAAGCCCAAGCCGGAGTCAGCCCGGAGCTGCGCGCTCGCGCGGCAGCGATGATGTCCAACGCAGCAGCTCTGAATGGAGCAGCGGCGAATCTCGGAGGAGAGAACGGAACCGCTGGTGGATATCTGGATGATGAGACGGAGGGAAGTTCAGACGAGCAACCGCCTACGGTGAGTATTTCTCTCGGCTTTCTATCGTCTCTGTGTTGATATCTCTTTTTATATAAAGCCTTTACCAAAAAGCTATGTTTCTAACGCCTGAGACTAGCCCGAAGAACGTCCGCTACGAATCAAGCGCTCGCGAAAATCCAATGCCCCTCTAGATATCGAAGGCGAAGAAGAGCCTACGAATAACAACAACAACACAGAATCAGCCTCCGCCGCGCCTTCAGGTGCTGTCGATTCTTCCCTTCCTGCCATCGCTCCCGCCCCTTCTCAAGAGGAGCTGACATCCTCGTTCCGTGTACGGACCGGCAGCAATGGTTCTGCAGGCCAAACTGCCCATAATAATAATAATATCATGAATAACGGAACGGAGCCGACGTTAGCAGCACCACCGCCAGCTGAGTCTGCATCAGCCATGGAAGTAGATCCGAAGGAAGAACCGAATGAGGAAAGCTAGATGATTTGGATTTTTTTTTAGTTTGTCTTTTTTTTTAAATTCTGGCGTGGGATAAATCAAATTATTTCTACTTTTGTATTTTATTCAACCTTTTTTTCTCTCTTCTTTATAACAATGGAAATGGAGCTAGTTATATCGTCTCATTAAGAATATTAGTTAAGGGAGGGGAAAAAGTCATTCGAGAGAGAAGATATGCAATTAATTAATCCCTTTTGAAGATAAACTTATATCAAATATGAGGGAGACTAAGAAAAGAAAATGTGGCGTGTTCAAGTAATATATATATTTATGACCAAGAGAGGCCTCCTCCGCATTTTTACTATTTCATCGACTTAGTTCTTCATTTCCCTTTATATAACTATCTCGAATGGGATCATGTAGAGGGTTTGTGGATATATATATGTAAATGTAACTCTGGTTATATATATCTACAACATGATAGATAGTTATGATAGCAAAACGGAAAGGGTGAGGATGTATTGTATTAAGAAATTTTATTCCCGTTTTTCTTTTCCTGTCTAACGTAATTAGTTGATGCCTGTCGTGTTAATGACGACGCGGGTTGAGGTAGGAGGTAGTTAGGGTACTTGGTACGAAATGCGGACAGTCTCTCTGGTTCGTGAAATGCTAGATGCAAGGACGATAGGGATGATGACAACGCGGATGGGGATGCAGATAACGATGATGCGCAAGATGCAAATTTCAATGAATGTACAGGGAGGAAGTCTCGATTTCTGAACAGGTTGAGAGGAATCCAAACGCCTGGCGCCAGAGGCAAAGGAACTCAGAGAGGTGGATGCAATGCACGGTGAGAGGCATAGTGGAAGGGCCCAGATGATGACGTGGTATAGGAATAGAGACGGCCGTAAAGATAGGCACACAGTCAAGGTCTAATTTAATCGACTCCAGCATACAAATCGACGACAATGTTGATTGCTGCAACCAGGATTTCAGCAGCGATTAAGACGATGACTGTATTTCGAAGTCAGTATACATGCTCTAAACTCTTTTTTCGAGAATAGAAAGGCTCACCGATCCATTCGAGGTATTCGCCGTGTCGATGACTGAGCTGATCCTTCAGTACCGCCAACAGATCCGCAATGACGTCCAACCGCTCCGTCAACAGACTCACTCTCTGATCCATCTCAAGATAACTCCGCACTGCCTGATACACTGGATCCAGTTGCGGCTCTGCCCACATGAGCTCGGGACTGTCAAGGACCGAGCCTTGCAGATGGATGTTGATCCGGAGAATGAACAGCTCCCCGATCTGCATATTGATCTGTTTCCTGGTCAAATTGACGCCACCGGTCTGCGCAATCTGCGCTGGCAATGGCGAAGTCGTCGAGATCGTCTCCGATACCAAGTCTTCGAAAAGCGACGTCTTGACTGACTGAGAGAGGGCATGCGAGATAGCCAGCTTGATCATGAAATTTCGCGGTTCACGTAACGAGATGAAGTCATTGTATATCCGTGCCTGGTAGTCGCGGGCGTAGTAGAAATTGAAATTCTCGACCTGCGTATCTTCCGGACTCAAGACTGAATTGGCGAACTTCGATACATCTGCTAAAAATCGCGATTCCTGGGCAGGTGTCATACCCCAGATCACGACCGTTCCGTAGTCGAAGAGGAAGACTTCTGGAGTGTGGATCGTGGTGTCGAGATCCGACGTAGACTCCACTCGCGAGGGCGACATGGCTATGGCATCTTCTGCACGACTCCCGGTGTCCGTCTGCGTCGAAAGATCGATTAGATCTTCTCTTCTGCTCTTGGTATTCCCCTCGACTTCAACCGCGCTGTCCGAATACCTCCGCTCATTCTGCGGTCTTTGTTTCACCTCTGGCGCACTTTGAGATTGCGATTGACTCTGCTTCTGCTCGTATTCGTAGTCGTAGGGCGAATAGACGCATTCGTCGAACAGCTTCGGGTTGGCTCCTCTTGTCTTTGCTCTGGACTTGAGGAATTTGATGACACCATCCAAACGGTAGGCACTGGCCGTGCAATATGCGGTCACACGGGGCAATCGTTCCCTGTCCGCCTTGCCCAATCGCGCAGCATGGCTTCTCGCAGCCGGTTCTTTGATTCGAGTAATCTGCGTATAGACGTCTCGCGGGATATCTTCATCGATTGGGTCTTCGCCTTCCCTAATCGGGTCCGGCAGCAATTTCAGCTTCTGCGCATTTTTCGTCGTTCTCTGCGGTCCAATCTTGGATGCTGGCGCGGTGGTGGTGGTGGTGGTGACGGTGCTGTAAGGAGCTCCATGGCTGTTTCGACGACGAAGCTTGCTATTCAAGGTTGACAACATCGGCTGACTAGATGGGACATTGCGGATAGGAGCTGAACCGGCCTGAAGCGGTCTCACTGTGGCAGCCGACGGCGATGATGCTCCTCCATATGTGCTGATTGTGGTTAGAGGATTGAAGGTTACCGTCCTGGTCGGGCGGTCGCTTCGCGGTGACGTATCTGAGCTTCTGGGACGTTGATATTGGGGAAGCAATGGGGAACTTTCGGTGGTCGCCATGACGGATGTCACATAGAGAGATCCGACTTGAAAGATATATACTAATGGACCAATGCCTCGTCAATTGACGTCGAGAGAAGAATACACGAGGTGAAAGAAAGCAGGCCGAATTGCGTTGATCGCTCGGAGCTCTGATCCTGCACGTGCGCTGGTCCCGCCGCGCTGGTTTTCCCTTTTCCGGATCCATCAACTGATTAATCATGATTGGGATGTACCATTATCAGGCGGATTCGAACAGAACAGAGAATTCAATTACATGTATTCTTTTTAGTTAACTGTCGCAATGTCATAACGATTTATGGACATTCTCTGAGGAAAACACTGGAGCAATAGCACCATTGGAGATGAGAATTCTAACCGTCAAAACGAAGCACCGCTAATTTCTCAAACAACGCCAGTAATAAAACCAAAAATGACCCACTCGCATACAAGAAGACATAATATCGCATCTGGTATCATAGGAAATGTATCACTTCTTTTGAATACAAGAGACTGGATCACGTAATCTTCAATCACTCAAGCTCATAGAACTCGTTGCTGAAGCGCGCTGTGGACTCTTGAGGAGAAAAATGAAAAAAGGACTTTTTTTATTGAGACTTCAGCGGCTGCGCACGAAACCAGAGGTGCCTCCGGTTGTTCGTCTCAAGCCATTGACCTGGGCGACGTTGGCACGTTTTCCCGTCAACCAACTCTCCCTGAGGTTCCGCCCAGCTTTCGAAACTTTTGGTGCCAAAGCAGGTGTGGATTTTTTCCCATCCAACACTCTGACAGTCGTACTGCCACGCTTAAGATCTTTCGGCGCTTTCTCCACCTTCTCGAGGAACCGCAGCTTGTTCGGTTTCTGAGGCTGTGACATTGCCTCTTCCGGAGGTGGCGTAGGAGGTCGAACGTCAGGAGCCGCATTGAGGATTTCGTCTGGAAGAAGTGCTGGGAGGGCAGGTCGTCGAGTGTCCTGGGTAACAGATCCTTGGAGGGTTGCAGTACTTTCGGATAGAACATCATCCTGGTATTCTGTCTTTCTCTTCTTGTTCGCCGTCTTAGCTTGCGATTTGTGCAGCTCATCTAGTTGTCTTCTTTTTTCCTTCTTCAGTAGTTCGGCCCTAAGTGCACAGTTAGCTATTAGATCCAAGAATTTTATTCCGATGAGATAGAGGATGGTATCCTACTTTTGTCTTGCTCGTTCCTGCTTTTGCGCTTGCTCCTTCATTCGCAACAGCTGTGCGGAGTTGTCGATAGCTTCCGGAGCCTCGTCATCATCACTCTCTTCAGCAGATTGAGCACTATTCTGTTGTGTCTCCTGCACTTCTTCAACCGGCTCATCAACAGCAGGAACTGGCTCCTCGCTTCCAAAACGGAAATGCTTCGGTTTCTCCGCTGGCGTCACTGTCGCTTCAGATGTACTATTCGTATTTCCATCGCTATTCATCTGTTCATCTTCCGAGGTTCTCTTTCTCCGCTTGCCGGATTGACCATTCGTCTTTGCAGAGCTTGCAGATTCTGCTTTTCGCTTCCCATTTCCCACTCCAGATCCATTAACCTCTGGGGAAGATTCCTTCTCCCGGGGCCGAATGCGTCCATTTCTCGTAGCCGTCACCATCTTGGATGTCTCTGAGGTTGCGCTGTTGGGACGTTCTGGTGCCGCGGCGGGGTCGGAGGTGTAGTCTGCGTCTCGGGGAGATTCCTCTACGGAGTCCTTCTTTGCAAACAAGCCCTTGGCCGCTGTGACGAACTGCGAGAACATAAGGAGCAAAAGGAAAAGCAAAGAGTACCCACCAGCCCCAATCTTGGCCAAGGCGAGACGTGAATAATGGAGAAATGTTGTTGCGGCCTATATAATCCGCCAATTCGTAGGATTTCCGCTTTCTTTTTTTTTAGACTGGAATGCCCGCCCGGGGTTACGTTTCGCCGATGGGCGGAAACCCTAATCGGTCTGAGCTACTTGTCTAGGTAAATATTCCTATTATTGGGACATAAAGATGATGGTGAGATGATAGATAAATTAAAAGCACCACATGATATATTGTTCATGGTATCATAAACATCACTCAACGCCAGAATAACACCAATCAATAAGATCCGAGACCAGGACTGATCCTGCCCTAAACTCCGTAGAATGCCGTGTCCAAAATATATAGGGAAATAATGATGAGCTCGAAATGAAAAAAAAAAGGAAACAAGACTGCGGTTGAAGTCGACTCATTGCGCAGCCACCATTTGGCCCCTCTGCATGAGTTCTTCTTCAGCGCCCAGGAAGTCATCTTCACCCGTATCGCTCGCATCATCCCAGAATTTCCCATTCTCTTCTTCATCATCCCCACTCACTGCCCACATGCTCTCCCTCAGACGCTTATTTCGCTCTCGATCTTCTTCGATACGTTGTTCGATCTGTCGCTTATCGACACGAAGGGTACCGTTGGTCTTAGATCCCCGGGGAGTCCCTTTCGATCTGCTGCCCGGCTCAGCTCCTTCAACTGGTTCGAGATCGAGATGCGCTGGATGAGTTTCTCGCTCCTTAAGACTGCTGTCGATTTCTAATACAGTCTCCGCGGAAAGGACCGATTTGCTCTGCAGGCCCTGGAGGACCCGACGGACATGTTTCACGTTCGCGGCGCCTGATCCATCCGCCGGTGCAACAGCATCCACAACACGTAGAATATCCCTCTGTATCATCCGGACGTAGTCGAGGTGATTTTCCTTCGTGGCCATGTCGCAGAGCTGCTCGATGAAATACATGATGTTTGCTCGATTGTTCATGTTATTCTGCGTCTGGTCAGTAGAGAAAAATAGATGTGAAAAGAGGTTTCTATACCCGCTCGAGCTGTTCCAAAATACATGAATGTAGATCTTCATCCATGTCACGGTACTTGAGAGCATAATGGGCAGCTTTCTGGGACGACGTGACGGACGCGCTAAGATGTTGCAGCTGCGTCGTGAAACGCATCCGAACCTCAAATGGATCGGCCATTGTGACGAGACTATGCAACTAAGATAATGGGAATAGGAGCCGGGAGGGTCACTGATAGTATGATTGTGAAATTGTATCGTCTTCGAAGGCGAGCAATGATCCTCAAGCTATTGGGTCTTACACGAGGCGGTGAGTTGTTTTAAAGTGGCAGAAAAGGTGGGATTCAGAGATACCGCCATCGGAACGCCACCGTTATCGGCCATAGAACGAGGGAGTCAAAAGTGGATGAGAGCCGTCGTTCACTTTTCTATAGCACATTTCGTCCTGTCCGGTCTTCTCCAGGTTCGATTTTGATACCCTGTTATAGCTTTCCTGACACAATGTCCGCGTACACATCTAGCAATGGCTCTGGAAAGCCGGAGATGACTCTCACCATTTTGGGATGCGGTAGGAAACCCACGTCACTTGAATGTGGGTATCGGTATTGCTAACATTCTCTTCTCAGGTAATTTGGGCATTGCCATCCTGCGCGGTGTCCTGGATGCCGTCACAGAATCCAAGAAAAACCAGAGCCAAGTCCAGTCTTCCGAGGACCTGCCGTCCCAGACACCCACGAAGTTCATCGCCTGTGTCCGAAGATCCTCGAAGCGTGTACAAGATGCAGTCAGCGCATACCCTGACTGCCCCGTCAAGATCCTTCAGAACGACAACGTCACTGGTGTTAAGGAGGCAGATGTCATTATTCTGGGTTGCAAGCCATACATGGTCAAGGACGTGCTAGATGTTCCAGGCATGCGGGAGGCTCTCAAGGGCAAGCTGCTCATCAGTATCCTGGCAGGTGTTCCTGAGAAGCAGATTGAAGATGTACTCTACCCGGACAGCTCTGTTCCCGCAGAGGAAAGATGCAGAGTCGTTCGTGCTATGCCCAACACAGCAGCTTTCGTCCGGGAATCCATGACGGTCATTGGGATTCAGAACCCACCTCTCCCAGACGAACTGAACAAACTGGTTACTTGGATTTTCACACGGATTGGTCGCGTTGTGCAACTTCCACCATCCAACATGGACGCATGTACCGCATTGGCGGGTTCTGCCCCGGCATTCATGGCGCTCGCTCTTGAAGGCATCGCTGACGGTGCTGTGGCTATGGGAATCCCGCGCGCCGAGGCCCAGCTTATGGCAGCACAGGTCCTAAAGGGAACTGCCGGTCTGGTCTTAAGCGGGGAGCACCCAGCCATTCTCAAGGAGAAGGTCTCCTCCCCTGGTGGATGCACTATCGGCGGCCTGCTTGTCCTCGAGGAGAATGCCGTGAGAGGAAGCTATGCCCGCGCGATCAGAGAAGCAACTGTTGTTGCTAGTCAGCTCGGACAGGGTGTCAAGAATGT
The DNA here is from genome assembly GCA_029606305.1 of Paecilomyces fulvus. Lineage (NCBI taxonomy): Eukaryota > Fungi > Ascomycota > Eurotiomycetes > Eurotiales > Thermoascaceae > Paecilomyces > Paecilomyces fulvus. The sequence goes on from JAPVCG010000063.1 coordinate 1,457,125, forward strand.
CAATGGGACTCGATTCTAGAGCGACAGACGCTATAGATTCCATAGATGTCATTTCTCTTGTTCCCTCTCGCATTTATGAGACTAAGAGTGACGTTTACTTTTCATGCCTGAACGATTACGGATTTTCCAATGCTGGTTACTGTTATTGATGGACAGAAAATACCTCCAAGGAGCAAAACACGTAAATTCATGGTATCACAAAAGATCTAAACCACATATCTTGCGCCAACATAAAGTGGCATTTCATCACAAAGGTGCCCGTAAATCAAAGACGAACGTTAAAAAGGATATCGAATCTCACTCCAAACATGAGATCTATAGCATCTGCCGCCTCTCTAAGGCGCTGACGACACTGTTTCCATCGTCGCTACCTAGCAATCCCTCTTCTTCTCCTCTATCAGCCTCTCTTAACTCACCGTGTCCTAGACCCTTCTCTTGGTGGCTCTCAACTCCGTTGAGGACAAACCAAACGTCCTTCTTAGTGAGTAAACCTTGAAGAATTCCTCGGTCCACAAATAGCACATAACGCAGGCCGAGTCTCTGGAACATATTGTGAACGATTAGGAAGCTAGTGTGGCTGTTGAGAGTGATTGGTGTTTGATCCATCCATGGTCGAAGGTCAAGTGTTTCCAGTGGGTCCGCGAACGGTTGATGTATAAAGAAACACTGGGTTTCCGGAGGTAGATTTCGGTTGGAAGACGACCTGGATGAGTTTAGTGCGAAGGACAACTCAGTTCGTGAAATGTAACCGAGTAACACAGGGTTCGACGCATCGGATACTACAGGATATCCGCGATATGGAGTCGTGGCAAGCAGATTGAAAAGTGACTCGATGGTGTGTCCAAGGGAAGTTATGACCGTGAGATCATCAACACTGGTCATGACTTTCCGGACAGGGACATCTGGTGTGGGCCTGTCGTCCTTGTGATCGAGGAATGGATACTCGTTCAGTTGGATCCACGCTTCATATATGCCCCGTTTGCCAAACGTATCGCCGCACCATTTCGATAGCATGACAGCAACCATGATGGGAATGACATATGTTAAGGCGCCTGTCAATTCAAACATGATAACGACTATCGATGCTGTCATTCTGGTCGCACCACCAAGGGCTGACGCCGCACCGATGATAGCGTATATTCCTGGTGTGACACATTGGACATCAGGTTCACAACTGCTGAATAAAAAGAACTTGGGATATGCAGTTTGCCACATTTTGAAGGCTATTCCGAGGGCACGCCCATATAGTGCACCAATAGCCAGCGATGGAAGGATTATACCAGCGGGGATTTCCAGGCCAAAGGTTACGGAAGCAAGGAAAAACCCTAGGACCGCAGCGATGAGAAGTAGAGTTATCAGTTTGATGGAGGAAGCGGCATCCGTCCTGCATAGGCCGAGTAGGTCATCCGAGACAGTGGTGCACTCTGCAAATAGGGAGAAAACGAGCTCGGAGGTTTGAGCTCTCATGAATATGTCTGGAAAGTTAATGATAGCAGTGACAAGCGCGACAACTGCAACTTCCAGCACTGGACGCGAGAACTCTCGCGACTTTCTCCACCTGGCGACTTTCATGTTCAGCTTGATGAAGAGCCCACCATACAAACCTCCTAAAATGCCAAGTGCAACAAATGGGATAATTTCGAAACTGTGCCATCCTCGAGTATACGTAACTTGATATAGCACAATCTTTCCCGTGCGGAACGGGTTCAGCGCTTGCAAAGTGACCGCTGCGATCATAGCGCAGACAAAACTCTGCCACATAGTCTTGTCTGGGAAATAATATGCCAATTGCTAAAATACATCAGCGTATTCCCGAAGAAAGCAAACGGTAAGGTTTCGAGACAATTCATACCTCCAAGCTAAAGAGCACGCCTCCGATAGGGGCTCCAAATGCGACAGAAATCCCAGCAGCCGCTGCTGCTGATAATACCTCGCGTTTCCTTGCTGTAGAGGATTTAGTTCCCGGATCGGAATGAAAAATGCTGCTGGTGGAACGTACCTTCGTTTTTGTTGAGGCTCTCAAAAGGCTTCATTATTAGATTCGCACAACAGCAGGCAACATGGACGAGGGGACCTTCTTTCCCTAGCCACAAACCGGATGCCACAGAAAGACACTACATCGGATGGGATCAGGGACATGCACACTTGGCTGAATATATCATGGTCGTTCTTACCAGTCCCAATGACTTTATAAGCAGAGTCCAAGCTCCCATGAATTTCTGAATCACAAAACCGCCGAGTACCGTTTTGATCTCCGGTATTCCACTGTGTTTCGCATATACAGCATATGTTCTGACCAAAATGCTTGCACAGGAGGCAAAAAGAACCTTGACTCGAAGTCAGCATAAGCAAGACAAGAGAATGTAAGACACCTCGTACGGAATAGAGCACGTAGAAGATGTACTCAACGACATATCCACCTCCTGGAGAAGTTATGCGGAGGGCATTCCTCCAAGGTGTCCAATCTTGGCACTCGGATATATCTGCGCAGTCAGAGATAATTAGCCCTAGACTAATACATGGAAACACTCTGGTAGATCACCTACCTTCATGACCCCAGCAACAGAAGCTTTTATTGAGATAGAACTTTCCACCGCCTCTGCCGGTCTTGCAGTAGCCAGTCTTTAGGTCGCCTAACCAATCACTGACTATGTCGATTGCCGCCGCAATGATCCCAACCGCTATTCCGGTCGCGACTAACACGAGCCATATGTGACTTGCATCTAGAAGCTGGAGCAGATATCCCAGAAGTCCTTGTCCACTGGAATAAAGAAGTCTCTTCCTTTGTCGTTCTTTCGTATACTCAAAGATCCAATCGATCGCCGTGAGATCATCGTAGCCCACTCTCCGTCCTGGTCCTTCCACGTACCAATCCAGCGGAGCGCCATCTTTGGCCGAGTCTAGCTCTCCAGATCCTAGTTCCTGGTTTCGCGTCGTGAACGCATTTGATCTTTCTGTAGCTCGCGGGTGTTGGGACGAGCGCTCGTGCCTGAAGAACGAACCCGACGTGCTCTCTGAGGAGAAGAGATTCGACAGACTGAAACGCGATGGTCGCTTGTGTCGTGGCTTGAAAGTGATTCTAGTTCGAATGGTCAGCAGTAACCGATTGACGGAAATAAGCATAAACTAACGGTTCCTCTGATCCCTCCGCCAATGGGTCAGTAGCGAAGACAGTGTGATCTTTCCGATGGTGGTTTGAAACGGGATCAGCAACGTAGTCTTCAGTATCACTTGGCAGATGTTCATCGGGCGATATCCGTCCAGCGGCCGCATGGCCCTGACTATTCGAGCCGGGGTTCATTGGCATTGCGTGTCATTTACTGTCAAGATCCCCAGACACCCCCATCGAGCCCAATGTCCTTAACATACATGTATCGTATCCCGCAAACTGATCGGCGAACTGATGCGGAGATGTGGCGCATGCTCCGTCGATTAGATAAAGGCGGTGAGAACTGCGGCGCCACAGATTGCGGCAGAAAAAGAGTCCCGCCAAAAAAAAGTTTCCGCGGACAAAAAAGAGCAACGAGTTTTGCTTAAAATTCAACAGAAAAGAGATCCCTCGGTGGCAGGCCTCAAGATGGATGGTCGACCTGCCTATGAGGTGACTCTTTCAGAGTCCAAAATCTTTCAGCAGCTTCCAGGTGAGCTGGCGCAGCTCATCCGGTCTGCATCGGGCTCTCAGTTTCTAGACGCGCTTGCGCTGGGCGCTCTAGAGCCGCGATGTACGGAGGGAATTTTTGCATTATACGAGCCGATTTTTGTCGATTTAGCAGCACGATGGCTTACTACAGATACCAAGGCCGACTATACGCGCGTTCTATCGGCCTTTTCGCGGATTTTACCATTTGCGCCTTATTTGAGAACCTTTGCGAGTCGCTATATCTCTCGAGATGGACTCCTACCAGCTTTGGCCACATCAAAAGAAAGCAGTCTAGCTGAACTGGACGATACTACACTGCGCGTGTTGCTCCTTGCGATATTTCGCCTAATGTCATTCGATCTAGAGGCTTTCTCGAGCAGTGTCTCGCCGTCGCAACTTCAGTCGTTGTTCCAATATAATGGCAGATGCGTACGGTATTTGGCGGTCCGCTGTTTCTGCATGTACATGCATGCTGCGGACATGGCCACAGAGAAGATGATCAGTGTTCATGTTGGAGATGGGCCCATAGAAGATACGTGGGAGGGCACCGTGATCGACTACCGTTTCTTGAGTCTGTGGGAAGAACGACGATGGCAGACTTTAGAGAAGCGCCTTCAGCAGGTGCGAGTGGAACGGTCAGAGGCAGATTCTCTGTCCCAAGTAGAGTCTTTGCGGGACTATTTTACCAGCCGTACTGCGGACATATGTGGTATTCTAGTTCCCAGACTCCGAGATGTATCGTCAGAACAGTCTCCTCTAGTAAAGGTTCCAACGGCGGTGGACAATCTTCGAAAAATCTCTCGATCGTTACTTCTTCCACGTCCTTTGCTTTTGATGGGTTTACCCAATTCTGGAAAGACTTCTCTGGTCAATCATGTCGCAGGATTGATGGGTCAAGCGGATTCCATGGTTACCTTGCACTTGAATGAGCAAACTGATGCCAAGAGTCTTCTGGGAATGTATGCCACTTCGTCCATCACGGGTTCCTTTACTTGGCAACCTGGTGTTCTCACTAAGGCGGCAAGAGAAGGACGTTGGGTATTGATCGAAGATTTGGAGCGAGCCCCTTCCGAGGTCATCGGCCTCATTCTTCCCGTCATTGAGAAAGGGGAGTTGATCATTCCGTCTAGAAGAGAACGGATAAAGTGCTCCGATGGATTCAGGATTATCGCAACAACTAAAACTTCGCTGAATGCTACAGGGGAAGAAGTCATGCCAAGTGCGGTCATGCTTGGAAGCAGACTATGGGAGAAAGTTCAGGTCACCTCGCCAGCCATGGAGGAAATCCGAGACATCATAACCGAGAAGTTTCCTCTTCTATCGACCCGAGTGCCGATCCTCATGGATGTTTATAACCGTCTATGCTCAGCTTTCCGTGGAAGCCTTGCTTTGAGAAGCTCTCAAGGTAGAAGCCCAGGTCTGCGAGACCTCATCAAGCTCTGCGATCGATCGCATAGACGACTTGAACGGTTAGGAGTCAGATCTGGACACGAGGCTACGCCTGAAAGCCTGCAGGATGAGATCCTCATGGATACTGTAGACGTCTTCATCAAGTATTTGCCTGATAGGACTGTTCAGGACTCACTAGCAGCAGTTGTTGCCGAAGCTTTGCAGGTATCGCCCCAGCGATCCCAATTCTGCCTTCACGAGCGCACCCCGGCGTATTCCGATAATGGCAACAACCTTCAGCTTGGACGGGAAGTATGTCACAAACTCAAGGTTTCGAACGGGTCCAAGTCGAGAGTATCCAGTAATTCTCGTTTTGCCCCGACGAGACCAGCCTTGAAAACTATGGAGCAGCTGGCAGCCGCCATTCAAATGGCGGAGCCCGTGTTACTTGTTGGAGAGACTGGTATCGGGAAAACTGCAGTGATTCAACAGCTGGCAACACTGTTGCGGCAGAAGCTCACTGTCGTGAATCTGTCGCAACAGAGTGAGAGTACCGATCTACTTGGTGGCTTCAAACCCGTTAATATTCGCTCCATGGCTGTTCCAATGCTCGACGAATTCAATCAGCTCTTCGAAACGACTTTCTCGGCAAAAAGGAACCAAAAGTTCCTTTCTTCTGTTGCAAAAAGTATAGCAACGGGGAACTGGGGCCGCCTTGTCACTCTTTGGCATGAAGCTGTTCGTATGGCCAACGGCATATTTGGTTCTTCCCGGTCTTCACAAGATGCCGCTGGTCAAGAACAACCAGCGAAAAAAAGAAAGCTTGACTCACCCAAGTACCAAGGCCTTAGACTTAAATGGGAGGTTTTTGCTGCCCAGCTCAGTGATTTTAAGGCACAGGTAGCCCAAGGCGACACGAAGTTTACTTTTGCCTTTGTCCAAGGCAAGATTGTTCGGGCCCTTAGGAATGGCGAATGGGTTCTCCTTGATGAGATCAACCTAGCTTCCCCTGATACGCTAGAAAATATAGCTAGTCTTCTCCACCATGGCAGTGAAGGATCGCCTTCGGTTCTGTTATCAGAAGCCGGTGATGTGGAGAGGGTTGTTGGACACCCCAATTTCCGTATATTTGGTGCTATGAACCCTGCTACTGATGCGGGCAAGCGAGATCTGGCACCTAGTCTACGATCTCGGTTCACAGAAATCTATGTGCATTCGCCAGATAATGAGTTGGATGATCTACTGGGGTTAGTGCAAACATACTTGGGGGATCTGACAATCAGTGATCTCAGAGCGGCGGCGGACCTTGCGCACTTGTACATGGAGACGAAGAAGTTGAACACGGAGAATAGATTAACGGATGGCGCTGGACAGAAGCCGCATTTCAGTATCCGGACCTTGGTACGGACGCTGATATATGTTATTGATCATGCACAAGTATATGGCCTTCGCAGGGCTATGTTTGAGGGCTTCTGTATGAGTTTTCTGACAGTCCTTAGTCAGGAATCAGAGCGTCTCGTTATGCCACTTCTTGAGAAGCATATATTTGGGTCCGCAAAGAACGCAAGATCGCTTTTGGGCCAAACCCCTCGGCCTCCAAATGATGGCAAGGAATATGTGCAATTCAAGCACTACTGGATGCGCCAAGGGCCCTTTACTGCCGAGGAGCAACCTCACTATATCATTACGCCGTTCATTGAAAAGAATCTGAAGAATCTGGTAAGGGCCAGCTCCACCAGACGATTCCCGATTCTACTCCAGGGTCCGACTTCTGCCGGCAAGACCAGTATGATCGAATACCTTGCAAAGATCTCCGGAAATAAATTTGTTCGGATCAACAACCATGAGCATACCGATCTGCAAGAGTATCTTGGGTCTTACGTCTCTGGCGATGATGGTACTTTATGTTATCAAGAAGGTGTCCTTGTCGAGGCGCTCCGACATGGTTACTGGATCGTGCTTGATGAACTCAATCTTGCGCCTTCTGACGTTCTAGAAGCGCTGAATCGTCTTCTCGATGATAACAGAGAGCTCTTTATCCCGGAGACACAGGAGGTCGTCCATCCTCACCCAAACTTTATGCTTTTCGCTACACAGAATCCTGCCGGTCTCTACGGTGGACGAAAGGTCCTATCGCGAGCATTTCGCAACCGTTTCCTTGAGCTGCATTTCGATGACATTCCAGAAGGCGAATTGGAATACATTCTGAAAGAACGGTCTCAAATTGCACCCTCTTTCTGCAGCCGGATTGTTTCAGTCTACCGACAGCTTTCCGTTCTTCGGCAGTCCAATCGACTGTTTGAACAGAAGAATAGTTTTGCAACCCTTCGTGATCTTTTCCGTTGGGCTCTTCGACGAGCTGACGATCGTGAACAACTGGCACTAAATGGCTTCATGCTGCTCGCAGAACGTGTTCGAAATCCACAGGAGAGACAGGCTGTAAAGAAAGTTATAGAGGATGTCATGCGGGTCTCCATCGATGAAGATGCTATATACAGCAACTCTCAGCTGGAGCAATGCTTTCGTGAAGCAAGGCGTCCTCCCACCGGTATAGTTTGGACGAAAGCTATGAGGCGCTTGTTCATATTGGTTTCGAAGGCAATTGAAAACAACGAGCCGGTGCTTCTCGTCGGTGAGACAGGATGCGGAAAGACCCAGCTTTGTCAAGCCATTGCAGAAGTTCATGGAAAAGAGCTGTTCATAGTCAACGCTCATGTGAATATGGAAACCGGTGATCTAATTGGTGCACAGAGACCGTTGAGGAACAGAGCTGCTATCGAAAAGCAGCTACTTCAAGATCTTCAAACTCTGCTTATGACAGTCCCAGCTCTGGCCGGTAATGTTGAGGGCAAGTCTCTGAACGACCTAAAGCAGCTTTATCTGGCGATCAGCTCAGAGCTATTGCAAGCGAGCAGCCCTGAACTGTTGCAACGTGTTAAGAGAAATATTGCAAGGTCCAATGCCCTGTTCGAATGGTCCGATGGAAGTTTGATATCGGCTATGAAAACAGGACAATATTTCCTTCTTGATGAGATCTCGCTGGCCGACGACTCAGTTCTCGAAAGACTCAATAGTGTCCTTGAGCCTTCTAGAACCTTGCTCCTTGCTGAAAAGGGGCCTATCGACTCCTTGGTGGTAGCAGATGAGGGCTTTCAGTTCTTGGCGACCATGAATCCAGGAGGCGATTACGGCAAAAAGGAGCTTTCAGCAGCGCTCAGGAATCGACTCACCGAAATATGGGCCCCGCAACTCTCAGAAGACGAGGATCTCCTGCCAATTCTGACATCAAAACTTATTTCGGTGCCTGAAAGTGTCCCGAAAGCCATGTTGGAATTTGCGAAATGGTTCAAATCCGTCTTCCAGAACTCTTCAGCTAACTCGATTTCTATTCGTGATGTTCTAGCATGGGTTGACTTCATCAACAAATTGTCATCCTCAGATCTCGCATTCGCAATAGTGCATGGTGCCGCCATGGTGTATATTGACACCCTCGGAGCGAACCCTGCTGCCGTGCTTTCTATAGCCTCTGACAACCTAGAAATGAGCCGCGAGGTCTGCCTTAAGAAATTGTCCGAGCTGTTTGCATTCGAAGCTTCTCCTCTCTACTATCAAACCGCTACGGTCGCTGTGGAGGGCGACCATCTCCGTGTCGGACCGTTCCTTCTTCCAATGGGCGAGGATTCGACTCCAGACCCTCAATTCATAATGGATGCCCCAACTACCGTTGCCAATTCAATCAGAATTGCACGAGGCCTGCAATCGTCAAAGCCTATTCTTCTTGAAGGCAGCCCGGGTGTTGGTAAAACTACGCTCGTGGCGGCTCTTGCTAGAGCTCTGGGAAAACCTCTTACGAGAATTAATCTCTCTGACCAGACAGATCTCACAGATCTGTTTGGTTCAGATGTGCCCGTCGAAGGTGGAGACGTTGGTCAGTTCACTTGGCGAGATGCACCTTTCCTGAGAGCCATGCAGCGTGGTGGTTGGGTCTTACTAGACGAGATGAATCTGGCCTCCCAGTCTGTTCTCGAGGGTCTGAATTCGTGTCTGGACCACCGACAGCAAGTGTACATTGCTGAACTGGATCAGACTTTCAAGCGACATCCGGATTTTGTCCTATTCGCAGCGCAGAACCCTCATCACCAAGGTGGTGGAAGGAAAGGCCTTCCAGCATCTTTTGTCAACCGATTCACTGTTGTATATGCTGATTCCTTCAGCGATACTGACTTGAAGCGGATCTGTACAAGGTTGTTTCCGGGCAGTCCTCTCGAACAGACTAATAAGCTAGTAGACTTTGTGTCCTTGTTAAATGCTAGCATTTCTCGGGACAGGCGCCTAGGTGCCATTGGCGGGCCTTGGGAGATCAACTTGCGTGATATCTCCAGGTGGCTTCAATTGGCTGACCGCGGAAGCCTACAGATTCATACGCGACATTTTCTTGATGTCGTTATCAGTCAGAGATTTCGAACGGAAGAGGACAGAGCGTTGGTCTCCCAGCTCTATGAAAATGTTTTCGGGAAAAATCCCGATAACCGAACCTATTACCACAACCTCTCTCCGAGTCACTTACAGGTCGGGTTCGGTATCATGCAAAGAGATCATATTCTGCAACGTTTCTTCGAGCCACGCTTGAAGATTATTCCTAGGGACCTCTCTGTCCTCCAGTCTCTCATTCTTTGCATAGAACAAGCATGGCCAAGTATTTTGGTTGGTCCTGCTGGATGTGGCAAGACAACGGTGCTACGTAAACTTGCAGCTGTCAATGGTGCTCAGCTGGTTGAACTAGCCTTGAGTGCAGATACAGACACTATGGATCTTATTGGAGGCTTCGAGCAGATTGACTACCGAAGGGAGATCCTCTCTTTTGCGGATGACCTAGCGCTCTTCCTCCAGTGTCACATCATTACAGCCCATTCTTCGCTCGATGCTCTTCACTTCGCCTCTGACTTCCTGCAAGTCTACCAGGTTTGCAAGACAGAAGGTGTCTCGCTAGAGAACATTTTGACTTCAGTTTCTACGTTATTGCAGGCGTACCCATCTTCAGACCTTGATGAGTACGTCAGACGGGGCGAGACATTGCTGAGACTGTCGAAGAATTCGGACAAGGTGGGCTTCCAGTGGACGGAAGGAGTCCTAACCCAGGCCATCCAGCAGGGCAAATGGGTCGTCCTGGATAATGCCAACCTTTGCAATCCTTCTGTCCTCGATCGCCTCAATTCGCTTATGGAACCAAATGGTTACCTGGTTCTGAATGAGCAACGGACAGAGGATGGATCAGCGAGGGTGATAAAGCCACATCCGAATTTCAGATTATTCCTTACCATGGACCCGCGTAACGGAGAGTTGTCGCGCGCGATGCGGAACAGATCTATAGAGATCTGCTTCTTATCAGCGCCAATGGACAGCCCTTCTCTTCCTCAGATGCCAGCCTATACCTGCGAGTCGGCATTATACCGCCTACGCTCGATCTGGGATATCGATGTGACGGCATTCTCTGACGACCTCGACCTAATGTCCTATGAGCTTCGCTTAGATCATCTGTCAATTCGTGACCTTACGCTACTAGAAAGCTCTCTGAAGACCTTCGTTCCCGATTATCTCAGCCTATCCTCTAGGGCCCAAGTCACTTCCATCGTCCAGCGTTATACTTCAGTGATGGAGGGACGCCGCTCTTGGAATCTGGCCAATCATTTTCAACTCTTCGATAGCCAACCTCTTCCTGAAGACACCTCTTCTGGAAATATGTCCCTGGTCACCAAAGGAAGTCCTCAGGTATTGAACTCCGGCATCCCAGCTTCTAATGACTCTGCTGACTTGTATCGTCTCATTAGCCTATCCATCCGCTCGTTAACGAGCCTCTGTTATCGATTGCCACCGCTAATATGGATCCTTCTCAATTCATCAACTTGGCTTTCTTACAAGAGTTGATGCTTGACCTTTACCGCTTGCAGCAAGGCCTGGCCCAGGCCAATGAGTCAAGCAGATCGCTCAAGCCGTCTCAGATGACACGCCTAGAACGATCACTGGCATCGGGACGAATACAGGCTCTTATAAAAGATTCAACACAGCCTGTCAGTACGTTCCTGATCGAGTGCTGCCAGGCGCTTCATGAGCACGTACGGAGTCTGGGTAGCAATGCCTTAGGTGATGTATTTGTTGTGACTGCTCTGAAGTCAGTTATACATCTTTGCTGGGATTTCTTTGCGGCAACACAAGTCAATGAATTGGATGATGGCGAATTTCAAACTTACCTGCAGATTGGACAAGAATTAGCGTCCAACCTACAGAATTCCGGCTCGTTAACCAGACCTGTCGCACTGATTCTGGCCCAATCGATCAGCCATTTCCGTGCTGCATGGGCATTAACCACAGGACTTAGCATGCAAAGAATGTGGGACGCTTGGAGACCTGCTACTCCTGCCAGCCAACAGCAGTTGCAGTCTCTCCTTGATCTAGAGAATGTTGTCTCTGAGTTCACAGCTATCGCTGTCAAGACCCGCGTCCCATTGTCTCAATTAAGTAAAGTGAGAGGCTCTCTGATCGATGCGCAAAGGTCCGTCGTCCTGGGTGCAGCGGACGGTCAACTTCTCGTGCCGGTATAGTCAACATCTACATCTTAACCTGACGATCTGTGAATAAGGCTAATAGTAGCAGGGTCTGAAACAAGTGGTCAACGAACTGGCAGCTGCAGTGCAACATTCTGAGTCTATCCAAGAACCCTATTTCTCTATCCAGTTTGAGACGATCTGTCAATATCAGGACCTGTCCTTGACCTCAAGCAACGCAGAAAGTACTGGTCTCGCATCTCGAGGAACTCTTTCATTACTTGCAGGCCGTTCTGCGCGACCAGCAGATACGTCCAATGCCCAATCCGAGGTTCCCAGTCTCCTGCATAAGCTTTCAATGTTTGCAGGGTCGGGGATTCCTGCTAAACATGCTCTGGGCCTGAGTGGCACGCTCTCACTGTCTACACTGGAGAGACTTACATATGTCGGAAACACCACCCTCGGACAAATGGACTTCTTGAGCATTGAGTGCAACGCCCTAGCTCAGGCGGTAGCCTCGAGTACAAGCGAAATTTCAGTGGACCAATCGAAGGCTCTTGTGCGTGCATTGGCAAAACTTACTCTGGAGTTGCTAGCATGCCATCGCGAGTTCTTTGAGGCTTCTTATTTGGCGCATCTCACGGTTGCCCTTCGAGAAGTCGAGACAAAGGGCTCATATGAAGGCCAGTCAATCCCACAGGTTCAGCTGAATGCCACCCTGCCTGCTGGTCATTATTTCAGGGATATTGCTGAAAACTCCCTGTCGCAATGTCTCTATCCTCTAACTGTTGGGGCACAGTCCTTAGCTGAGGATATCCATGAGATCGGCAAGGTCACTATGCAGTTGGCAATGATTTTACTTCGTCTTTTCGTCCCCGATAGGCCATTCGACCCATGTCTCGGCCTAGTTGTTCAAAGGAAACGTTACCACCGGCGCGTCTCTGAACTTGCGAGGAAACATCAGGCGATCTCTGCATATGAATACGAATTTTCCGGTCAATCATCTAACCTGCGCAGCCGATTGCTGCAGAACGAGCTGCAAGCACTGGGTTCTGAGCCTCCCTCTTCAGCAGTTACTAGGCCACAGCAGTCGCAGATAAGCCACCTGCAAGGAGAGCTTTCAAACCTTATAAACTCTGTGCTTAGTAGAAACATGGAGGACACGGTCTCTGAAGAGAAGTCTCGGCTGCTTCGCGATAATATTAGACAGATATCTCATCGACTCGGTACGAACTTTAGGTCTTACGATGATATTACTGTGCCTATAGTTCGCTTTCTTCATTTACTGGACTTGGGCGTTTCTCTTAGGTCAAGCCAGGTTCCGACAACCTTCGAGACTAATGCTGTACGGGAAATTAGTATGAGAACGCCGCTCCTAGGAGGTCAGATGCATGCCTTATCAAGTGGAATAAGCAATGTTCAGGGCCGCGGTGTCGGCCATGCTGTCGATATTCTGTTCCATGACTTGTCCGTCTTGGTCACTACTCAGAATACAGACCTGTCTGTGTTGCAGACTACTGTCGGTCGGAAAAATCTGTATCAGATATTCGATCACTTCCACTATCTCTGGAAAGCGAAACTGAAAGAAGAACAAGAGAAGGAAACACAGAGAACTGAGATGTACCGTTATCGCGGCTCTCTCGAAGACAGCGAACAGGCGGATGAAGATGAATTACGGCGAATTTTCCCGACATATGACAGCACTTCAGACGAAGTTGACGTGGAGACAATTCGTATCGATCCAAAGTCTGTGTCACTACGCCTTGCAACGTTCCATGCCAGACTTTTCGAGGCTCGAGACAGGAAGGAAGCATTGCAAGATCTCGTTAAAGACTCATCTCGTCTCCTTGGGTCGATCTGGTCGGGCGTTCAAGCCTCTAGGTCCCCGCTCGAACCCAAGAAACATCTTCCTGGAACGTTACTCCTACTCGAGGACGTCATAAATGGCATCGAGCATTTTGCGCCGACAAACTACAACTTCTACACTGACGCAAACATAGCTGAAGCTAGGAAACTTGTCTCCTTGGTACTGTCGACCCAGTCGCGATTTGTGCAGCTCCAGATGGTGTGGCCAGAACATGCTGCCCTCCAAGATGTCATCACTTGCTGCAAGGAGATATTCCAGTTCAAACACACGGAACCGGTAGCGAAATTCCTTACCAAGGTGGAGAAACTTCACGCATACGTCCATGAGTGGCAGCTTGTCGCAAGCAGAGAATACTCGGCTGCATCTATCTACGACGAGTTAACAAACTTGATCATAAGCTGGCGACGCTTGGAGTTGTCCACATGGGCCAAACTGCTCGACATAGAGAAAGAGAAATGTGAGCAGGATGTCAGCTCTTGGTGGTTCGTAGCCTACGAAGCTTTGTTTGCAGCTCCTCTCCAAATGGCACAAGATGGCCAGGACCTGGCTGAACACACGAGAGAGGTCATTGTAACCCTTGAGAAATTCTTCCTATCAACAACCATGGGTCAGTATAGCGCGCGTCTGCGACTCGTGGAGAATTTCAGACTTCTCTTGCTGTCCTATGCCGACGAATATCCTATCCTAGCTAGCCTAGCTTCAGCGCTTCACAACTTCCTCTGCCACTTCAAGCCCTTCGAAAATATCCTCTCAAAGACCCTGACAGATGGAAGACAGGTTTTGGAAAAGGGTATCAAGCAGCAGATCCAGCTTGCTAGTTGGAAGGATACAAACATCGCCGCTCTTCGGGAAAGCGCACGCCGTTCTCATTATAAGCTGTTCAAAGTCGTCAAGAAATATCGCGATCTACTTGCACAACCGGTGGAAACTGTACTATCTCATGGAATGCCTGAAGTTCCTAATGAGGCCAAGGCTGCCTCGGAAAGTGTCTTGAACTCGACTTCGACCGTGGCTTCGGAAGCCCTAGTGATCTGTCAACAGGAGGTTACTTCTTGGAACGACAGGCCTCCTAGATTCAGAGACCCAGATGCTACAGCTAGCAATATGCTACGTGTGTACTCCAATGCTATGGTCGATTTCAACGTTTCAGAGCAACTCAATGGTTTCGTGAGCGACGTAATAGAAACTATGAAGGAGCTTAAATCACAGACACCGAAGACACTGACTGAGGAAAATAAAGAAGAAGTCCAACATCTCAAGACAAGGAAACGCCGCTTCTATGCAGAGAAACTACACCAACTCTTCTTCATGGGAGTCAGACGGAATGTGGGCGTTAACCTTTTGGAAGAACAAGCATCGGTGGCCCAGGTCCTCGCGACAACCCCTGGTCTCATCACATATTCTTCATCAACAGACCTAGTCACAGATGCGATTGCCTATTTCCATAGGTTTTTGGAACTACTTCCTCGCGTGCGGCAAGCAGCTCATGAGTACTCTGAAGATCTTAGCAACGTTGAGGTCTCCCGAAGTGCCGGATCCGTTGAAGGGCTCCTGTTCCTGACCAGGAAACAGAGAGATGTTATATCTCCTGCTCTGTCACAACTTGGCTCTCTGGAGTCTATGCTCCTCAAGATGGACAATGTCTGGACTTGCGGGTCAAACTCACTGTCGACAATTCAACCTGCCGTAGCAGAGGAGAAGAGGGCTGTTATGAGAACTGTTGCATGGCTGGGGCCAGTGCTAGGACTTGCTTCTGTTGTGATCAAGATTCATTCCAAGTTTTCCAGCTCTGACTCCTCGAAGGTCTTGGACGATCTGCATTCTTGGACAGGAAATCTAGATCGCTTAAGAAGCTCGCTAGACAAGCTTCCAGAGCTTCCAGCAGGTCTTTCTTCGCCATCACATGACAATACATTCCAGCAAGCATGCAAGTCACTTGGAGAATTAAAACATGACCTGACCAGATGGAATGAAGAGCGCCCTGACCTATCTTTTGCTTTAGAACAGCTGATTTCCTGGACACAGGTGGACGGTATTAGTGCTGAAGTTGCCAGGACAAACAACGACACATCCCTTGTCGATTTCGATGCCCTCCTCCTTTCGACCGTTGACAAGATGTTTGTGGGCCTTCAGCGTGTCAGCTCTACTTTGAATGCGCTGCCGTCTTCCACTGAGGATCGCAATTGGCTTTCCAAGTCCGATGAAGTCTTCTCGAAGGCCATCAAGGAAGCTCACATATCTGATATCAGTACCTCTCTTGAAGGTCTTCTGAACGAGATCCAGCGTATCCAGAACAGCCAAGGAAATACCCTTTCCGTCGCTTCTGCCCTTGTTGCAAGCGTGCTGCCCATTGCCAAGCAATATTACAATATATGCGCAGATCTTATCAACAGATTCGTCTCGATTCATCGTGAGTTGTGCAAGATGTCTTATGTACTTGCGAAATCTTTCACGCAGGTCGCATCTGAGGGATTCTGTAGTCCCGCTGAGGCCTCGAATGAGCAAAGCAACGCTGGGAATCTGGAAAGTGGAACAGGTCTTGGTGAGGGAGATGGTGCGGAAGATATCAGTAAAGATGTGCAAGATGACGAGGACTTGTCAGAACTTGCCCAGCAGCAAAATACAGAAGAAAAGACAGAGGAGATGGAGAGTTCAAAGGATGCAGTTGATATGGACCAGGACGAACTTGAAGGAGAGACAGGGCAAACGGAACAGAAGGAGGACGAACAGGATGGCGCTTCTGAAGGAGAAGATGAAGAAAACGATATAGATGAGGAGGTAGGCAGTGTGGATGACCTTGATCCCACGGCCGTGGATGAAAAGCTGTGGGATGGCTCCCACGAGGAGGAACAGAAGGAAAGTGAGAACCAGGAGGGCAAAGGAACATCTCAACCAGATGAACAGACCGCCGCTCAGGAGAAGAAGAACGCACAGGAACAAGGCGAGCAGACCGAGGACCAGACCGAGGAAGATGAAGAAGCTCCCGATGATGAAGGAGAGGCTGTTGGACGAGAGGAGATGGATGTCACTGATCCCCACGCGAAGGAAGAGGAGGCCCTTGAGCTACCTGAAGAGATGCAGTTGGATGGTGAAGAAAAGGAGGATGGCGAGTCAGATATGGATGATGGCATGGATGAACTCTCCGATATGGGCCCTGACCTCGATGAAGAACAGTCAGGACTTCCAGAGGATAAGATTGATGACGACAACAATGCTGAACATCCAGCGGAGGCAGATGATATAGGCCAGGAGGAGGAAGGCGAGGAAGGCCAGGACAATAACGAAGCCGACGTACCAGAAGAGACGGAGGCCATGGGCGATGAGCCGCAAGACGATGAGCAGGAAGACATTTTGAGGGCACAGCGTGACGAGAATGACGCGGCCGGAGAGGATGTTGCCCCCAGCGAGGCCGTCGCTGGTGGGCTCTCTGCCGAAGAAGAAGACCAGAATGATGAGAAAGGGACGTCTGGTGATGCACAGCAAGAAAATGGACCAAAGGATGCAGCGGAGAACACTGAGCAGATGAACGGTGCAGCAGAAGAAGGACAAGACAGCAAGACAACCAGGGATGCTTCTGGCGGGCGGGATGATGGAAAGACAGAAGCCCCAGAGCTACAAGCGTTCAAGAAACTTGGAGATGTGCTTGAGCAGTGGCACCGAAGGCAACAAGATATCAAGAACCCGTCCAAAGAAAACGAAGAATCCCAGGCGCTGCCTGAGGATACCGAGATGGCAGATGCGGAATTTGAACACTTGGCAGACCAAGATGACGTTGCTGACACACAGGCTCTTGGTCAAGCCAGCGAGGAACAGGCAAAGGCATTGGACCAGACGAACGCTGTTGAATCCGATGATATGAAGCCCAATGGAGATGAAGCATTACCGGATATCTCTGGTGAAGACCAAGACCTCCCTGAAGACACAAAGATGGATGAAGATACCCCAACGGCTGGGGATGTGTCTTCCGCAAATGCTCAGACTATGGGCACGTTTATGGCGACTGATCCTCGCGCCCATGAACCGTCCCAGGATGCTGCTGGTCAAGTAGAAGCGGACGAAGAGCTGGACGAAGTAGACAGTCAACTGGCTGCGATCCATCTGTCTTCCACCCTTCCTCCGCGGACATCACCCGAAGAGGCTCGACGGCTGTGGTCTCATTATGAGGCTGTCACCAACAATCTTTCACTCTCTCTGACCGAGCAACTGCGTCTTATCCTTGCACCTACACTTGCGACAAAGCTACGAGGCGATTTCCGCACTGGAAAACGTCTGAATATCAAGCGCATCATTCCTTACATAGCATCTCAGTACAAGCGTGACAAGATCTGGATGCGACGCTCAATTCCCTCGAAGAGAAGCTACCAGATCATGCTTGCCGTTGACGATAGCAAGTCTATGCTAGAGAGTGGTAGTGGGCAATTGGCTTTTGAAACTCTTGCCCTCGTCGCTAAGAGTCTCAGTATGCTTGAAGTTGGCGATCTCTGCATCCTCGGGTTCGGCGATGAAGAACATGTCAGAGTGGCTCACGAGTTTGGCAAACCTTTCTCTTCGGAGGCTGGAATGCAAGTTTTCCAGCAATTCAATTACCAACAAACTGGCACAAACGTCCGAAAACTGATTTCTGACTCTATCGCTCTCTTCCGGGAAGCACGAACGAAATGCGGCCCATCTGGAGGCAATGCGGATCTTTGGCAATTGGAACTGGTCATTTCCGATGGTATCTGTGAAGACCATGAGACCATCCGGCGACTCGTCCGACAGGCCCAAGAAGAGCGAATCATGGTCGTCTTTATCATCGTCGACGCTGTCAAGGGAAGCTCTATCCTGGACCTGAGTCAAGCAAGCTTCGAACCAGATGAAAATGGTACAGGAGAAATGAAGTTGAAGATGAAAAAATATCTCGAGGGATTTCCGTTTCCTTATTACTTGGTTGTTCGTGATGTGCGGGAATTGCCGGCGGTTTTGGCTATGGCGTTGAAACAATGGTTTGCTGAGGTTGTCGACACCACATCATGAACAGTTTTTGCCTCTATCTGCATGGCGGAGTATACCGGTCTTGTGTCCTGTCATGTAACGTGATACCTTCATCGTTTTCTTTTCATGTACATGATCAGCATTTTTACGGCGTATCTAGACGGATGGATGGAAAAGTCTTATTGTATCTATTTTAGCAATTATATGTTCAAGAACGATGGACCAATGTCTGATTTAGTTACATATTGCAGAGACTATATTATCCTAGGAGATTCTTGGTTGAGTAAAGCATTATCTCGTTGCATATTGGCCAATTCCAATCTCATGCGACGGGCATCGGCTCCGATCTCCGCAGCCAGCCCTTTATCAGTCCTGGACACTGATAGCAAGAATCCCAATGTTCTAGTGCAGTAACATCACCGAACTTGTGTTTGTGTCAAGGAGATAGATACTATTTAAAGTTAGAAGTGGATGCCAACAAACTTCCCAGATTACATCCCACCCGAAAGAGCTCTAAGAGACCCGAATCCCGAATGGCTAAAATCAACCACGACAGTTCCATTCTCATCCTCGGAGGAGGGACATTTGGTCTATCAACTGCTTATCATCTAGCCAAAACTGGATACAAGAACATCACTGTCTTGGAGAAATGCGCAACCATCCCGCCCGCTCAGTCCGCCGGGGATGATCTCAACAAGATTATCAGAGCTGAATACGAGGATCCTTTCTATACAGAACTAGCTTTAGTATGTTGCCTTTGGAAATTTACTCTTCTAGAATTTGACCACGGCTAACACAAAGACAGGAAGCTATTAAAGAATGGAAAACGCCACTCTTCGCACCGTATTATCATGAAGTGGGCTATCTCCTGACAACATCGCCTACTGCACCAGAGAAGAGCAAGAAGACACTACAGAAATCTTTATCGAGCATCATTAAACATCCCGCATTCAAGGACTCCATCATCCCGATCAATTCCCGAGATGATATTCGTTCCGTTGCTCCCGTTTTCGATGGCCCAATGCCATGGACAGGGTATTTTAATAAACTCGCCGGCTACGCACATGCTGCGGACTCATTGCGTGCTACTTATTCTGCCTGTATCGCTTTAGGAGTCGTCGTGCACCTTGGGGATGCCGTGGAAAATCTAACTTTTGCCGGCGAGACGTGTACTGGTGCAACCACCGTTTCAGGGAAGACGTACCAAGCTGCTGCGACCATTGTCGCCTTGGGAGCATCAGCTGCGACTCTTATACCCTCACTTGCGAAACAGATTGTCGCGCGTGGCTTTCCCGTGGCTCATGTAGCCCTGACCCCAGAAGAAGCGGCCAAGTTGCGCGGTATCCCGGTCACATATGCGCGGGACATTGGCTTCTTCTTCGAACCCGACGACAGAGCGAATCTTTTGAAACTCTGCCCCGCTGGCGAGGCATATACCAACTACGACAGTACGGGGAAAACCTCTCTCCCACCGTATGATCCGGCAGAGTCTGATTGGATACCGGCTGAAGCGGAGGACATCATCCGACGCTTACTGAGAGAAACTTTACCTGCTCTGGCGGACAGACCGTTTGTGAATAAGAAGATCTGCTGGTGTGCAGATACCACGGATACAGAGTTCATCATCGATTTTGTTCCGGAGAAAAAGAACTTGGTGGTGTTGAGCGGTGACTCCGGACATGGCTTTAAGATGCTGCCGGTCTTTGGGAAATGGGTTAAAGATCTTCTGGAAAATGGGGAACAGGGGATAAAGAGGTGGAAGTGGAAGAACCACAGCGGGGATAATACAGGTGATATCAGTTGGAGAGTGGGAAAGAGTAAGGATCTGAAGGAATTTGAACCGCGAACGAGGCTTTAGACAGATGAGGACAATACTTGGAAAGAAACGTTAGCAGTAAACGCACTGGATTCATCACCAAGTCCAGTTTTCTTTTTATACCTCCCAGCTCAGAAGATTCGTCTATGGTCCCAATTAAGAATTACAAATATTGTTCGAAAGTAGGGAGGATTCCAGTTGATAAGTTCATCCATCTAGTGCATACTGTCACTAACTCATAATCTCAGCTATCACATCAAAGCATCAAGGAATGCAACGTCAGTCATATGAAGACCAAATCTCAAACAGAAAGCTCGATGTTGAGTTGAGTCTTCTTTGCCTCAATTAGCTGCTTCCGTTGTCTCCGTCGGGATACGAAGGCGACACTATATCTCATATTTAGGTGCTATAGGCGGAAATCGCACTGGCAAAAGCAGAATCGATAGCAGTCGCCGCGCTCTCGACGGTAGTTGCGTCACTTGAAGTAACCTTGGTTTCTAACGTGCTGGTGAGCTCGTCAGCGAGAGTCTTCAGCGACTTGACGGCCGACTCGACAGTGTTGGTGAAGCCGATGGATGCAACATCCGATTCCTGCGATTTGTAAGTATCTAAACGAGAAGGAAAGAATCAAAAAAGAAGAAGAAAAGAAGAAAAAGGGAAATAGCATCTCATTCATGAAGCAAGTACGGAAAGTTGAGTCCCTCCCGTAATAAGTTTAATACACCCAGGTAAACTTACCTTGTCAACAAGATCACTAAGTGTGGTGCTAACGAGAGATTCCAGAGTGGTTACTTCGGAGGTGATGCTAGTGCTGTCGCTGGTACTGAATGCTGAGGATGAGTTGGCAGACGAGATAGCCGTCTTGAGGTCGTTCTCGAGGGTTTCGACGTCACTGAGAAGCGGAAGTGCAGTGAGGAGCCATCCATTCCAGCCGGTGATGGCTGAATCGAGAGTTTTAAGGTCGCTTGCGACAGTATCCAAGTCAGAGAGAACCGAGCGCTTCGCAATAGGACCAGCAGCAACAAGAGTGCAGGCGAGAAAGAGAACAGTAACCGTGTTGGTCAACATTGTGAGAAGATAATCTGAGCAAGCAGATAGTATCAGAGAGGTTGGACAGTGTTTAGAAGGTCTGTACTGATATATAATAGAATGCGTTCCTGATTTTGTATTCTACAGATCACGATTTGGAAGGATGGGCCTCTTTATAGATGTCAATTTCCTTCCCTACTCTGCCTTGCTAATATTATAGCGCACTAGATTTGTACTTGGGAGACTTGCCGTCCCTCCAAAGCTATCTCATCACCCTTGTCAATGGTGGCAACCAAACATATCCAGTGGTGGCTGCAGAAAAGTAGTTTGAATCGATAATTGTAGGACTATATGCAACCTTACCGCCGCTAAAGAGGCCATCCGGACAAACGCATTTTTGGCACATTTCTACATGAGTGACGGCTCGGCAAGGAGCTGCCTGATATTTCCTCCTCCTGGGTTATTGGATGTTTATAAACAAGAAATTGAAATCAAAACCGCTATATATGAACCAGAAGACATATCGGATATTTTCTGCGAGAAATAGACTCCGTCTAGAACAGGGACACCGTCGTAGTCATCTATTCAGTACGGCCGTAGAATATGGCGATCAGGGACTGGTGGATTTAAAAGCAAGCTCTCTCAAAGATAGGGTGTGGTGTAGAGCATTATATATGTTCCTGGCCATTAGTAGCTTATAATATAGCCAATCAACAGTCAATCTTACAACATGGACAATAACAGGCTATAGCTCAAGGCGGGGAACCTGTAGATCATATCCATTAACGGCGATATAAATATTGGGAGGGTTACAACACTAGAAAGGCACAGAATAGTTTGATATTATGGCGCTTGCTAAGTTAAGTGTTTTACTCCGCAGTCTTTGTTTTAGTTCTTAATTCTTATTTGACTGCAGAGCTGATATGCCAGTGGTTCCGGCTTCACCGAGGATCAATCTTCACTGCATGGAAGGTCGAGGGTAATGTAACATCGCGCATATCTCCAGCTTGAAAAAACAGCTCAAACAGTCAAAGTGGACGAATTGGTTACCCATTGCCGAGGTCTAAATCCCACGGGGAAATTTCGTTATCTAATACTACCAGCTTGTTCCTTCTGTGAATGAGATATTTACCACCCATGTCTAACTGGAGGCCTCTTGAGCGCTCAGATAGTTGTGAACGCTTCCTGTGGCCCTGGCATAGTGCTCTGTGCCATTGAGACCATTGGAATGACCGGCACCATTCTTAATACCGTTCTTAAAGCCGTTGGATATTCCTTCAGGAACACCCCATCCGCCACCTCCAGGAGTATGGACCACGCAACGGTCACCCGTTTGCATATCAATCTGGCCTCTCGATCCAATACCCAACCAGCGATAGGTCCCGTCTTCCCTACGCTGAACCCAATAGTTGGCACCACATTGACCGGGCTCGCCACCCTCCATACCATACGGCCTATGTACTCTTCGTTCCGTGATCAATGTGAAGGTCAGAGGCAGACGACACTCAAAGTCACGGATGACACCGTCCCCTCCGTTGAAGAGTCCCTTCCCGCCACTGCCCTTGCGGATGGAGAACTCACGGATCAGAATGGGATACCGTTTCTCAAGGAGCTCCACGTCAGTAGTGCGAGTGTTCGTCATGTGGACGTGCACGCCAGATGCGCCATGCCACGTTGGTCCTGCTCCTTCACCTCCGCAGATGGTTTCTCCATAATTATATCCGAATCCCTTCAGGGGCTCTCCATTTTCATCCACCCCACTGCGGCCGAAGAAACCAAAGCAGTTCATGCAGCCTTGGGAACCAGCAGCAGCGCGGAAGGCTTTGAGAAAGAGATCGACCAGTCTCTGAGAGGTAAGGGTGTTTCCGCAGCATACAGCTGGGCCGGAGGACGGATTCAGGAAAGTGTCTTTTGGTATGATTATTGTAGCAGGTGACAGACACCCCTGGTTCAGGGGGATATCCATTCCGATCAGAAGTCGAAGAGTATAAATGAGAGCAGAATGAGTGATGGCCGGCGGGGCATTCATATTGGATAGCATCTCGCAAGATGTTCCAGCGAAGTCGAACGTGCCTGATCCATCTTCCTCGATGGTGATAGAGACCTTCATGGTCGATCCGTTGTCCAGAGCATCTTCGGCTTTGAGAACTACCGGCCCGTACTTCTCACGAGTCGCTTTAAGATAGTTCCGAACTGCAACCTCGGCGTTCTCTTGAATCTTCGCCATGTAAAAGTGGACGGTGGAGGCACCATACTCTTCCATAAGAGCTTTGATCAAGTTCGAGCCCTTAGTGTTTGCAGCCACCTGAGCTTTCAGGTCAGACAAGTTGTCATTTAGTCTTCTGGACCCTGTACAACCGGGCCGCTCCCCTGGTTCTGTAAGGAGCTTACAGATGCCTTCTTCATCGAAGTGTCCATCTTTGACAAGGAAGAAAGACTTGATCGCAGCTCCCTCTTGCCAGAGCTCTGTCGAGTTGGGCGGCATGGAAGTGCCATCCAGACCTCCAATATCCATATGATGGCCGCGGGATGCAGTATAGAAAAATATAGTTTTGCCGTCGTCCTCGAATACTGGGGTGATGACTGTAATATCTGGCAAATGAGTTCCTCCAGACTCTGGTAAGAGACGTTAGTTACTAGTCTCCCAAGAATTCGGAGCTTTCATAAAGCTTACCTGGATGATTCGATAACAATACATCGCCTGGCTTCAGGTTCCCTCTGTGAAGTTCATGTTGGTATTTAACCGCATAGCTCATGCTCCCTAGGTGCACAGGCACATGTGGCGCATTGGCAACCAGTTCACCGTCAGGGCTAAATATCGCACATGAAAAGTCCAATCGTTCCTTAATATTAAGGGATAAACTGGTCTTCTGCAGGGTACGGCCCATCTGTTCCGCAATGCTCATAAACCTGTGAGAGAAGATACTAAGTTTAACAGGATCAACTTGCTTTGTTTCTCCATCGTTCGATAACTTCGTCTTCTTCTCAACTAGATCGATGATAACATGAGATGTAAGAATTCTCGCTTTAGCACCTGGAACTATGACTATGGTCTGTGTGTTGTCGATAATCATGGCGGGACCAGCAATCTCGCTCCCGCGAGATAGTTTGTCTAGAAGGAAGACGTTGGTCGTCTGCTTTCCCCCTTCAGCGAAGTAAACTTCGGTCTGCGAAAGTTAACTGTTAGTAGGTATAGTATTGATATTAAATTCGAGGACGTACAGTATGCACAGCATCCTGATGCTCCAGGGGAGAGAAAACTGTGTCTTTTAGTTCATTCACGAGAGCATCATTGTCCTGGCTAACATTTCCGCTCTTCCCGATGCCACGGACGCGTATATCATCTACGAGCACTTTGCGGGTGTCTGGAAAGATGAAGGACAGCTCTCGTAAATGTTCTTTCTCAAAGGCAGCCCTGAAATCCCCATCTGCGGGCTCCTGGACCATGAAGTTGGTATCCGTTCCGTGATATCTCAAATTCAGGTACGGCTCATATTCGATGGCATCAGCCTCAATACCCTGTGCCAGTAGGTCGACAGTGACCTTTGCTTTCAATTTCTCCATTCTTTCGTGAATAGTCTTAAGGGACTCAGCTGAAAGTGTTTCACTGCTGGGTTCCTGCGCTTCCTGCACGACTTCAGCTAGAGCTATCCCATATGCTGACAGGATACTGGAGTATTTGTGCACGATGATCCTCTTGATTCCCAGCTTCTCTGCAATTTCACATGCATGCTGACCACCGGCACCTCCAAATACTGCGAGATTATGCTCTGCTGTTTCGAATCCTCGGGCTTCAGTTAGGGCACGAATTGGCCGACACATAGATTCATTAGCGACGTCAATAAAGCCATGTGCAACCTCGTGCGGACTCATAGAACGTCCAGTCTCAGCATTGATCTTCTCTGTCAATTCTGTAAATTTCTGACCCACAATCTCAGAATCAAGAGGTTGATCCTCTGATGGACCGAATATCTTCGGAAAATAAGATGGAAGTAATCTTCCGAGGAAGAGATTCGCATCAGTTACCGTCAGGGGACCGCCCTTTCGGTATGAAGCTGGACCTGGATGAGCGCCAGCACTCTAGACCCGGTAAGTAAGCATCTATACAATTGAAATAATATAGCTGAAAGCGGTAGGAGCGAACCTCTGGCCCAACTTTAAATAGACCATTTATCCAAAAGAGCATACTACCTCCACCAGCAGCGACAGTGTTGATATCGAGTTGTGGACTTTGTATCGACACTCCTGCTGTAATTGTCTCGAATACATGTTCAAAGTTTCCACCAAAGCGGCTGACATCAGTAGACGTTCCTCCCATGTCAAATCCAACAACAGGGCTCTTTCCATCGAACGACGTCCGTGTATAGCCAACCACTCCACCTGGAGTTTCGTTAAAACGTCTGCAACCAAACAGTCTGTATCGTGGTTAACCTTACCTGCTGGACCACTCAAAATACCTCTAAGACCACTAAACCGTTTGTGGTTTACAAGTCCACCGTCACTCTGCATGAATTCGCAAGTGATGCCATCCAGATTTCCGCCTTCGAATCCCTTTGAGAAGCCATCGACATATTTGATGATTTCAGGCGTCAGATATGCGTCCGCAGAAGCTGAACTGCCTCGTGAAACCATCTTGACCATATTAGCTCCAACCGAGGAAGAGCATGAAATGTGCTTGAACCCAAGGCCTGACGCAAGGGCTGCAACCCTCTGTTCATGTGCAGGGTATAGATATGAATGCGTCAAACATATTGCAAGAGCATCGATCCCTTTCTCTTTCAAGGCCACTAATTTCTGTCTCACAGATATCTCATCCAACGGCTTAATGATTCGGAGCAAATCGCCGGTGAGACCTTTCACTAGCACTCCCGGTATTTCAGGTTGTTGGGACTTTTCACTAAGATTTGGATCCTCGTCGAAGTTCTCAACCGTGATCCGTTCTGGTATTTCAACGACTTCCGAGTATAGGAGCTCAGGTTTGCGAATGCCTAATTCGAATAATTTCGGACGTGACTGGTAACCGATATCAAGGAGGTCACGAAATCCCTCAGTAACGAGAAATGCGTGGCGAGTTCCTTTACGCTCAAGGAGGGCTGCCAGATGATCCATTTAGTATCTATCAATGTCTGCTACATCTAGGGTCATGGCCTGCCTCCTTACCATTAGTCGCTACCGTCGTTCCCATCCGAATGGAGTGTATGTGAGTCTTTGGCACGGGTGTTTGACGAGGAATAGTCTGTCCAGTGACCCTTTCGAGAATTCTCCTTATTCCTGCATTTAAATCAGCTTTAGGAAATATTACGCCTTTTCAAGGCTAAAGTGTCTACCTTCCGTTGGCGCGTCTGCATAGTTCTCCGGGTCGACACTCAGAAGCTTAATGACAATATCATCTTGTCCAGGCACCGCAGCCCAAACATCAGTAAAAGTCCCACCCCGATCTATATCTGCGTAAGTACTATCCACAAAAATGATCTAGTCCACAAAAGCGCCACGAGGAGACGTACCAATTGCAAACTTGATACTTTTCGGAGGCACCATGCCGATCGCCATTTTGAATCCTGACAGGGGTCTGAATTTCTAGAAAGGGTATATCATCTCAGAGCCCTCAAAAAATTATCCCAGGCTTCTATTTGTCTCTATATAGCCTATTCGACACCATCGGGGAAGCATAGTCACGTAGTGTTATCTGCTCCGGTCCACCGGCGATAGGCGCCCTTGGCAGCGATGTATCGAGAACAACATCATCCCCTCATCTGTAATGAAGGCAATATAATCTATTTACTCACTGCGTTCAGTGGCTGGGACTTGTTGCTTCGGCATTTCCCAAGGCTATCGGACATATCCTAAAGACAGGCAACAACAAAGGGGCGATCTTATCATTCCCGATCTCCTTCCCCTGCTCTCGAGCAATGAGCGACTACATGGACTTATCAGATAATACCCTTGTCACAACAATGGAGGAAGGTCGAAGCGTACATAGACTCGTCGAATCCTTGCTCTTGGACACACGGACAGAGCAGACAGGCTCCTAACGTCGGGAGTTTACCACCATACCGCTACACTTTTCCCGTTTAATATGACCTCCCCTGTGTCGAGGATAGGGAGATAAGAAGAATTTCCTGCATAGAAAGTTTATCCGATAAGGGAAAATGGAGAATACCTGGCTAGGGCCCAAGCAAAAGATAGGCAGGATGAAACCAGATGTATATATCCGCAGATCTCCAACGTGATCGATATCTTGAATAATGAAACAAAACGATTCTACTCTCTGCCCTGTCTCATTAATTCTTACCATATAATAAGTGACAAGCAGTAAAATATGGGAACTGAAACAGACATGGACAAAGTCCAACATGCAACCGAGCCCGTATCTCACGAAGCTGGCGAGATGAAGCAGCACAATTTACGGGATATGGACGAAGCAGCCAAATGGCTTGCTTCTGCAGAATCATATCCTCCCATGACACCAGAACAGGAAAAACGGTTAAAGAAAAAGATTGATGCCTGGATGATTCCATTGGTATTTTCCCCAGAAAAAGAACAGTTGCGATCCTCGTTGTTTATCCACTAACTGCGATTTCGAACTGTATAGTTGCTCTTTGTTGGAACTCTCGGAGCAGTCGATAAGGTCCAAATC
The DNA here is from genome assembly GCA_029606305.1 of Paecilomyces fulvus. NCBI lineage: Eukaryota > Fungi > Ascomycota > Eurotiomycetes > Eurotiales > Thermoascaceae > Paecilomyces > Paecilomyces fulvus. Next base: position 1,485,019 of record JAPVCG010000063.1, read on the forward strand.
TCAACTGCATCTCTGTATGGTTTCCAAAAAGACACACATATGGTCGGACAAGAATATAGTTGGGTAGGGAGTATACTCCCTCTAGGTGTAAGTGTCTCTTACCCATCCGAACCTATTCCCATGTTATGTGTATTCTCCACGTCCAGATTGAATCTGACTTTGATATTGTCTAGATGCTGGTAGGAATGGTACCGTCTTCCTACCTCGTCCACAGACTTCCCAGCGCGAAATATCTCGGCTTCTGCTCTCTATGCTGGTCGGTCTTGACTCTCATGTATGCGGCTTGTCACTCCTGGGCAGGCATCATGGTGTTGAGATTCCTTATGGGTATGTTTGAAGCTGTGATCACTCCGAGTATCACTCTGATCATTGCTGGGTTTTATAAAAAGAGTGAACAGCCGCCGCGGTATGTTTCTCAATGCATAGCATTTTCGTATTCATACAAGCTGACTCTTTCGTAGGACTGCAAGTAAGTCGAGTAAATAAATACCTTGATAGAATTGCTGTCATCTAACTAACCTTCCATACTTCCAGTTATACTCTCCTGTTTCTCCTCCGTAATCAACGGTTTCTGGTCCTGGGTAGTCGGGCAGATCCCCGACTCCGCACCGCTCGCCAAATGGCGATATCTATACCTACTCACAGGATCTATCAACGTCTGCTACTCCATCTTCATCCTCTTCATGCTCCCAGACTCACCCATGAACGCGCGCTTCCTAACCCCCCAAGAACGATACTACGCCGTACAACGTCTCTCCGAGAACCGCACCGGAATCGCCAGCAGAGTCTGGAAATGGAATCAGGTTCTCGAGGCCGTGCTGGATCCGAAACTATTGCTCATCTTCCTGTTCAACATCGCTATCAACATCCCTAATGGTGGACTGATCACCTTTGGAAGCATTATTATCAATGAGCTCGGGTTCTCGGCTACTAGGTCCGCTTTGTTGACTATGCCCACGGGAGTGATGTCCACGATTGCGGGGTTTGTTTTTGCCCTTATGGCAGCGAAGTGGCATAATAGACGCGCGCTGTGTGTCGCTGTCGCGCTGCTGTTGCCGTTGATGGGGACGGCGCTGGTTTATGGGCTGCCGAGATCGAATATTGCTGGACAGATGGTGGGGTTGTATCTCATGTATGCTTATTGGGGTAGGTTTTATCCATCATCTGGTGAAACGTCTTGGAGAATATCCTTCACGGATAACTAATTAAGAACACAGGTCCCTACGTCGTCGCCATCTCCCTGCCGCAAGCCAACACGGCCGGACAAACAAAGAAGACTGTCAGCTACAGTATTCTGTTTCTCGGATATGCAGCTGGGAATTTGATCGGGCCACAAACATTTCGAACGAAGCAGGCCCCTAAATATACCGGCGGGGTGATTGCCATGCTCTCCTGCTACTGCGTTTGTATCCTTCTGGTAGGGCTCTATTGGGTCCTCTGCTTCATGGATAATAGGCGGAGAGATAAGCTGTATGGCGAGGGACAGAGAAGAGCAGCGGATGGCTCGTTGGATGAACTCGTAGGTGGTTTTCAGGACCTGACGGATAAGGAGCAGAGGGAGTTTAGGTATATCCTTTAGGGAAGGTTTCTATCTACTGAATCACTTAGAAATGAAGTGCATTATGCTCTGATCCTAGCGGTTCTGTACATAATATTCTCTCTACCTACGTATAAGTGGCATCATTTGAAAAATGTGAAGTGGTGTCACGATGGATGAATATCGACAATGGGTATATACAAGCACAGATAGATACGTTCCGAATCTGTAAACGCCGCCCCTTACCATCCGTACCTGGAGCCAGCCTCCTTCTTGTTGCGGCGTCCAGCAGCAAAGCTCTCCTCCAATGCGTCCCTCTGACTGTTTGCCACATTGACAAGCTGCTGCAATGAATGCTTGCCAGGAGCAATGGAGCGGACAGGATTGTGTTGCTTAGCAGCAAGCTCCGCCTCGGACGCCTGGCTAAGGAATGCCTGGTTCGCAGCATATTCCACATCCGTGTTAAAGTTGAGGATACGGGATTGAGACGCTGCAGATTGTCGACCCATAAGCTGACGCCGCTCCGCACGGGAGAGATTTAAATCGTTTGCTATATCGTCGAGCGTCTGTGACTTCGACGTAGCAGAAGCACTTTGACCATCGCTGACCTGCTGAGGCTCTAGCTCCGAAGGCTGGGACTGAGGGCCAGCGGGAGTCTCATCCAGATCCGTGGTATAGACCAACGGCTGGTATGTCCCAGTCGTGCCTGCCGTCACATCTGGGGCTGTGGTCCTCTCTTCGCTTGCAATGGAGAAGAGGGAGACCTTTGGTTTTGGCTGTGGTGGAGCTGGTTGAGATACAGCCGTGGGCTGTTCCTCTGGCTCAATAATGGGCTTTGCTGCAACCGCCTTCGCCCCGTCCACAGCTCTAGATGCCGCCGCCGATGTTTTTTTCTTCTGCGTATTTCTCGCCACCGACAACGGTTTGAACATCATCGCATTTCCTATCTTCTTTGGTTCCTCCTTTGGAGGAGCCGGCTCAGTTGGCCCATCACGTAAACTTCCAGCCGTAGGAATACTCTCATCATCAGCGCCCGCGCCTGCATTGAGAGCCTGTTCCTGCCGCATCTCCGCATCCGCCGCACGATCAAATCCTGGCGTTGCGCCCGTCTTCAAACTGAAAACCTTCCTCGTAGAAGCCCCAGGCTTCTTGTCCTGTCCTGCACCTTGAGTGCTTCGTTTCGGCGGAGGTAGCAATGAATTGAATCCGGAAAATGCGCCGCCTCCACCTATCCTAGCTTTCTTTCGAGCCGGTCCTCCATCTTCTTCGCCTGTTCCATCATCTTTTGTCTCCGGTTTGATCTCCGGTAGTGCCACACGGAGCTTGCGTGGATTGCTGCGATCGACCAAGGATTGGAAGCCTCCAGGCGCGGGTTTAGAGGGCTTTGGCTGACTTGAGGTCGCGGGCGTTGAAACTTCTTTCCTTGCAGACTGAATCTTCTGTTCACTCTCAGACTCTGAACCTTCAGAGTCTGAATATGAAACGAGAGCCATCTTGGTGACTCTTCCGTAGCTTGGCGCGCTCTGAGCTGTCGCGTGCAGTATGGTTGCTCAGATGGATTGGATGAAGTAACAGTAGTCCGACGTCTCTGCTCTCGCCACGAGCATTGCGCACGGACCACATTCGGACGGTTGTTCAATCATATCTTCAGTATTGTGATTATATTTCTACACATAAGGCCGATCGATCTGTAGACCAAGAACCGTCTATTGTGAACAGCAGATTATGCTATGATCTTTCTACATGACTTCTACTTCTCCAGTCCGTCTGCCCAGAGTTCGCATCTAAATTTGGACTCGAGGCTAAAGATCAAGATCAGATAAGATAAGCGTCATAATGACTAAGCGGGGTTAACTCTACGTCCCTCACGACACACTTCAATTTCATATCAAGATAGTTAACTCTTCTTAATACCACTGTACCACCCCACGGGCGCCTTATTATTCGAACTGAATATCTCACAGAGATCACATCTTATGGTTGTTAATTTATAGGGAAGGGCTGCATCTTCCCTACAATCTCGATGGCGGACTCTGGAGGCAAATGAATTCAAGCATCTCTCTCCGATAGAGAGACGAAAAAACCATGGATACTATTAACGCTTCAGAAGCCGCTGATATCGAGCGGCGAAAGCTTCTTGAGCATCTAGCTGCTCAAAATGGTACTAGACAGAAACAGGCCGATGACGAGCAGCAAGACGGAGACGAGTACTCACGCTCGCGACACGGCAAGTTTCGCTTCAAGTCCTCAAAATCCAAGTCGCGATCAAATCGCGATCATCCCTCAGACGATGAGGATCGTCATCGCAGACATCATCACCGACGACACCACCATGGCCGCCATCGATCCTCATCCAAGCGGGAACAGACAGACCGCGACCGCGACCGCTCCGCATCACCGTACTCTCTTCATAATCCACCTCTCTCTCCCAACACCGCATTCCGCGAATCTCTGTTCGACGCTCTAGGTGATGACGAGGGCGCTGCGTTTTGGGAATCTGTATACGGCCAACCGATCCACACCTATCCGAACCCGGCTGTGCCCAAAGGTCCGGACGGCGAGTTGGAGCAGATGTCCGATGAGGAGTACGCGGCATACGTGCGGGCAAGGATGTGGGAGAAGTCTCATGAGGGGATCATGGAAGAGCGGGAAAGACTACGCGCAGAGCGTGCGAGGGCGAAGGAACGAGAAGGGAAAAGACGACGGGAGACGTCGGAGAGGATGCAGTTTGAAAGGGCCATGGAGGAGAGTTTGAGAAGAGGTCAGAAGAGAAGGAAGGCGAAAGCCTGGAAAACAGCGTGGGAGGAATATCGGCGGAGTTGGGACGAACTTAACGTGTTAGCTTCTGCTTCGTCGTCGAAGGATGCTGAAAAGGAAGAAGAAGAGAAATCTCGAAATCAACACCTCCGCAATCTTATCTTCTGGCCTGTGGAATCGGGCAAGCGTCGAGATATCTCCTCCGAGGCGATCGAGGATTTCATGCGCCATGCTCCTGCAATGCCTCCTCCAGACTCCAAGTCCGAGGATGCTGCGCCTCCAGATCTGCTCGCGACTCTCAAAGCAGAGCGTATCCGATGGCATCCAGATAAGATCCAGCATCGGTACAGCGCCCTCGGAATCGACGAATCCATCATGCGGAGCGTCACAGAAGTCTTTCAGATCATCGATCGGTTCTGGAGCGAGGAGCGTCATAGAAGAGGCGAGAAATGATGACCAAATATGCAGTGTATTCTCGCATTTCCAACGTACCCACGGGTCATTTCCTAAAAAAGATATCGTCTTACGTGATGCGGCGTTATGGTTTTCTTTGCAAGATAGACATGGCAGAGCTTGATACCCAGTCAACGTTTAGTTATGAGTCACAAAGAACTTTTCCTTTCCTTTTTGTTTTTTTAATGGATAGACCCGGAAGTTAAGGCTCATTTTCCATCCTCTTCTCCTCTTTATACTCCATGAAGATCCAATTCGGTACTGAATCAAATAATCATGAGATAACGCTCTTCTTTTTCTCCTAACGCTAATCATCACATAACAAGAGGCACCGAAAAAAAAAGAAATGCTAGTGAACAGCTTGGCGAGGATAAGATAAGCAAACAATATAATGAACAGAGTAAATGGGAAAAGGAATAGGAAACGGAGCCTGTAGAGGATAGTAAGGTCGGAAAAGGGAGATGGTGGAGTCCCTCATTGCACGACGCGCAGCAGGAGAGTTAGGAAAGAAAAGGGAGAGTTGACTTTGAGAATAAAACGAAAATATGAAAAGAGGCCGGATGTGGTCGAGGTAGTGGCGGATGGTAGGTCTGTTTAACCGAATCGCTTGAGCCTTCCGTCATGCTTCACGGGGACGTGCGGGATATGGTTTCAGCATATTGCTGAGACTCAATTGAAGTGGATATCAAAGGCGAGCAAGGGGATCATGACGTAGGCTCTTCGTGATTCGGTCGAGAGAAGGTAGGAGAGAAGCTGCAGCGGCAATGAGAGCATGCATATATGATAGAAATGAGACAGGGAAGAGCGTGTTCTTTAGAACCTCGAAAAGCGCTGCTTCGACCTGTACGCCGTCCAACCGACGTATCCACCGACAATTGCACCGAAGAACAAGATCACCTTGAAGAAGAACCAACCCCAGCCGCCGCCGCTCGTCTGTGTCTTGGCGGCAGCTGCAGGACGACCACGGCCTGAAGAGGCGCCGGTGCTCCCGCGATCAGTACCGCCAGAGATTGTGTAGAGATTCTGCGCGGTGATGGAAATGATGTCATGGTTATCGCTCAGCTCTCCAGTCTCAGCGGAAAGACCAAGGTAGGAGACGGCGGGAATGGCGATGTTGTATTCCGGGGCCGTCAGAGTGAAGCAGTTGGTCCATGAGCGGTCCGACTTGTATTGCAGATCAAGGGTCAGGGACTTGTCCTGGAAGTAGGTAAGACGAGCCTTGGTGGGAATCGAGGAGTCACGGAGCCCACGAGCCTGGAGATTATTAGTTCACCTACTGGAATTGAAGAGAACGATGGAGAATTCGTACCGAACAGCCAGCCAGTTCATTTGCCTTACCGTCATGCGCCTGGTCGTACGTCGTCTGCCCGTCACCCATCATAGCCATGATGTAGGGGAAAGCGACACCGGGGCGGTTGTTCTTGTAGGTATCGAAGAAAACACCGAGACCCTCAAATCGATCCGTTGATCCAAAGACAGGGCCTTGAGTGGCGCGCTGCTTCGTGAGCCACAATGCGAAACCATCTCCATGCAAGTTGCCAGATCCATGGATCTTAAACTCGATCTCGATCTAGGATGTGTCAGTCTCCAAGGCTACCCCAGAGATCCCACAGCTCAGTCATAGCGCAAAAGGATTCCACTAACCTCCCAATTCGTCGCAGTGAGAGGCACACGGGAGAATATCCATCCCTGCTGAGAAGGCCTGTCGGCCGTGAGGCGGATATACCTAGCAACTCCTTCAGCACATGATCTCCCTCGATAACCTGCGAAATTGAACCGCATACTTGTCCGCGCGAATGACAGTGTCACCTCCAAAATCGAACCATCGACTCTGCATGTCCGAATCCAGATATGGCTACACCATCATCAATTAGGCGAGTCAAACACGAATGGGCGCTATCATTTCATACCGGTGCAAGACTGTGAGTCCGTAGCTAGACAGTCCAACATAAGAGTGTCAGCAAGCTTCCTCATCACACATACAAGCTCCAATGGCCAGGTAAAACTCACAGGGACTCTCCTAACGTCCGAATCGCCCTCATAAGCATTTGCGGCCCCTACAACGGCCAAAGCGGTCCATAGACACGCCGAGAGGCGCTGAAACAACATTTCGAAGGTTGAAGACTCTCGTCAGGAAAGAAAACAGGCTGTCGTTCTTGGGAATGCAAACGGTAGGAAGCTCAAAAAGGGCGATTGTTGGCGGAGGTTTCAAGAAAGTGGTACAGCAAGACTAGGTAATGTAGGGAAACGACGGGAACAAGTTGGGTGTTTGGGATGTTCTTTTAATTTCTTATAATAAACTTTTGTGTGTCCAGACAGTCACCGGGACTCTTTCCTGCACCTCACAGAGACATGATCTTTCCCGCAGAGGAAAAGAAAAGAAAAATGGTGCGCCGACGGGCAATGTAGGTATCAGAGCTGGGGGAGGAAGTTCGTTAGTTTATGTAGATCTGGATGGTCTTCCGTAACATCCAAGTGTCCACATCGGCCTTGTGGCGCAGGTTGAGCTCCAGCCACAGAACTAAAGCTTCCCGGGCAAGATCTTTCATACTCCGACGGACTTCATCATCTTGAACTTTTGATTCATTAGTCTGCTAGAAGGAGCATCTATCGAATTATATCATCCCCTCTTAATCCCTACATATACCCTCTCTCACATCCCCCATCATGTCATCTCTCTTTGGCGGCAGCAGCTCTTCCGCTGCTCCCAGCTCCTCCGAAGAAATGAAGACCGCAATCATGAAGCAGCTCCAAGCCGAGGCTGCCATGAACAATGCTCGTGCCCTTATCAGCGTATGCACTCCCTTTCCATTTTCTCCAAACGGAGGAAAATTTGGATATGTTCTGACTTGATTATTTCACAGAAACTCAACGAACACTGCTTCGAGCGCTGCATCCCTACACCCGGCGACTCGCTCTCTTCCAAGGAGGAGAGCTGCCTGTCGACATGCATGGAGAAGTACATCTCAACCTGGAACACCGTCAGCCGGACGTACATCGCGCGCATCAGCAAGGAGAGCAAGAAGATGGGCGGACAGGACCCCGCCGCCATGGCGAACATGGCTACGGGATCGAGCGGACTGTTGTGATGGATAGAGAGAAAGGGATGAAGGAATTGAATTGAATTGATTGGCTCACGGCATGATTTCGGAGTCAGAAAGGTTGGCAAATGGAGTTGCCATCCAATCAATGTGTGATTATTATGTACAATATTGGGCGGATACACCACTGGTTTTGTTATTCTCCTTTTTTTTCCCCGAAAATAAGAAGGAAGTGATTCTTGAATAAAGATGGAATTCTATTCTACGAACTGGAAGCATTCTGGAAAGCCGTTTCCCCTCAACATGACGACCAAAGCAACCAACCTCTACTGGTGGATTTCGTCCTTTGGAAGTCATGATTCTGGTAATTCACAATCCAAGGATGTCCTAGAGTCTTACGATCGGAGTCATGATCGGGTTCAACATCCTCGTCATATCATGGTCGTATAAGACTATTGCTGGACATTAATGTCTGCAAAAGAGAAAGTAATGAGACAGGTTAAGCTGTCGAGGACGCCATAATGGAGATAGATAAGCTAGGCTCCATCAAATTGTTAAGACACAGAACTCCAGAATAGAATATACTACCAACACAAGACGGAAGCCCATTATAAGATTTCTAATCTCTACAGGGCGAAACAACTGAAAAAAAAAGACATGCATATATGCGTATCCCATCTTTGAAAGATCTGGTATCCACAGCGTCCAACTGATGTCCCAGTGCACAGGTAGATAGCGAAAAAGCCACCCCCACAGAAGCTAATTTTAGTTCCACAATTCGATTGTCCTGTTCAGTCCAGGTAGATGATGAAGAGAGGTCACACTGATTGATCGACTAGCGACCAAGGGAAGGGGCTAGAAAGGAAAAGCCCCACACAAGAATATAACCGTATAACCGCACGCGAGCGTATAAGGTAGGATTATGCAGGTCAGGAAAATATAAGGTAGTAACGACTATACTGGGACATTGTCGGCGAGATCTGTCATCCAGCGGCTTCTGCTATGCATCTGCATCGTTTCATCGTAAACTAAGCATTGGACACTAAAACTCGGAGAACAAATGGCCGTAACTATGATTGGTTAGTATCTGCATTCAGATAGAATAGTTTTGCGATTGCAAATCTAGGGATACTTACGGATCATCACCAGGAGCGCCATAGGCCTCACGCTCCTCAGGGTACTTGTCGAATTGACTGGCGTCACCCTGGCCGGCTCTAACAGGGGGAACATATGGAGCGTCAATGTCTTTCCTCGCGAGGCGATCCCAGGTCACTTCCGCAAACCAGGGGTGGTTCTTGACATCCTCTGAGCCGCCGTGCAAGTTACCAAGTCGCTTAGTAAGATCAGGAGTAATGAGCTGGGAAAGCAGATCGACCGCATCGGGGTGCATGTAAGGAGGATACTTGATCTTTCCTCGAAGGATGTTCTCGTAGATCTTCACGGGAGAGCCGCTGTCCCAGAACGGCGTAAATCCACACAGCATCTCAAAGATCAGAATGCCGAGTGACCACCTAGTTCGGTTAGTAGACGAATATACACACAAGGTCCAGAAATCTATCTTACCAGTCGACGGACTTGTTGTACCCCTTTGATGACACAACCTCGGGGGCCAAATAGTCCGGCGTTCCACACAGTGTCCATGTGATATCGGGGACTTCTTTTGCAAATCCAAAATCCGTGATCTTCAAATGCCCATGTCTATCCAAAAGTAAGTTTTCGGGCTTGAGATCCCGGTAGATGATATGCTGAGCGTGCAGATATTCCAACGCCAATGTCACCTCGGCGGCATAGAATTTAGCGACGGGATTAGGGAAACGCTGTCTTTTCGTCAGTACCTGTCCGATCAACCCCGCCGAGAGCTAGATTAGAAAAGCGCTTACTTGCGACTTGCGAAGCAGGCTAAACAGCTCTCCACCCTCCACGAAATCCATGACCATGTATAGATTGTTCGAGTCCTGGAATGTGCCCCATAACGTGATGAGGAACGGGTGTCGCACGCGTTGCAACATCTTTCGTTCATCGTTGGTGTGCTCCACTTGTTTCATCTTGACGACTTGCGCCTTCTTCAACACCTTGATCGCATAGAATCTATGGTTATGTTTGGATTGCACCAAATGCACTCGACCAAAGCTACCCGTTCCAAGGGTCCGCTGGATCGAGAAGTCATCCAAAGAGTATTTTCCTTTCAGCTGTCGAGTCTTCACGACTTGTTGTTGCTGGTGTTGCGCATGACTGCCAGCGTGGCCTCCCCCGGCCACCTGCGCATCATTATGGTTTATTAGATGGTGTATGCTGGAGACATTTTGATGCTGCTGGGGGGCCGAGGAGGGTTGCGATTGCGCTACTGCCGAGTTCATCTGTGAGGGATTGCGGGTTTTGTTGTTCGCATCAACCGGGGAATTGGGGGTTTCAGCGGTCTGTTGATTGTCTGCGAGCGACGCTCGTGCAGAACTGATCTCCTTTGCTAGGGTGGTCGAGTCCTTCGTCCGCTTCTTCTTCAGCAGGCCTCCAAAGGTCGGCATCAGAAGGGATCAGTAGCAGTTTCAGACTACCACCGCGTTCGCAATATGAATCATGAGCTGTCCAGCACCAATTGAACCCGATCGAGGACTCTCGACTCGACGAATGGTCCTGGTTCGGAGCTCTCGGGTCTGAACTCCCGACAAGACGGCGGAGGAACGTAATGGCCGAGCTTTTTGAAACGAGATTGAAGGTAACAGACTGCTGAGAAGCCTCCTCTTGCAGAGAGAACTTGCCCTGGTTACTGCTAAGATCGGTGTGAGATCGCAATGGTCGAGGGGATTGGAACAAATAGACGCCACAGCGGGGTTGATAATAGAGAGACGGGTGATGACGATGATGCTGCTACTACTGCTTGCTCTAGGGGAGCTGCGATGGCCGTAAGCTAAGAGTCCAGATGGAGAGTTTGAGGCTGCCAGGCCTGCCCCGCGCAACCAGGAGTTGTGAACAGTTCAGTCACAGTCCCAAGCGACCTTCTGCTCCACCCTCTGTTGGAAGGAGAAATGTGAGCTTTCCCACCTGGAGGTTCACACGGTGGCTCCCGGCAAGCCGTTTTCGGAACGTGCGAAAGGATACCCAGACACACAATGGCTGGACCTTTGAGAGGGGGGTTACGGATGATAGCACAGAGGACCAAAAAGAGAAACGGCAAGTGTCAGAAGAAACAAGATACAGGTAGTGTGGAATTGACAAGGGACTACCAAGCGTCACAGGCGTAAAGGGAAGCCAAAGGATGACAGCAGGGCGGTTAGTTAGGCGAGTCGGGGAGAGTTGAAGTGGAGAGAGTAAAGAGGGCGCTGGAGGAAAGGTTTACTCTAGCATTACCACCACTTCGAGCTACGGGACAGCCGACTTTCAACGGACGAGAAGATGCAAAGGGAGTGAACAGACCAGATTATCCTCCTGAGATCTATGATTCCTCTACTCTATATTTCCTCCTTCCTTTGCTCCGCGACCGTTCCCTCACTGCTCGCGTTTGGTTGGGGCGAACCGTGGATCACGAAAAGGCCCCGCGCCGGTTGATTCATATCATTAATCCAGGACGGTCGACAATCGTCATCTGCGACGCTTGTGTATCCCATCCGGATGATATTGCAAAGTCAAAATCATCTCGTTGCTGACACCCTACGTATTGGAGTCATGGAGCTTCCAAATCCATCCTGGATAGTCACCATCTCTCGTTCCGTAGTACTCTTCTCTACGGAGTACTCCATTCAGACGGTTCAAGGCAAAAAAAAAAGAGAGCAATCAATCCTCCCCGGTCGACCGCGAGGTCATCCATCTTCTTGTTCCCTTCGTATAGCTCCCGCTCCGATAGACTTTCTCGTACTTGGCTCGATCGACAAGCGACGGTGGGAACTCCCCGACAGGGAACGGAAAGGCCAATGATTCCTGTCAGGTACGCCAGTATGATGCAAACCACATTCACCACGGAAGCATCCGCATCGAGATTCCTTACAGTATGATATGCAGAGTAACACTCCAAGCCAGCAGGTAAGAATACTAGGACTAGCAGGAATACACCAGACCGACAGATGGACAAGTTCCTTTTTTTTGACATGTTAGACGCGCGCATCACTTCTGATGTGCGTAGCCCCGGTATGTCATGCAATAATAGTGCTTCCTTTTAGCTAGTTACTAGGCGACCGGTGGCCGAACTAGAGCAACGAATGGCAGTTAGTAGTTGCGCTGGTCTCGAGGAACGTAGAATCTAAGACTACTCCGGTTTAGAGGACCGTTCTAAACTCATAATGATTGGCAATTCGACAAATATCCAGAAGCGCAGGACACACGGCATTTGACCTAGCTATTATTGGGCACTGCTCTCAACATCCATTCTGAGGTAATTAACAGCATTTACAGTAGAATGCTCTCTACAGTTCCTATACGCCTGCCTCATTCGCTCTTCCTCAGATCAGTTCTGATACTTAAACAATCCCTCCAGATCCTATTATTCTATTTTTAAAGCGCTCAGGAGTCGAGACCGGTAGTTACCTCCCTTCCCCACATTGCAGCCCAACTACGCATAGTCTAGTTTAAACTCTCCTCCGTCCTTGTCCGTGTTTGAAGCTGCTACGATTCCACCATCATCGTCCGCTGCTGAACGGAATGGAAGTGAGCACCCTATAACTTAGCCAATAATCCTCATCCCCTCTGCCCCTACTTGCATCTGTCTGACTTACTAATGTCGGCGATGCTCATGCGGTAAGTGCCGTTAGCGCACGGGGCCCAACATATAAGCTTAGAGTAGATCTCAAATAAGGGGCGTTCGTATTCTACTGTGACTACGCTCTGGACGATACGAGAAGCAATAACCAGAAAATATTTTCATGCATTGCATCGTGAGATAAAGCCTCGCCGGGAATATAACAGCCCATGCCTAGGTACACAAACAGGTATACTCCAAAAAAAAGCACGTATAGGAGGACTGTTAATCTATAGATTCCATCAACACGTGAAAAGTACGGGGAAATGCAAGCAAGGGGAACAGGCTTTTTAAGAAAACTGAAAAAAACCAGTGCTAGCGAATGCCATGCACGATCAAGAGCATAGCAGGCGAAAGGTTAAATGCGATAATGTGCCATGTTCTTTTTGATCTCCTCCACAATCTCAGAGGCCTCCAGTGCGTTCCGGGCCTCAAAATCGTATCGTTTCTGTTCACTAGCCTCATTTCCTCGGAGAACCACAACGCGGAAACTCTTGGGATGGCGTCGACTGACTTTGCATCCTACCACGTCATTGAAACTGATGGACCGTGTCTTGGTGCTAGTATCAAAGACACCTTTTCCGGACTCTCCAGGCATGATATGCATGTAATCGTTATCGAACGCTAGAACACGTTGATTCGAAGCGGTGAAAGACATGGGTTGTTTGCGGAAGACCTGGTATCGACGGTAGTAGCCCCCGATAAGATCCTGCTTTTGTGCTAGGGGGTGCAGCATCTGCTGCCCGCTCTTCTTGCCTTTCTTAGTCGGGGCATTGGGCGTATTGTCGACCAGAAGAGGCGCATTGGGAGAAGAGCTGCCGGGAGAGCCAGTCAAGGAGAGTGGACCTCCACCAAAGCGCCTGCGGACGAGATCAAGCTCCGTAATGTTCCCTAAAGCCTCGACTGTACGATCTAGTGGCGCCACCGTGTTAGACCCCATAACCTTGAGGAGATAGTTGCCCTTGTCGAGACCCCATCTTTTGCAGATTGAGTCGAGAATTTCCGCGATATAGCTATCAGTAGAAGTATTCAAGGTCATGACCTGGGTTGAAGCCTCGAGGTTGATGAAACGGATCTTCAAGGTCTTCTGCACACCCATACGGGGCGTGGCATGAGACGTGGGGACGGCCGGACGGTCAGCAGGTGTTAGCGAAGCATCGTTAAGAGCCGATGAGAACGGTTGACCAAGTATAGGATTGAGCCTCGTTGTTGATGTTGTGGCGGTTTTGTTGGCTGCAACTGGTGGCTGGTTTGCCGCAGCTGGTACCGGCTGCCCAACATCAGTGCTCTCCTCGGGAGCAGCAGCTTGACTGTACTTGGAATACAGTTTCTCATTCTCTTCGAATTCTGCTTGAGTGGCCTCGACGAGCGCAAACTCATCATAGGGCTTGCTCCTTGACCGACCTCTCACCGCAGCGGCTCTGTTGTTGTTCGATGTGAAATCTGCAATCGGCAGGTTCCGCCCCAGAGGCGGGAAGTCATATTCGACTTCGCCATCCTCTACCATCCTCAGAGTCCATCGGTTCACATTAAGCTTCTCCGCATCTATAGGTGGTTGAAGGCCTTCCTTGATGTAAGTCCAGAGGCACAACCCGATGGCTTCTGCGACGGTAACAGGACCGGGATGATCGCCATCTGTGGATTCCCGGACCAGCGGCATCTCAAAAGGCTCATCTGGCTCCGAGGAAAAGGGGGCATATATTTTGATATTCAAAGCCGTATCATAGCCTTTACCGGAGAGTATGGCAAACCGTTCGACAGGATTAGCCGGTGCCTTCTTTTTAGCATTGAGCTCCTTGGAGAGCAGACTGATAGGTTGGACAGTGCTGATGGGCCGCGGAGGAGGTAAATCCATTTCGGTCGCAGGAGTCCTTGTCTTCCTTGGCGAAGCATTCTGGGATCCACTCCTGTTCCGCAATTTGTGCATGATTGTCATGGGTGACGATGAATCTAAAATGCCGGTTATACCGACATCCGCTAGCAACGAGCCCGACCCTGCAGTGGCATCGAACTCTGAGGAAAGAGCGGATCCAACGGACTCGGCACCTGAATCTTCATCCTGCTCATTCAGCTCTTCGATGATCACGGTTCCTGCGGCCGAACGGCGTTGTTCTTGTCCTGGCTTCTTCTTCGAAGGCTCTATGACCTGGTTCTGCGATGAGAACTGGATCGATCTTCTCTTGTAGGAAGCAGAAGGATCTAGCTCGTTATCGGAGGACATGTCACTGCTCGTAGTAGTATCACGGCGGGCACGCTCTTTGACTGTCTCGACCGCACCCATAGATCCACGCCTGAAATAGCTTCCCGTAGCCGGGCGTGGAGATGTGACCAGCAGCTCCGGGCCATCGTTGCGATCCAGAGCTCTTATCGGTGACGAACCGGCACGAGTTCGTACAGGCATCTTTGAGAATTTGATTTGTTGAACAGTCCTGTAATGTGTGAGTACGGAATATGCACGTAATACCCGAGAAGCAAATAGCAGCGACTATACAAGAAGGAATTCGAAGATATCTAGGACTAACCTCGGCACCGACTCTCCATCATCGTCACTCTCATCGCTTAAGTCGCTGCTGTCCTCCTCATCTTCCGCCTCCCGCTGCCTCTGTTCTTGTTGCTGGCGATCACGTCTACGGTTTCTTTTCCCGGCTCTGCCATGGTGTCGTACTCCGACCGTATATGCTCCCCCTCCGCCGCCTGTCACCATACCACCTTCCTCATCGTCGCCTTCTTCTCCAAACCCAAAGCCCCTCTCCCCCGTCTCACCATCCTCGTTTCTGGCGAACTGGTAATATTCCGACGCAACTGCACCAGTTGTAGGTATGGGAGGAGAATATGTGCGTTTGATCTGGCCAGCAACACTCTGAGCGGTGGGATTTGCAGACGTTGACGACCAGCCCGCAGCGCGGAAGCCGGGTGTATTCAGGATGGAATTGTTTACATTGATGATACGCTCACCAACACCATCCTTGATCATAGACAGATACGAGGTCCGCAATTGCCAGATCGTAAAGCTAAACCATTCAGACCCCTTGATCAGCATCATAATCGTAGCACAGACTTCACATGGTGGAGGGGGTTGCCCGTAGCGACCTACTCTTCATTCTGAAGGAGAGACATCTTCCAGCCTTGAGTGCAAAGTCATAGACCCAAGTGAACAAGACCGCGTCTCTCCGTATTGGCTCTGCCCAAGTCGGCTTGACTCGAGCAAAGCGAAACAAGGTATATCAGGTCCTGAACCGCATAAACTCCTAACATCACATGCAGTGAAGCACTTACAACGCGCACTGTGGTACTCCAGAAAGTAAAATGAGGGGGCCGTGTTCGATCAGGACCAGCCTGATTGAAGGAACGAAGAAAAGGACTCTAGACGTAAAGGACGTGACGATATAGGCATGATCTCCATCTAACGGATGTAGGAGTGAGATCGTCGCGGGGGGGCGGATGGGGTTCCGGCCTTGGCGGTCGAGTCTCCGCGTCTTTCATCGCCGCAGCCCTTCATATTTAGCAGTAACACATAGTCACAACATTTTCAATGCTTCCATCAATAGATAATTATCTCTTATAATACACACATAAATCGTAACCAATTTGCAAATAGTTGCTACGAACCCCTTTTATATGAGAAAACCAAACGAGACATGACGAGTTGCAGCATTAAATGTACAGCAGGGTTCACGAAATCGCCGTGGTATAAGTCCTGAATAGAATGAAGAAGGAAATGGATTCTACTCCCAGAAAAGCTATCTTCAAGCTTTTCCTTTAGGCTTCCGACCCCGCCCCTTTTTAGGCTTTTCTTCTTCATCGTCGTCAATGAAATCATCTTGGTCGCCGCTCTTCTTGCCCTTCGCAGCTTTCTTCCCCTTATTCGTTGCTGCCTTCGAGGGTTTCTTCGGAATCTTGACATACTTATCTTTCTTGAGGTCGAGCTCTTCACTCTCGTCTTCTTCCCTGGTCTCAGCATCCAGGATCTCTTCTTCCTCATCCGACTCATCAATAGCTTCTTCGATGTCAGGCTTCTCTCGAGGCATCTGCTTAGGTGCTATAACGCTGCTCGCCTTCATGAATGGGATGGGATGCGACCGCTGATTGTAGAGTCGTGTAAAAGTGGCTTTTGTCTGGCTCTCCAGTTTGACCTTGGACTCATCCATGGGGCCCAAACCGAGTTCGACCATAGCATCCCAGTCCTCACGAGTCAGGAAATAGCTGTCCATTAGATCAATGACACCATCGACACTCTCTTTACCGTCTTCCATCATTCTGCGAATGAGCCTGTCCCAAAGGACTGGGAAATACTGCTGTCTAACTTCGTCGCGGTCACCAGAGGCGCGAAGACGCATATGACCTTGTATTTCTTTGACGTATCGTGAGAGTTTTCCTGAAACGATTGTTAGGAGCAGTAATATGCTGACAAGGAACAGTAACATACCTTGCTTGCTGTTCTGACCCAGCCAACTTGTAAATGCCGGCCGGTCAACCATATTGCCAGCTACAAAGCTAGCCGGGCGGACGAAGCTGAAAGCAGCATGTGCAGGCATCAAACTCCATTGTTGCTGTGCACCATGGATCATTCTGTCAACGAGGTCGCCATCGCTGATGCTTGACGCCGCATTGTCAGCCAGCTCAAGCAATTTCAGATTACGCTCCTTCCCTTGATAACCACTGGCTAGGATGGGGTTCGTCTTTAAGTAGTTTTCCTGTAACATGAGATAACTGAACTCATGGTCGTTGAAGTACAGCTCGATCTTGTCATTCAACGTGGCCTTTGAGCTTTGGGAGAACATCTGTGCACTCAGAATTTTTCCAACTATGTCCCAAGGCTTCAGGATAACGTGTTTCTCCCATGCTTTTGACAATTCCTTGCCTTTGTCATAGTCAAGATTCTGCTGGTCGAGCTTCACTGTAGAGAGCATATTGATCACTTGACGTATGTCGGCATGGGTGCCTTCGATCAGTCCGTCCAGGACCTGGGGTGGGATCTTCAATCCCTCTCTAAAGCAGATCGTCGAGAGTCTCGCCCGTATCTGATCCGCGGTCGGTCGTCTGAAAGGCAAGTCGAACGTTACACGATCGAAAGGCTTCATCTTTGGAAGTCTCCGGTCATTGCAAATGAGAATAAGTGGGATTCGGGTCTTCTTGGCCACTGCAGCTAGAGCACCAACACCGCCTCGGTCGCCGGCTGACATTCCATCAACCTCATCCATAATGAGAAGCAGATTCTTTTTCTCTCTGTCGACCTTTTGCCCGACACCTGCGAAATAGCCTTCGAGAGAGGTTGTGTCCAGTACACCCAGCAGGCCGTTTTCTACGAGCTTCTTGCTTCGAGTATCACTTGCGTTTGTCTCGACAACATCATAGTGCTCGAGGTTTGCGACAAGATGTGCTGCCGTCGTCTTGCCAATACCCGGTGGGCCATGAATCATGACAGCGCGGTAGAGGCCTAATCCATCTTTTCCTGGTCTGCTGAAGTTCAACCTCGCATTCTTGTGCCAATCCCTCAGCCAGGTTTGGAGTTTTTCTACAGGACCTTTGTTGCCGCAGATCATATTTATGGACGTTGGGGCATACTTCGTCGTCCACAGACGATCATCCACCTGAGGTCCTTGAGAGCTTGAGGGAGCTTGCGACCCCTGCGGAGCATTAGCTCCCAATGTTCCTGCGGCCTTGATCTTCCGCTTTTCTTCGCGATCAATCTCAGCAGCCATGGCCCGGATCTTCTCTTCTTCGGCTTTCTTCTTGGCAGCGTGTTGTTCTGCTGCCTTTCCATCGCCGCCGTTAGGTGGCAGTCGTCTAATCAATTCAAAGAGACCATCCTCATCTATGGTCTTGATCTTAAATTTCTGGATTGTTTCCAACTTTTTGGGTCCGGCATCGCTGCCTAGGACCACATAGCTAGTTTTCGAGCTAGGCGCAGTAGTGACTTTACCACCGTACCGTTTCACGAGTGACTGTCCTTCCTCACGACCCAAGGTATCAAGGATGCCCGTGAAGACAAAAGACAAGCCTGCGAGACAGTTTTCAGCACCGACTGGTAACTCCTTGGTTCCAGCCCCGGGAGGAGGTTGTGTGTGTTGTGCATGGTGAGCAAAATTGAATTTCCTGGACTCTCCAGACTTCGGAGGGGGCGAAGGTGGTTTTATAGTTGGAATGCTGTCAAAGATTTCCTGTATTTCTTTGCTTTCCGGCCTATCCTGCTTCGTCGATGCCGCTTTTGGCTTCTTGAGAGTGGCTCTGGACGACGCCTTAGCTTTCTTTTTCGTGTCCTCGTAGGCATCGTCATCTTCACTCAGCTCAAGTAGAGCTTCAGACTTGCGTTTCCGTCGAGTCTTATCAGCAGACGACTTTGAGGCCACAGGGGCATCCTCCATCTCCACATCTTCGTTGCCTGGTAATGACGCTTTCTTACGGCTCTGCGATTCTTTTGTAGCTGCCACTACAGGCTTCACGACGAGCTCC
Source organism: Paecilomyces fulvus (assembly GCA_029606305.1). Taxonomy (NCBI): domain Eukaryota; kingdom Fungi; phylum Ascomycota; class Eurotiomycetes; order Eurotiales; family Thermoascaceae; genus Paecilomyces; species Paecilomyces fulvus. Next base: position 1,503,986 of record JAPVCG010000063.1, read on the forward strand.
TCGAGATCATCACCATCCTCCACATAGTCAAGATCACCTCTGCCTGGCATTCGATATTCACAAGCAAAGATATCATCGCCCCCGAGGTTCTCTTCTTCGTCCACGATATGAAGCTTCTTGGTTTCTTGTGGTGGGTTGCGCTTCAATCTCTCTTTCCTGACAGAAGGAGGGCTCTCCGGAGGCATCTTAAATTCAGCAGTCTTCTTTGATCTGGGTGTGCCTTTCTCGGTACTCTTATTTGTTTCAGATGGCTCTTGTGCCTCGGCGGCGGTATTCGTAGATTCATTTTTAGCTTTGGAGGGCCGGCCCTTCTTCTTTGTTGAAGCGAAATAATCAGAAGTGGTTGTCAGTTCTCCCTTCGCTACTTCCTCTTTCCTGAATAGGTCTAAGCGTCAGCTCTGAGAAACTCACAAATCACCTTGAGATACCTACTTTTCCTTTGCTGGCTTAGGCTTTGGCGCCGGAGCCTTTTGCTCGACAACTTCTTCATCGTCACTGTCATCCACGATCTTCCTGCTGCCTATCCTTATATTAGGTTTTGTGATGCATGGTCATCATTTCCGGTAGACATACGTTTCTTTCTGGCAGCGGATTGATCCTATAAGAATAATAAGTATCAGCGAACCCAATTTCTAGCTAAGCTTAATTGTAAGAATAAACGAAGAAGGATTGGGTGCAAAAAATGTAGTGCAAGTTTCCAGATAGGTCACTTAAAGATCAACAATGCAGAAAAGACCTATATATCCTGCAAACATAGACATACCTCTATCTTCTTTGCCGGCGCCTTCGTAACTGAGCTTTGGGCGGGCTTGCCACCAAAGAAGCTCCTGATGTCCGCAGGCATCGTGAAATGAACTCCTATGGAGACTAAGACAGCGATTGCCAGAGCAGGTGAAATAGGACCGGCAAGCCGTCCACGACTGAGCTGAAGAAAATGGCGTAGCTGCAACAGCTCCCAGGCAGCTCCCGAGGTCCTACAATTTACACGTCCAGTCGCGGGGAGACGCGCTTGCCCCCGTGATCCAATATGTCGGCTGACATAATACACGTCAATGTGGCACGTGCACTCCAACTTCGCCTATTCGGGACAGAAGACCTCCGGCCGCGAGTATGGGAGAGCGACAAAAGACCGGGCTTCCAAATTTCAAGCGTCAGTTCCTCTTCAACCGGGATTGACTCCTTCATCCAAAATGGGTGCTCAGTTGAAGATGTTTGGAGGCCCCCAATTGGCCTTCCTCCGGCCATCGTGTGAGTACTACTGATATCCGACGAAGAAAGATTTTCACGACCAATACTGACAAGTTCTGGAATAAGGCCTTGCTGCACCCTTCCCATCTCTTCCATTCTCGAGATGTTTCTCTACGACATCTTCTGCTCTGGACTGGCTGACCCCTAAGTTCATGGAAAAGTCTAAGTCGCCAAAGGGTCGCCCGCATGTGCCCACCGGAGGATCGTACCGAGGAACAACTGTCGTTTGGGGTGACTATGGCCTGCGAATGAAGGATCACGACCGACGAATTTCCGCGGCACAGCTGAAGATTGGAGAGGAGACTATTCGACGAAGGCTGAGAGGAATGAAGTACGAGTTGTACAAGCGTGTGAGCGCCAACATCGGTGTCTACACTTCCGGAAACGAGATGCGTATGGGTAAGGGAAAGGGAAAGTTCGACTACTGGGCCGTCCGACTCCCCGTCAGCAGGATCGTATTCGAGCTGAGGGGCGAGGTTCACGAGAAGATCGCCAGAGAGGCCTTCCGATTGGCAGCTCACAAGCTTCCCGGTACGTCCAATTCGATATACATTTTCCGATTTGGTTTTATTAATCATCTATTTAGGACTCTGGGAATTTGTGAAGAAGGGAGATCCTCCCGTTGTTGGATTGACAAAACTCACTAATGGAGTCACATTGGAAAGCCTCAAGCGGCCGAGAAGAGAGGTGCCACTCGGCATGGAGAAGTCCGCACCGAAGTCGGCTTCATCCAGCATCTCCCCTACGGGTACTGCATAGGCTACATATGCTATCATAATGCTGCCCTCTTATTTCCTTCGAATGTGCTTTTCAACAGCTATGCACCGACACCAGAACCACGCCCATACCTCTGTTCTCGCCTGCTTTTCCTCGCCTCCTCATCATCTCCCGGCGCCGGTGGTTTCAGATCTTGTGTACACTACCGTCAGCTTTTTCTCTCCGTTTTCTCTCTCAAGTGAAGGATGTGTTTGTATATGGGAATAAATGAAAGAATAGAAAGAACAATACGATACCTTTATCAGCTTCTCCTGATATACCAACCGTTCTCCCTCCGAAGCCATCTTCCCCCATGGAATCCTGACCATTGTAGCCGACGTAATCCTCCTTGCCCTCACCAGGCTCCAGACCCCTTCTAATATCACTATATGTATGTGCAGCCGAAGCTAGAACACGTGTCAGTCCTGCAAAGCAGAGACTCTTCGTTCGAAGCAACCATGATATATACCTCGCAACTGTCCGCTCTGCTTCGGAGGCGTCTTCGTTACTTCCTTTATGGACTCATACCTTGTTGAATGACCAATCAATTAGATGTACGAACAACAAATTAAATTCAAGACACGTACTGCTGACTCTCACCACCAGGTTCGGTCTCCATGAGACTGCTAGAGGAAGACATGGTGTATAATTCAGGAACTAAGTAATTGACACTGATCGGAGGGAAAATGTTCATGGATTATTTATTTCTGTACCTATTCTTGCGATTGCAGAAGTAATGAGTGTCCGAAGAGAGCTGGAGCTCCAGCTTAAAGTTGGATAAGGTCGTCGGATGGGTATGACGTAGTTCCCCTGGTTCTCCAACATGGGATATTGACCACCAGGTTCAGAAACCCAACATTAACAAGGGAGAACTAATCGGAAATGTTCATTGGGTAGAAGCAATGGCGTCCAGGCTTCTTGATACTTCTTATTTATGGATTCCGCAAGGAGCAGCTGAGCAGCCCTAACTCCTTTCATAGCGCATGACCACAAACTGTAAGAGAAATGGGCAATACTCTAGTCTCAATTACGGCTAATAAACCAATCTCTCGGTATTTATTCCATGACCTCACTTGGGCCGCCACGATCGATACAATACAGCCCATGAAGTTAAAACCAAACGTCTTTTTAAAGTGTAGAAATACAGATCCCAGTAGAAGACGGAATGATAACATAGAGACCCTTCGTACACCCAGTAGAAAGTCTCATGCTTCGGTATCTATGATATGGATACAATCATTAATTCGTTTCTCTCATCTCCGCGCTAGAAATCCATTCCCATCAAGTAACTGCCAGGTAGATATCAAGTTAGAAAGATATCACAGTTATTTCTTGCTTCCCTGGAGAAAACGACTAACCTTTCATAGATACGCATAAATTTCGCGACAAACGCCTCCAGGTGGAATATCACTTTCTGTACCTCATTTCAGCATTGCAAGCACGTTTGACGTCTCATTAATAAGAACACTTACGCTACCCATCTTTATCCGATGTTCATAGAAAGCAGACCACTTGATGACTTCCGGTTTGAGGGCGTCATCCACCTTCGGGATGAGTTTGAAGGTCAAAGTCTGTAGGTCGTCAGCTCAAGCCTCCGAGCAAAATGTCATAATTCATACTTTGAGAACAGTTGTAGGTGGTATGCAATGACTGAGAAGATCATATAGTCTCGCGCGAACCTGTAGCAGTCGCGCTGGCGAACGCTCGGCCATGATCTCGTCTGCCGTAAGGGAAATCAAAGCTTCCCAATCTGGAGGCGGGATCGGTGTCTTATCTGTCACTTTTTCACTATAGAACAATTAGCACAAGTGCGCCCCAAGTCTACACGGACAAGACGTACTTCTGTGCATGGATAGCCTCGAACATGAGCAATGCTCGCCGGAGATTCCGACCACTGTCTTTTGCGATTCTCTTATTGAGCGCATCAACCTGCGTCCAGCCCTCCTTCTCTGCAGCCGTCTTCAACACGGAACAGATCTCATCTTCCGTTGGCGCCGCCACTCTGACCAGCAGAGTTCGCGAGCGGATGGGTGCGATGATATTTGCTGTGCTGTTCGCTAAGAGAATCAATCTCAAGTTCGGACTGTATTTTTCCATAGTTCGTCTCAACGCTGCTTGCGCATCACGGGTCAAATGGTCCGCTTCATTTATTACAACGACCTTGAAGCGCTGCTTGGCCGAGACGTCGACCTGCTGCGTCTGTGCCACCTCCTTGAGCAGCTCCTGCACGACAACCCGATCATAATTGCCCACATCTGAAGGAGTAATTTCCAGATGGTAGACAGAGGCGACAATATTGAATTCAAGTTTTCGATTGCTGGTCGTTTGGAAGACACGGGCGTCGATCTTGATCTTTTCTACTCCGGGACCGTAGAGCTCCTTAAGAGTTGCGATAATACGAGTTTTCTTTCCAGCACCCGAAGGACCGTAGACGAGAAGATGTGGGAAGTCACCGCTTTGCGCCTATTCAGAAGCTTCCTGTCAGTTCAGATCTTGCCTTCAAAACGGGCAACTGAAGCGATGATGTCCGCTTACCAGGGACTTCAGGCGTGCTGACAGCTCATGATGATAGCTGAGCGAATCGAGCGTCCGCGGCCGCAATTTATCGACAAGAAGGGCCATTGTGCTGCTCTTGCTCTTCGAACAGTAACAGAGATAGTGTTACTTTGGAGCTTCAGAGCAAATCGCTGCAGTTGTACATTTCATGGTCTTCCCTCCGAAGCTCTAGACGGAACGCGTCGTCGCGTGCAATTAATTGATGGTCCGTGCGACGTGAAATAGGCTCCAATACTGGTACCTCAGGCATCACAAAATCGTGACCGATGTCAATAGGACAAGGTAATCGATCTACATGAGACAACACTATAATACATTTCGGTAGCAGCTTTTGTGATGCAAGGAACCTCTATAACTACATTCTCTTTTCCATTTCTGTACACCTGGCATGCCAGGCAAAGCTCAGATTTATCCAATGTCCCATGGAGATGAAGATACTATTGTACAGATTGGTTTGCAGAACAAAATTCAGCCTGATGTGTACTCCGCTTTTGTGCAAATAATGAAATAGTACAATAAGTGGAGAATACAAGACCATGGTTGGTGGTATACATGGCCTATTCGATATGAGCAGAGTCATGGCTCTTGTCCCAATTCTTCATTGTACACTTGAACCCTGAGGGCTGTAGTGACAATCATAAGAATTTCTCTCGTAGGGAGAATATATGCATCAATGCCAATGATGCGTGGCTTCCGAGTAAACTCGGTAGTACATTAGTGCCTCAGCTACCAGGAGTCGGCCTCAGAACTCCATTGTCATCATATCGTGCCTCTGTTCGTGATGTATCAGCAACCTATAAACGGCAATTACTCTGAATGCGGGGCACTTACTGAAAAAGGTATATGATAGAGTGATGGTATCGATGCCCTTCATGGCCGGATCTTTTACGAAGTCGGGGTCGATAAAGAAGAAGACCGGCATGTCAACAGACTCTCCCGCGTTCAGTTTCTGTTCTTCGAAGCAGAAACATTGGATCTTGCTAAAGTATGGCGCGACCTGAGCAGGTGTCACACTGTATGTTGCGACTCCGATGATATCCGCGGGGCCTTTGTTCGTGGCCGTATAGAAGGCAAGAGCTGTCTCGCCTGGTAGCACACGCACTTCCCGCTGCTGGGGTGTAAATTTCCATGGCAGCACATCAGAGACGGAACCATTGAATGTAATCCGAAGGCGTCGGGAATCAGTAACGGGCAGGACGCGGGACGAGGTATCGCCATCACCAGCGCGGTGAGTCGAAACCGGTTGACCGTTCCAGCCGGTCTGCTGGCAGATCTATTATTTCAATCACAACAGTCAGAAAGATCATGTATCGAATGAGGATAAGAGCAAGATGAGTCGTGCTCACCATCTTATAGAGAGGGACGGAACCGTAAGCAAGAGCAACAGTTCCGATGATTACGCTAATCGTATAATACCTGAGGAGCGTTGGCACAAGCTAGAGCTAGTAACCGAGAACAACAAATGCTCACATTGTAGAAGTGTTCCTTTTAACTGACTGGGGGGTATTGAACGGCGCCGACGAAGCAGCTTGTTGCCGCCAAATCGAGCTCCCAGATAGACATCTCCGCAACATTGGCGTAGGTTCTCTGATAATGCAACTCGGTATCCGAGTCGCAACACCTCGTGAGAGGCATCGCCCCCATAGTGTAAACGGACGTGCAACCATCATTGATCAATCCCAAACCCTCCGGAGCTGTTTGAGAATCGCTTTCCTGCGGAGCTATGAACGGAAACTTTCCGACACGTGATACCTACCTAGGTACGCCTTGGCGGCGGTCCGGAAGTAACGGAGCCACCATCTGTCGACAAAAACACCTGGATGCGCCTGCTCCATTCTAATAACTTTTTAATTTTATATTTATTCTGTTTCGGTTGGTCTCGGTGTGCATAGAATCGGACTCACACTTCTAAGATATATTGAATAATGCCGTTTCAATATGAGAGTAAATCTCGCCTATATACTTAACGTTGTTTCTTGGATAGCTTCGCTTGCCATATAACTCACCTACAATGTTCAGCACACTTTTTGTAAGTAGAATGCTTTTGTGTATCTCTACAGGTATATTGCTCTCCGGTGTGACCCCCGGGAGCTTATAGGGGAGGAAAAGCGTCGAGAATAACCACAATCGCGCCCTAGCCGGTTCTATATTCCTCTGGCAGATAATCGAACAGTAAATATTAAGGGACATGCAAACTGAGCATGAAATGCTTACTCACTAACCTCTTATAGTCAAAGCTGGTACAAGATCTTCTTGGCTTCAGATATGTAACCACATAGTCGACCTGCTATGTGTCCCATAGCTGAGAAAGAGCTGGACTTTATTAACTCCAAGCTATCATGTATCACAAGCATAAAGTAATCAAGCATGAGACCTCACGGCCCAACTGTGGGCCCCTTTTGAGATAATTTTCCCCTTTTGGAGCAACCGACCAGGACAACGCCATCTGCATGGTAATTATACTGTACAAACAAATACATACGCGAATAGAGAAACCAATCATTCAATAGACTCGCCTTCATCAACATCCATTTTCCTCAGCAGACAAACCCGGTTGAGAACAGCGCCTTATAGTTTGTTGACCATAAACAAATAACGACAAAAGCACTGTGCACTTTCATCCTAGTACTTTGGCACCGATCCGGCCGATGAAGCCCCTGACAAATTCCGGTCGCTCTTGGAGGCAAGTGAAAATTATAGCAGTGCTAAGGGCAAAGACAGCCTGTTCTCGAGGTTCATACTATAGTCACTCGTCAGTAAAGTGCAACCAAGCAGTGCAATAAAGTTCAGCCTGAAGTCATTGGAGACAGTGCACAAGCCAAGCTTGTCTGTCCCATCACCTTGATGGGCACATGACCTTATGCTCTATTTTTAATGCATATCGTACCTTCTTTTCGTACCGTCTAGGAAGCAAGGTTGCCGCCGCTCGAGGTGTCACAAATAGGGAGATTTCTTGCCTCTTACGCGCCCCTTCCACGAAGATGCTCCAACCGCAAAGAAGACACCCTGCCCCAACGCACAAGCCAGAGTCCCACATCATCGGCGTGATTGTTTTGGAGTCAAATAATTTTGGTCCTAACCTCGTGCGTGCAAGGCAGACCGAGTAATAGAAGATACTCACGAAGGAAGCAAGGAACGCTGATGATCGCAGAGTGTCCTTAACCGCACCGGCAGTGCGAGATGATAGTCGTTTCGCCCGAAGTCGTAGTACAAGTTGGATAGGAAGGTAAGTAGCGCACGCAAATTTGAATACTCGTACAAAGCGCCACGCGGCATGCTTCTCGCAGCTAGGGCCGCATCCCATGTGCACCATTTCACATGGAATAGGGATCGTTTTTGCCGGGTCGCCCCATTCGACTGGCCAGTTATAATCTTCGCACATAGACTGAAGCAAGGGAGCTTGGCCAGTATCCTTTCCATATACGAATACCCCTCTTCGAGCCCGGCGGAGGGCCTCAATCAGCCTCGAATCAACCTTTGCGATCTCTCCTATCCACTTTTCGTACGAGCGTGGTAGACGCTCTGGCGCATAAAACCACGTCCACATCACAGTTGCGGCGCTTACAGCGAAGAGAGCGGTATCTGCTAGCCGAGGTGCAATGGACTCAGCGAACGTCCAGCGATTCTGCGCCTTTCTTCTTCGGCGCCAACGATCCCATACCATGCAAGTAACCGCATCCACAGCTCTAATGAACGTAAAAAGAGTCAAGTCCAAGGTTCTACCTGCCAGTTCTGGCCGTTCTATCGTCCTGTGTTTTGATGTATCAACTTCCACGTCTTCGTCCAACGACGAACGTAGACTGGAGTCGACTGAAGAGTCTTGCAATGTATGGCGTTTCTTGTTGAGCAGCTGGAAACTAAACCAGGACGATATGAAAACGGATAAGAACCGGAAGATACGTAGAAACCCGTGAGATACTGGAAACCCCCTCACTCCCGTCCTTGCGATAAGAGTCGAATAAAGTCTGCAGAACAGGACCGGAGGCAATGTAGACCCAGCAACAAGAAATGCGCACAATGCTGGAAATCTGTTCAATCGCAACGCATTGATAAGGATTCGATAAAGCTTAGAGGGTCTTCAGTTAGCTTCATTTTTCTACACCGTAGCTCTCCATGTCAATCATCTTCACGTGTCCGCCAGCAGTGCAAATCATGGCAATAACCAACTAGAAAAGGATGATTTATACATACAAGCAACGAGGTAGGAACGACCGATGTTGGGATGGCATGCAAGGAGGTGTATATTTTGTATTGCCCACAAAGTGAAGCTGGTGATGATGACGAGTCTTACCTCTTTAATTCGCTGCTCGTGGCTTGAATTCAAGTCTTTTCTCCATAGCATTCGCACCCAGGATAGGATCCTCGGGGTTGTTGATGACAAGTAACCTAAGGCATAGGCACGAGCAATGCTAGAAGAGAGAGAATCAACGAAAAGTCAACATCGGACGTACAAGATATCATGGAACAACTCAAAATACATCTACAGATGTATACTATGGCCAGAGTAAGCTGGTACTTACGGCTTCAATATGCGAAGATCAACGGCCTTCTCACGGTCCAGGAGAAATCCAGGCTCCATTTTGCAGTCCCAATCATCTCCAGATGGGCCTCAATCCCGGAAGTCCCTGCTGCAGGACAGATCTGGCAAATATCAGAACCATGGAAGTCAGACGTCTACTGAAAGCGCCTCATCTCATCAGACATACAAAAGAAAAGAAAAACACGCTTTTTGGCATACTGGGTCTACTACCGTAAGGAATCACAAAACGTACCTCTGGTGGTATAGAAACCAACCAGTTATGGGGTTAGAACTTAAGCTAACCGCAGGGGTTCTCCCAACTGACAACAGCGTCGAGCAGGATCTGACTTCCTGTCACTGTTCACCGTCCAAGCTTAGAGCAGGCCTTACGACCGTCTCTAAACCTCGGCTTGGTACAGGGCCACCAAGGTTGCAATTCTAGGTCAGGGGGGAAACACTTGATGACGATCTTCAGAAGACTAGGACCATTGAGGCAGAACTGGCACGGGATAGAAACGCGGGGTAGGTGATACTTCGAAGAAGAATTCGAAAAGTAAAAACAGTGAAGACTCTGCCCCTCCTCTCCTCGTTCATCATCTAGTTTCCTCGTTGCCCCAGAGTCGTGCTGTCCATTGAGGAGCCCCGGGGAAGTCGTTTCCAGCCCATGGGACCTTCCGTAACGGACAGAGCAGAAAGTTACACAGACCGCCCGCAAGATAGCGCGTGAACTGTAGTATTTTCGGTATCGCCGTTACGTCACGCGACCAGCCCGAGCTCCCGAAATTTTGCATGTGATCGCGAGTATTCCTCGACAAGGACGAGAACAAACCGAGTCAACGTCGTCCAGCAGTCGTATTGCGCCGTCATATCTTGTCCTTTAGCACTTCATCGTGGATCATTTGCCCGTCTGAACTTCTGATCTCATCCGTCACTTGTTGTCTTTGAGATCTGCCTCGTTGCTTATCGCGCCCTATTTCCCCAGACCCCACCACTTCTTCAGTCACAAGCGCCTTTTGCAAGCCTCTGGAAAGATCCAGCTGGTAATCTAATCAGCGGTTTTCTGTTTCCCCGCGCATGGGCAGCAGCTAGGCACCCTGGAGCGCCATCAACTCTTTCGCACACCATCTTTCTCGACGCATCTGCATCATCTTTTGATATCTGCTCTCTAGGCGGATTGATGTCGACTCTACGCCGCGCAGACGGAGCTTATAACTGTGGTCTCAATCGATTCTCACAAGAGCATGTGGACGCTCTGGCACGAGTTCATCCTTGAGACTTCCAGCGCCAAACACTGCAGATCTTCCTTGTCTTCTTCTTGAATCATATTTCGATACCGGCCGCGATGAATTTGACCGAGTCTGACCTTCGTAATGGGCGCGGAAGATCTCCGGCTCCTGGCCCGTTTGGCTGTGTGTTCTTCAGTAGACTGATGATTCTGCATTACGCTAACAATGCCTACAGATGCATTTCTCTCGCCGTTTGATACACCATATGAGCCTGCCCCAGCTCCCCCGCCTGGTCCAGCCTTGCTCGACGACAGCGAATCTAATATGCTGGACAATTTCTTTACTACCATGAACGCCAATCAGTTGGATACGAGCGACATTTGGTTCAGTGGCCAGCAGCCGATTAAAGGAACTAGCAATCTGGACTGGTCGGAGGGGCTACCGCCAATATTTGAAGGGTCCACGACGACACTAGGCCAGCCGTCGTCTCTCCACCACGGTATGGGGAAAGGAAGCTTCGCTACGGCAAACAATGGTATGGACACGAGCTCGGATATCCTTGCAGCTGCCTCGATGCTTTACGGGAATGGGATGAATGGAGGTGGTTTCAGCTCGACATTCAACAATCAACTATTTCCCGACCACGCGTTCAATAATGTCAGTGGAAATTTCTCTGCCAAGGGAAGACTTTCTAAGGATCCAGGGACGAATGATCAACCAGAGTTAAAAGCGTCCAGCCCACAGGTTCCTCGTAAACAGTTACCACGTGGATATCATGCGCCAGAGATGTTCTTCGACGTTCAACAGCCGGTGGCAATGGATCAGCAGACGGTTGCAAAAGTCAGGACTCTACGCTGGGGATCGGATGCTAGCTTTATGGACCAAGGTTACCTGCCGCCTCCCGACCATGATGCGGAAGAACGTACCAAGGAGCTCCTCGATAAATTGGAATGTTTCGAACCACAGAGCAGTGCCACCAACACACGTCCCCCTAGCCCCGTGCGGATGACAAACAATGGAGAATGGGCCTCACTCAATGACGGTTATCTGCAGAGTGGTTTACGAAATAATGAGCTTATCGATGACCGGTCACAGCCAAGAAAGCGGCAGAAATCGATGGTGAAAGAAGAAGACAATTCCGATATAGAAGCTTCGCGTTCAAAGACAAAGAAGGCCAAGGCATCTAATAATGACAAACCAAGGCGGAGTTCTAACGACACCACGTCGCGGAAGGCAAAGCAACCTGGGAATAAGCCTGTACGAGAGAATTTGACGGAAGAGCAAAAACGAACGAATCATATACTTTCCGAACAAAAGAGGCGTAACCTCATCAAGCAAGGTTTCGATGAACTATGTTCTCTCGTGCCAGAGCTTAGAGGTGGTGGGTTCAGCAAAAGTGCTATGCTTATGCAAGCCGCAGACTGGTTGGAAGACATCCTACATGGGAATGAGCTTCTTAAGGCTCAACTCGCCGATTTGAAGGGCGTGGACGGCATCCCAATCCCACGATGACATGATTAGCACTTGTTGTCATCTTCCATTCGTGTCTTAGTCTCCAAACCGGACGCTACGGCATTGTATAATGATGCTATTGTTTGGCAACGGTACATAACCAGAAAGCGAGCGCGGCGTTACGGGGCAGTCTTTTTTTCGTTTCAGATGGGATTCAAATTGAAGTCCATAAGTCATGTGGCGTTGTTTATCTCGCTGTGTTACAAAAGTGGGCATTCAGAGGCTTGGGAGGAAGTGAAAGAGTATGGTATCTTATTCTAGTATATAATGTTTAGAACCTCTACTGGAGCCCTTGTTCGGGCAGTAGATAGTTTCTCTCCTTCCTTTTTCTTGCTGACATGTGACGAGTCCTCCGACATCTGCTATATGTGGTGATGTATTATGTATCTAAGACATGCTCTAGAAGGCCAAAAAGGTTACGACATCCTTACTATACTTAAAAAGGTTCCGATTTCAATAACAAAAGACGACCGATCTAGAAAAGCAACATTCCGATACCTATCGTCTCGTTTTGCCTAAGGAGTACTCTTCTTCCAACGACTAGGCCACTAAGAGCACTCGTTGTGCAATGTCTTATTTAGCACGTATGCCGATGCCCCCGGGGCATATCTCCAAATACGTCATTCCATGTGTGGTTTGATATCTGATGTTCTTATTTGAGAATTTCACTCGTATGGTATGGAACAGATCTACGATGGAGGTGAGCTAGATAATGACATTGTGCTAGAAAGAGTGATATGCTAGAAACTTTGGCGGAACCAATTGCTCCACGCCCCGCAAATATGGGGGTTTGTCTGTTTTGCAGCATCAGCGGAACTCTCCCGTGTTTTGGCCCGCAACACGTGAAATTCCTAGAAAGATATGCTATTCTCTATGCTGTCAGGAACCTGGTACTTTGCAACAAAGACGCCATCTGCTTACGCGCTTGCTTGACTTGACAATCGCGGAGGCTTCTCAAAAAGAGTCTCCCCCCTTACTACACTAAGTTGCTGCTGATTGATTACGCGTTCTCTCCATGCCTCCGAAAAGAAAGCGCTCCGACGACGCCAACGATGACAGGGACAGCGGTTCAAATAAGCAATATGCCTATCTCAAACCCCGCGTTCGACACGTTTCAGAACGGATGATCAAGTCAAAATGGACGACGTTACCTGAGCCGGTTCAGCAGAAGGTCCTGGATATGTTTAGATCCCTCGAACGGCCGGTCATAGTAAGACAACGCGACGAGCGCAAACGCATTGAAGCGCAGACGGCCGTGGGTGCGCTGGTCAGAAAGTAAGATGGGAAACAGGAGAAGATATATTGGGGATTTGTTGGGCTGAGATCTTTGCGTCATGTTTCTAGTCTTGGAAAACGGCTCCCGCGAATGCCCTTTCCGCCGATAACGAAGGATACAAATTTCGACTATGAGTCTGCTATCGATGAACACGTTTGTATAAACGATTCTCGATGAAATATGACAAAAAGCTAATAGCTAGTCCTATAGCGTTCTCTAGAGACACACCTGGCGACCGTGAACAGCAGTATTGACCTGCTCCAAGCAGAGATCGACAAGGAAGAAGCATTGCTTGCGAAGGAGATAAAGCAACTGGAAGAGATGGAAAGGAATGCCAAAGGAGCGGAATCTGAAAGAAAGAGACAGATGAAGAATGTATGCTCGGCCAGCATTCGCGCACTTGCAGTTCTCCGACTAACAGTTCATTTCAGGAGCACCCGGTTCTTCGACAGCTAGACAATATACTACCTAGTAGTCATGATGAGGGCCGGTCTAACTTTGTCATCCCTGTGACAAGAGGCCAGGAAGTAGCTCTATGCGATGTATGGCCGCACAGTTATCCTTGTTCATCGTGGATTGCTAACAGTTCTCCAGCTTCAACCGGATCCCGAAGTCACGGGGCTTCTGAAGCAACTTCATGGCCATCTGCAATCAATGAACAACAATGTTGCTCCTCTTGATGGTCTACGAGAAGCAATCACCCGATCACAGGCCGCCTTGAATCTATTGCCCATCCCAGCAGACTGAGTGTCTACCAGCTGTCAACATACGTTGCTCGGAGCCGGTCTTGAACAGTCTAGAGATGAATTCTGGATGCAGAGATAACGCTACTGGAGGATGCATGAGTACCCCACCGTGGTTTGTGGGGGTCGTTTGTTTCAGAGGAGCACCTTCAGCCTGGCGGGGCGGCAGGAAGCCAGTTATTGTGTCTGCTGTGCGACTGCGGCTTCAGTCGGGATACAAACTCATGGGCGCTAAACTTTCGACTACGATCGTATCTGCATCGGCAGGCCCATCCGCTGTCAGGTCAAATTCAGAGAACATTCAGCCAGCTGAGGACCCGCGTCCGCAAGGGGCTTTGTTAGACACTACGCCGCTTGCAAGAGTGGAAGATTCGCAGAACTGGCTAGTTTCAATATAGCCTTCAATATCACTCAGCACATGTACAGTCGCTAGAAGGTGCCAAGAGACAAGGTGGCTCATATACAAGATCCTAGTCAAGCAACTGTAGAGTAGATGTCATACCAAACCTGTTTGATCGAACCAGAATCTCAAGACGACCAAGGTATGTACAGGGATAACCTTTCTATCTCGACTCGCGAGATGCTGAGGTTTATAGTACAATGCGGAGAAGAAGGAATGTGCCTTAATGCGGAGGCGAGATCGGGAAAATACGTCGGTCCCGCGCGGGACCTCATTTCAGTCGCTTGACTCAGCTCAGGTACATCTTTCTTGATCTTGATCCCGCATTTCTATTTCTTAGGACCTGCTGCAGTGATACCTGAAATTCATGTCTGCAGTGGGCCGCCACTCTGTGGAACGGGAAAAGCGCGACAGCCACTGCTTGATTTGCGCGCAACCAGCCTGCCTCTCGTGTCTACCTCGAAGTCCGGGCCGTCATGGCGGAAGCAAGCTCATCACAGGTCCCCGCCGGAGGAGAAACGAGACATAATGGAACAACGGAGACTATAAAATCCAACGCGGCTGACGGTGATACGCCTTTTAAAGAATCAGGCGCAAATGGAAACACCAAAACTTCGCCATCCGCGAAGGCAGAGGGGACAGCTGCACCCACGCACGCGAGCCCGAAGAAGCGTCGCAAGGTGAATCATGGTAAGGATTATCGGTCGCCGGACTGTAGACTTATTACATGTGGCTAACTGAATTCCCTTTCCAGCTTGCGTTTACTGTCGGCGATCGGTAAGCGGCGTGATAGCCTTCCTTGATCATCTTTGTTCGCATCTGATTCCCCCATCTACGCGTATCTGCATCTTGGCGACATACAACCGTTGGAGAACGATAGGCTGACCATGGATACTCGATTATGTCGGACAGCATATGACCTGCGATTCGGTACGACCCCCTCTCCTGACGCGCATTCGCGAACGCGCTGTGGTCGAGGGCTTGCAGCCACTACCATTGTGAATGATGAAATGGTATGAGCTTTTTCTGACCAGATCCATAAATAGGAGCGACCATGTACGCGATGCATAAAACGCAATATCGGCCACCTTTGCCACGATGAGCCTCGAGAACCGTCGAAGCGGGCACGAAGTGAACACGAACTGTCCGCAGCGGACGAGGAAGGCCCATCAAAGAATGAATTTGCCAATAGCCAAGGCATGCCCAGGAGTCTCGATGTGCAAGATGCGACTGGTCAGCCGCTACTTCCAGACAGCAACATACATGCGTTGCCTCCCTCGACAGTGAATCCTTCACAATCGGTGCAACCGGGAAACGTGTCAAGTGCTCCAGGTTAGCATTTAACTTCACCCAGGCGTATTATTCTTTCTCTATGCTATAGAAATATGTGCTAACTAGACGTCAGTCCTAGGCTATAACGACTGGCCAGTTGGAGGGCAAAGCCAGTTCCAGGATATGCACACGTTTCATCCTTCTTATATGTTCAATGCGCCAGAGTTCACCAATGAGTACAACCTACTTGGTGACTTTTTAAGTCACAGTTTACTTGATGACGGCGCTCTGTACCAGGGCGACGATCTTCAGGGCATATATTCCGACCCTTCACTGCTCAACTCGATGTCTTTAGCGGGTAGCAGTTCTGGATTTCTTCAGCCGCCGCAGCTGGGAGCGGTACAGAATCAAACTGCCGGGAATGGGATCCAACCTCCAAGCTCCACTGTGGGCAACGACAAAGCTAGGGAAACCTATTACATGACGGCCGCTGATCCATCTGGAACCGATCCTCCGGAAGAAAGGATGAACAAACTACTAAAGGCTAAATATGATGCTGGAATGTTGAAGCCATTCAATTATGTGAAGGGTTATGCCAGGCTAAACCAGTACATGGAACAACATATGCAACCAGCATCGCGGCAGAAGATTCTCCGTCAACTTGACAAGTTCCGACCTAAGTTCCGTGAACGAATGCAGAGCTTAACCGATATCGAGCTTGTTCTTGTGGAAATGTGGTTTGAACGAAGCCTCATGGAATACGATCGAGTTTTTGCCAGTATGGCAATTCCCGCCTGCTGCTGGAGACGAACAGGCGAAATCTTCCGTGGAAACAAGGAAATGGCTCAACTTATCGACGTCCCTATTGAGAACCTAAGAGATGTGGGTTCCATTTGTATCCGATACGCAACATTCCATAAATTGGCTGACGAATTCCAATCTGTGTAGGGCAAATTGGCGATCCATGAGATCATTGTTGAGGATCAGTTAGTAAGCTACTGGGAGAAATTCGGTGCTATTGCTTTCGACAACACTCAGAAAGCGATGCTCACGAGCTGCACGCTGAAGAATCCCAATTCCACCAATCCTGCCCAAGGAATTCCGTGTTGTTTTTCGTTTACCATTCGTCGCGATACACATAACATGTCAGTCCAGTACCCATTCTTCATTTTTTCGTCTACGATGCTGACCAGTCCTCTCTAGCCCATCGCTTATCGTTGGTAACTTCCTTCCGATCCAGAAAAATAAACGATGATGTTTATCGGGAATTGTTCAAAAATGCAATATGCATAACTGGCGTCATATAATCATTGTGGGATGTGGATATGTGTTAAATCTTCCACATAGTAGGCGTTGGGTGCATCTTTTCTTGTCAGCAGGATCTGCTGATTGTTGGGACCTAAAATGTTCTTTTAGAAGCCATGCGTGTGTGCTCTGTCCTTACACACTGACTTCTATGTTATACCCCTTCGAATAGTGCAGTTCCCCACCTGATGCCGAGTTGCCCCTGGACTTGGGCCTTTCTCTCCTTGGATATTCTGTATAGCATTTGTGTCCTTTTCTTTACTTGTACAAAGTTGCTATGTACAAAACACTGCATGTGCCATCTTCGAACAGGCCAATTTCTGTCACTAGCCTTAGAGATTACAGAGAAAAAACTGGGTTTCAAGTTATTGAACTTAGTAGCATTGAAGTCTCATTCAAGTCTAACTAATCACTCTGGATTTGTGGAATAGCACCAGAAAGTCTTATGATAGATAATCAGGTCGTTTTCTGGACCTGGCATTTCCATATGCTGGCTAGGGTCAGGTGAGGCCTGCATACGTACCTACGCAGATGTTCTCGGCCTCTAATAACATCCAAGCGACCGTCCTTCTAACATCATCGTCATCTGTAAATCATCTTTCAAGCTCCTACATACAAATCTTTGTCATCGCCTCTGGTTCTTTCAAAACTGGAGAGCTTCATAGTGAACGACGAACTAATACTTCAGCTGAAAGAAAACCCGCGAGAATCCAGCCATGACACGAATATTGCAGAACAGATCAACGGGGCTGATCTCTGATATCATCGGTAGGCATAGCACCTGTCTCAGAATAGCTCCATCAATCAGGAATGTTTTACTCCTCATGGATTCTGTTAACATTCGCAACCCAGCCTTCGCAGCCCAGCTACAGAGCCAGGCACTAGAGGCGACTTCCACTGCCACTTTCTCGCTCGAGACTGAGATTTCCGGTAATTTAGACAAGTATATTGACCTGCTGCCGCTTGAATCTTCGAATTTACCATTATCATCTTGCTCTCAACTTGATTCCACCGGTACAGAGCTATGGAATGCCTGCTCTCGGCTGTTGAGGCTGGATTGCGAGTTGGAAAAGGAAACGTCCGTGTTTCTTGTTAAAGGTCTGTATCTAGTATCTTGTATTGATAGTGGCCGTTTCAAGAAGCTAATTTGGTTGAATTGTCTTTCTTTAGCGAAGGTTCTTGCGTTCTTGATGCTGCAAAGTGCGGCGTCAAGTAATGCGAAAAAAGAAACAGCTATTCCTCCTTCGATAGAGGGAGAAAGAGACAAGACAGCTGTAAAACTTTCGAATGTGGACAGGATAAGGCTCCTGGGCGTAAGTCTAGAGACGGCTAGACTTTGCTTAGGTATCTATGTGATCCAGGAGCTCTTATTATACTTTAAGCGTTGCTGGCTAACTTCAAAGCAGAGGCAGAGCTATCGTCTCTGAGCTTAAAGCTCCTTGAAATAGCTGCAGCACATGTAGAATGTATTGAGAAGGCTCATAGTGAGGCTGACTGTGATATCGGCCAAGCTTCAATACAAGAATACTACATAGTTCGAATCATGCTAGTGGGGTATTTAGTTCCTTCCAGATGAGTAGAAAACTGACTAGTGTTCAGTTCTGGCGCCAGCACAGGCTCGACCTTGCTGAACATATGTTCTCCAAACTTCAGGAATACAGGATGCATCATAATTTAGACATATCAGAAAGCCTTGCGGATGTTTGTTACAGGATCGGAAAGTGCGCCCTTTCGAGACACGATGCTCACACTGCCATCGTGTGGTTAGATCGAGCATTAAGGTCAACCGAGAATGTCCAAGCATCTCAACAGACTCCTCCTATTAAAAATTGCATGCGGCTGGCAATTCAACAAGCTCTTGGTATAGACTGACATCCTTCCCATCCTGAGATTGAGCGATTCTAAACAGAGCCCAGTTCGAGGACATCTTCAGATTAACACGGAAGACTCTTGGGTGAGCATCAGGGAAATATTAGCTACTCTGGACAAGGTATGTAGTAGATATTTTAGAGTGGCGTATTGCTAATATTCTTAAGGGGCACGAATATGAGATATCTACTCTACTGCTTAAGCTGGAAGTCAGTAGTAGAGAATCTGTGTCGGAGCCGCAGGCATACTATAGCAGTAAGTGCATTTTCAGGTTGAATGCCAGAGGACGCTGACATTGTAGTCACAGCGCTGATGAAAGTGACACACGCCTTACAACTTACAGAAAAGAATTTGGAACTGTAAACTGCCAGGCTTGTCTCTACGTTGATGCTGTTCTCTAATCAAAGTTAAGGATTATATATTACATCAACAAACTCAGAGCGCTGAGGTAACCTATAGCTTACTGTTTCCTTTCCATGATAATTACTTACAAGCTGGTCAGTGTAGAGCTCACTGCGGAAGCACTTCAACAGTTGCTCTTACAAAGGATTATCTCCACCAAGAACGAATCATGGATAGAACGTTCTTCTTTGGACTTGATTTGGACAATTACCACGTCTGTACCAGAGCTGAAAAATGGGCTGGATATTCTCAATGATACAATGACCAAGCTTAGTGAACATTGGGGCCAATCATTAAGTACAACATGTACTCACGCTTCATTGATTGTTAGATGAAAGCTCCAAGATGTGGCTTTACAGATGCTAATATATCCAATAGCTTGTGTGGAAGAAAATTGACTCCACATCTTCTCAAGAGAATTCTGGAGAAGCTGAGAAATGGTGCCTGTTTGCACAACATCCGATGTTCCAACAGTGCAAGCATGCGAATAAGATGAAGATCAAGAAGTCATATAAAGCCAGTCCCACATTATGTTCGGTCTACTAATCTTCCTGCAGAAAACTGATACTTTGTGCCCTTCGAAATTCGAACATCGCGCTGGCTCGTAAGACAGTTTGTGAACTGCATCAAGAGAATAACCTCGATCCTCTAGCCACCTATTTGATGTATAAAGTGGCCTTGCAAGATGATGATCTTGACCTAGGTGAGTTTACTCTACTAGATAGTCGAAATAAGTACTTACCCAGGAAAAGGAAGCTCCTGCTTAAAAACTCTCTGCCAACTCGAGTCAGGTCAATCCTACATCCTTGCCTGCGTAGAAGAAGCACGTCGGTCTGGAAACAAGCATCAAGTTACTATTTCTCTGCAACGGCTTCTAGGAAGATTAGATTGCAGTGGCAATAAAGAAATACATTTACCAGCTTTATTGCGGTAACCCAATTGTTATCGACATATATTGGTTGTTTACTAATCTTCTACAGCTGCGCCGCACGTTTGCTTTTTTCCAGTTTGGAGGACAGTGAGGCAAATAAGCCCGAAGTTATGGGGAGTTTATGCCTGGTTTTCGAAACAGGTCCGTTGTCAGCACTCTGACGGTATAGCATCAAACTGATGAAACGTAGCGGTGACACGGGCAACAGAAGAACAGCACTCAGCCAGGTCCAAAGCTTTCTCCTCAACCGAGCTTGAATGGTTTTCACGTAACAGCTACAACCTGGCTCTCGAAGTGAGGACTTCGTGGCCTCTTAATTTTATCTTGAGGTTACTGAACGTTTCTCTTAAGGTACCAGATATTGCTTCCTTGTGATTTTATTTCCATCTGGCTGACAAGAGAGAAGCTCATCGATTTATATCCTCATGACGCTGGTCCAAAAGAACGATCTCGAATCTGCGCAAGACGCATGTTATGTGACTTCCTCGCGGCGGTGATAATGATTGTGAAAGCAAGAGCGGAGGACAATTCGGCTATGAAGGTAATGATTAATCTTAAGGTTATCGTCCAGATATCTAATCTCTGACAGGAGGACCAATATCTTGATGCACGGATCCATGTTCAGGGCTTCCGCAACAACATTCAATTACAACTTAACCGAAACGACGAATCCGATCAAGAAGCCTGGTTGAGAAGATATCGATCCATGCTCGTATTCGACTTTGAGTCTATTGTTTATCTGAAGCAATGGGAAAGCCTTCGCTCCTTGATCGATGAAGCACGAACAATTGCAGACGACAACATATATGCTATCTTTACAGATACTATATTATGCTCAGATGCACCAGTCGATGTCAAGACGCAAGTCTTCGAGGTACGAGCTCTATATCTCTTACCATAGCCGTTAACTAACACAACCCAGCAACTCATCCACACCATCAACACATCCCGCTCCCCATACCTAACTTCCTCTTTCCGCCAAAAGCTCCCTCGCTATTTCCGCTGCTTGTTCCAACTCGCACTACCTCCCTTCGAAACAGAACCAGCCTCCTCCGTCATCGACTCAACTACCGGTACCAGTAACGCTCTAGCCGAGTCTGTTCTCGACAGAGCCTACGTCTTCGCTCGCGATATCCAGCACTCTCGTGAACGAGAACGACAGCCGCTCTACCCTGACGAGGAGCTTGAGTGGCTGGCTACGATGGCGTTTAATAGGGCCGTGGACTTCTACCTCGCTTCTGTGGATGAGGATTCGCGGCGCTGGGGACGGAAGGCTATTGAGTTGGCAGGGTTGATGCGATGTGATGGTGGGATGTTGGCGCGTTTGCTCAGAGATAGATTTGGTAGGCTGTGGTGAGACTGGAAGATATATATTATTGAGGAATAAAACGGGCAATGAGAATGGCGGTTATAGAAACATAAATCTTTAGATCATGCTCTTATTGCAGTATACTAGTAAAATCAAGAATATTCTACAGATTTAGTATACATTTCACAGAATGAAGGTCAAGAAGGCAACAAAAATCGAGAAGATAGGTTTGTTCCCAAGACCGGATATTATCACGGCGTTCTCTTTCTCTTTGCATGGTAATAAATGCGGGTATCTCTTTTAAAAGTTAAGTTATTGTGTCGGATGAGGAGCCAAGAAGCGCAGCAAGATAAACGGTAAGTAGAATGAGATGACAAGACAAGCGAAGGACGCGCGAGAAACAAAAGATCTGCAAAGAGAGACACTGCGGCAGGGCAGGAAGGGTTCTTCAGGTTCACGAACCGACCAGAAGTAAAGATCGAGAAAAAACGATATGAAGCAAGGGATCCCATCGGACAGCCGGTCACTTTGATGGCTTGTAGAAGCGAAAAGACAAGTGCCATATATAGTTCAAAAATTTACCGCCTCAATCCGTCCGAGGTGAAAAATAAAAGGATGTCGCTAAACGAATATTCAAATACCCGACACATTCCAGTGTCAGGTAAGGAAAACCAGGCGCAAATAGCCTTGCCCACCTTCAAGAAAACTCCACGCCCCAAATCCTGAAAGCCGTGAGCCCACGCAACCTGTCTTCAACCCGAAATGAACCCGTAAAAAAAAGAAAAGAAAAGGAAGAAAAAAAAAAAAAAAAAAAAAAACTGTTTTGTGGAAAATAATATGGTAGTCAATCTACCCTTCGCCGTCTGTTTCTGAAGACCGAGTCCTGGAGAGTTCTCTGGATCTGCTGTGTCTCAGATTAGGAGTAGACGGCACCCTCTTCGCAAGGGTATGGGGCCTGTAGGGAAGGGTAGGAGCAGGTGTCCGGTCGCTCTCCTTTCCACTACTATCTGTCTCTGTATCCCCAGTCCCTTCCTCCCTATTGCCCCGCTCACTTAATGCTCGGAGAGTAAGCTCAAGCTCACGCTGTAACTCTCGGGCAGCGTGAAGATGGTCTGAAGAGTTATGGAGCTTCTTGCGATAGGCACGCAAAGTGCGGCACACCTGCTCCGTAGACATATTCAGACTTCCAAACTCCGAGCTCTTGGTGCGAACTCGAAGGTCCATGGAAGAACGACGGAGATCATGGACACTCTTGCTATGGATACTCATTGTTTTAGTTCTCGGACTCGGTGGAGAGGGAGACCTCCGGCTAATCTCCAAAGGGATTGACGTGGGAGAGCGACGACTAGAAGACGCGATCGGTGGCGATGTCGAGGCGGTGCTTCCAGTCCTAAGACCTGGGGGTGCTAATGAATGCCTGGAAGGCCTCCTTGAAATACTTGGTGGAGACTGGTCACGCACTGGGGTAGGACTACCGCTTGGGCTCTGGAATCCAGCAAGTTCACCTCTGGAAAGTATGCGACGAAGGGGAGATTTAGCCGCAGTCAATTCTTTGACAGGGGTCACATCTTCTTCTCGTGGCCCTGTTTGGCAAGCCTCTTGTTGCTGTACATTGAGATCCCAAATCATCACGATGCCGTCGAGACCGGTACTGACCAGTGTTCTCCTGACAGGCACCTTCGAGCTAGTCGATTTGCTCTCCAGCAATAGGATATCGGTAACTCCTTCGGTATGACCAAACTCACGCGTGAGGAGGATGCCACGCTCAAGGTCATACACCCGAATTGACTTGTCCGTCGTCGACACTCCGAGAAGTAGGTTTGGGCTCTGTCCAGGGATCTCTGCAGCTGCGGTCAAGGAGCTCATTACGACCGTGTCATTAGTTTCTAGATCTGATGCTCGGAAGGCGTGAATATGCCTTCCCGTTGGTATATCAAATCTCTGTATGTGTCTGTCAATTGTGGACACTATCAGCATATCGGGGTCGTCTGGCGCTAGCGTCATTGATACCGGAGACGCCTTCAAAGTTATGACTTTCGACACAATGAATGCAAACGAGGGTTTCCCGTTGGACTCTCGAGCTGCCCGCTCCCTGACAATGACCGTACGATCCGCAGAGCAAGAGAGCAGCCTTTCTCCATCATTCATGAAAAGTAGATGTCCCACTGCGCCAACATGGTCATCCAAAGTCTGGACCAATTCGAAGTCATCTTGTGTCTTCCTGAAGAGCTGCACCATACGATCTCTGCCGGAACTAGCGATCAGGCAAGCGCTAGGCTCCGTGTGCATTGTAATATCTGTAATTTCAGCACCATGGGCTCGCACCTTATGGAGACATTTCCATTCCTTCGCGGAGAGGACTCTGGAATGATGGTCAGCAAGACATATTACTTTCCTCAGAACAAAGGTGCGTTACCTTAAGACTCCGTATCTATCTCCTGAAACAAAGAGTTCCATGTCCTCGGTTGCCCGCACAACTCTCAGCTCATTCGAGACGTCATCCTCATGGCTTGGAAGCTGTTCTACTTCGATTTTTGTCGAAGCCTGACAGCGGCCTTCGGAGTTCCAGAAATTTACTGTCCCGCCGCAAGACCAGGTGAAGAAGTCAGATTCGTAAGCATTGGGCAATCTCAGGGCTCCAATGCCAAGTACAGCATCTCTATGGGCGGGCAGAGACGTCTGAACGCAGCTTCTGTCCTCTTCTCCGTTTAACGCCTCAGTGGGACAAACATGGATGGCCCGGCCCGCATCGACTGTCACAATGTGTGTGAAGAGGAATCCCATAGCAACGATGGGAGGCTTCCTTCCTTTCTGGTTGGACTGCTCCCGGTCACAGAGAGTCGGAGACGGCGGGGCGGATGATATCGACGACCGTAAGTCTTCAATCAAGAATTTCTCCATCTTTCTGTCTCGCCCTCCCAGCCATACGCTTCCTTGTTCAAAGTCAACCGCCATGGAAGTGATACTGAAGCCAACATATTTGATAAGATTGAGTTTCTGAGACCCTTCACTATCATCAAGCAAACATACCGCACCAGTGTCGGAACACACCAGGGCCTCGTTATCAGAGATACTTGCGATACATGTGAACGTGTTCTCACTCAAGGTTCCTAGCACGCAGTTCCTTCCGGAAAGTGCTTTAGGAGCTACTCCCGCAGAATTGGTGTGTGAATCTCCGTTGAATCGAGATTTCGTCGGCGATGCTGGAACGACTTCTGGGAGTCTCCACACCTTGACATGTCGTACACCCACCCTGCCGTAGATGTTAACCACAACACTATTTCCTTAAAAAGTAGGCAAGTAAACATACGTAATGAGACACTGTCCCATCCAACACATATCGCGCACGGAAGATGTGCATTTGTTTGCGGAGTGGAGCTTCGCAGTCCCATTCTTGAGACTGATGGCCCAGACGAAAAGAAAGCCATCGTTGATATCGCCCAACGTAGCTAAAAACTGTGAATTGGGGCTAAATGCTAGACCACGAACCCCAAATGAATGATCGGTCATGGCTGTTAAAGGGGTGTCGAGAGGCGAATCCTTAGCCGTGGAGAAGATCAGGACTCGGGGATTGTAACCGGTCTGCAAAATCAGTATACGATCCGTACCTGTAATATATGATACTGCTTACCTCTCCGACAGCAAGGAATCGTCCATTAGGACTTAGAGCGACACTTGTAACCGTCTTTATTCTCTCTCTCGATGTCCACGTCCGAGATCCGTCGGACCCATCCCCCGATGGCGAAACACCATTCAGACCGGATTTGCTCATAGGCATGGACCTTGTCCGAGAATCTGGTGTGGCTGGAGGCGTTGAGTGATTATAGAAAGATGTCACTGGGTTGATCGGTGTCGCCGTCGGACGCGCTCGAAAGAAGCGCTGGCTGATGTTATCCTCGGCATCAACTTCAGCAAGGACTGCGGCCGATCCCGCACATAGTGCGAACGATCTAGTAGGTTCATGGCTGGAGAAGCCATTGGGACCCGTTGTGGTTGTCCCTATGACCGTCTGGAGAGAAAGAGCCGACATGTATGGTGAGGGCTTGTGAGGAGATCGTGGCCCCGGCCTCAAGACTGGAGAATTTGAGGGAGTGATTCTGAATGATGATCCCTGGCCTGAAAACTTATTCTTCCCACTCAATGAATTATTACTTGCCATTACCTCGAGGAACATGGGCGGCCGCTGCTGGTGGTTCAATGTCCCCCGATCGTGCTGACCTTATGCGCATTTCAGAATGGAGCTGCATTGATTGAAACAACGCGCCTCAGGGTTTCAGTTCCACCACGGCAAAGGTTTTACTTCCCCGGGGATCAAGGAGATGCCAGGATGGTAGATATCTGCATACAGCTGATGATGGGGGGGGGGGGAAGGCCGACGGGTGTTGATGTCGTTAAAGAATTCGACCACAAGAAATTTGCAGCAAGAAGCCCAGTACAAATGAGAGATCCACCAGCTGATGCTACAGTGAAGGAGTGACTGAGACGAAGAAGAAAGAAACAGCGCGTTGAGGGGTGTTTCAGTGTGGGAGTGAAGGTGAGGCCGCTCGCAGGGCCATAAACAGGGAGCTGAAGCTTCCTGTTGGTGTTTTGGAGCATTCCCAAACTCCTGGGCCGGAGAAGCGTTGTGATACGCTGTCCGATTAGGGACTAGTTAAGTAGTCGATCCATGCACACAAACTCCCCGCGCGAGAAAAGGAAAAGGGGAACTTCCCCCATCTTTCTCTAACTATCTCCTGGTTCGAATACTTAATCTTCTGATGATAAGGTTACAGGTCTCCAAGGCTGACCAGTCCATTGTGCCCTGCGTATCACAAGCAGTCTGGCACATCTTGCAGTATGTGTTTGTCGGGAAGATCGACTAACAGACCATCAAGTGGCCCGTCCTCCTGCTGGTGGGGATGAGGAGATAGAGTGTCTAGAGTACATCTCAAACCACAAGGGCAATGGGATATCGATCAGTATCCACGGCACAATCATAGTCATCCTTTTGAGAGAATTATTAAGTGTATTTTTAGCAGAGTTCCTTTCTGCGGAGAACTGGATGCCTTGACCCTGTATACACTTGCTGGTGAAACATCACCTCGTCTAGTGTAGTCGGATCACAGTTTTGCATTATTATATGGCCACAAAGGATGTTGACAGTACTTAGTAAATATCACCATGAAGTGGACATGGCCCCTGAAAACGTGTGCTTATCTGACGCTGATAGAGTTCCAGAGTCAGCATGCCGCGCTATTTTCAGGATACTAATTGTTGCATCCTTTCTAAATGATATTTTATTTATCCACCGTTTTAAATGTGATTGGTCTGCTAGTCTACTAGCCATAGACTCGATCAATACTGTTCTGCAGAGATCTAAATTAGCAGCATTCCCAGTAGATAACACTCGTCTCTAGGCCTTTCAAATATGGATTTCCAACTTTTGTTCAGCAATGATGCAATAGCATAGCAAAATATACAATCTATGGGTATAATCACGTGATACAGGCGGTAAGCGGAACTGGGCCAGGCTAAATTATCTGCTGTCGATGACCTCCAAGTAGCCTTCCTGCCGAACAGGAAGCAGACCAGTTCTGCGAGCTGGAGGATAATCTGTTTCGAAGAAATCAGTCAAGATGTCGCACGCTTGCACTCCATCCTCAAAGCTGGCTCTTTCGACGGTTTTGCAGAGTGTGTTTCGTGCCGAAATTGCCTCTGGCCTGCAACTCCCAAGCGCCTTCTACGCCCGTGAAAATCCATTCTTACCTAGATCATATTTCAATTCGAAAACTAGACTCGGCTCAAAACGCTATATCTCTTCTTCCTGCGCCCTCCGAACCTCTCCCTCAGGCTCAGCCGACAGTCGAGCGGATTCTCGACTCCCTGACACTACTGGCAGCGATAGAGCTGTGGCCGTGAGGCGACAGGAAAATGAGGTTGATCATTTAGCGAATATTGAGGACAATTCGCGGGGATCTCCTGGAGTTTCCCCGGAACCTGAAGAGTCTTCGGAATCGGCGGCTGCGAGTTTATCTTCAACGACGGGCACAGAGCCAGAACAATCCGAGAGTGCAAAAAAGAAGAATACAAAATCGAAAAAGCAATCGAATACGAAACAGAAGCCGGATGCTACTAATGCGCAAAAGACCCCCAAGGTCCCGGAGAAGAAGAAAAAGCGCGAGCCTTGGCAGATTCACAAGGAGGCTTTGAAGAAGAAATTCGAGCACGGCTGGGCACCCCCCAAGAAACTTTCTCCTGATGCGATCGACGGAATCCGTCATCTGCATGCTACAGCTCCAGATAAGTTCACTACACCGGTTCTAGCGGAGCAGTTCAAGATCTCGCCCGAAGCGATCAGACGGATCCTGAAGAGCAAGTGGCGACCTAGCGAAGGGGAAATGGAGGATCGACGACGAAGATGGCAGAGGCGACATGACAGAATCTGGAGTCAAATGTCTGAGCTGGGCCTCCGACCAAAGAAACCCATTGATGAGAATCTGTCAGATGTTGCGAGTTTGTATGACCACAAGGAGGGCAAAAAGCCTATGTAAAAGTGTGCATTGGGAGGCGTCCTGGAGTGAACTACAGATTTAATGAATGTATAAATAGCGCATACACTTCTAGATAATCGTCCATAGTATGTTTGTCCAGTAAATCTACCGCCATTAAACCGATCAGTTAGTTCTATAGGGCATGAATGAGGTCGCGTTCAGTCACCGGAAGCTCGCCACAACTTCCCCGACCAGTTTGCGGAGGGACCAGCTCCCCAACTAACTAGCCAACTTCCTTCTACTAACTATGGATCGCCTCTATCTATTCCCTTGATTCACCACCCATCTCCTTCCCTTCGTTTCCCCTACTATAATGGGTGGCTTTATTTGACAGCATGCCATCCATTCTTACGGCGCTTGACCTGACCTCCTTTCCTTGCCGCGGCGCCGCAGACTGCTAGTCTAGGTCTCGTCTGTCGTCATTCTCCCATATGGTGGCATTGCATCGCTCACCATGACCTCCGACATCCAGGTCTTCGTGAGATGGAAAGAACAGACGATCTTCGCGGGCGAGGATGTGGAATGCATAATCACTTTCAAGAACGTGGCGGAGACTACCGATGCCAATGGATCGCATCATCCTGGGCATCAGAGAAAGACGTCTCGCCCCATCACAGTTGGGTCTCAAACAGAGAGCCTTTTCTCGCTGAAGTCCCCGCAGAATTTCTTCTTCAATAATAACAACCACCAACGCTCCTCGACCCTCAGTCCCCGCAATAAGACTTTCGATCGGTCTCATCGCATCTCCTCCTCGCTGGGTTCCCCATTCGAAGCCGCTCATAGCTTTCCACCTCAGAGTCCTTCTACCTTGGGACCAGGGTCGAATCACAAACACAAGAGATCAATCTCCATTCTGTCAATAGACAGCGAAGGCGGGGGAAATGATAAGACCCCGGTGCCGTCGCAATTCAATCGCCCCAGGCCAGCGAGAGGCCACGGCCGTTCCGCAAGTCTTCAGATCCTGCCCAGGAGAAATAATGATAACGACATATCTTTCTTATCACCAGGTATGTCTTTTCAAAGTCTGTTGGCAAGCATTCATAGCTGAAGTTAAGACTACGCAGGCCGGCGGAATGGTCGAGGCTTTCCCTCTGCGGAATCTCCCCTGACTCCTGCAATCCCGAATCTGAAGATCAATGGGGATCCCCAGCTCAAAATAAGTCGCCCAAGTTCTGGTACTACCAGTCCGGCGATGTCGGTCGAACAAGTGCGGACTCCAGGTAGGCGAGCTAATCCTCTGCCTATGGACTTCAAGTTCCCCCCGACACCTCTCTCCGCCAACGATATGACAACAAGTCACGTCGCTCGATCTCCTTCTGTACCCTCTGTTGACGAAGTTCCCGGGTCTGCGAAGCTCCGCAAGCCAGAAATGGACCGGCCAAGCTTGCCGCAGAGTCGTCTGGCACCTGTAACCAGAATCATATCCGATTCGACTATGAACGGGGGCAACAGAAGCAGTGGAGAGTTCTATTCGCAGAGCAATAACTCGTCCGAAACATTGGACTCAGAGTACACATCATATTCACTGAGTCAGGTACGGTCGATCTTCTCTAAACACAGGAGACATTTTTCCAGTGCGGAACACCCTGCTAGGTCCAACAGTGCTCAATCGCTACTTATGGGATATGCGCAAATTAGCGCTTCGTTCACTATCGACGGTTCGCTTGTGAACCAAGCTGCGTTCGAAGAGGTCAAGCGCAAAGGAATGGTCGGCGCACAAGGCAGTAGTGGTAGGGCCTCTGGCGGGTCTGAAAAGCCTCGAAAGAGTGGACTCTGGGGCGCATTGGGATGGTCTGCCATCGAAGAGTCTATTAGTGGTCTTCTATCGAATGGTGATCTCGACGGCCTTCGAGATATGCGAGGCGTTACATCTTCGAAGTCGATTCCTTTACTATCTACACCACAGTCGCTTTTATTTGTGGACCTCCGCCTGGCGCCTGGTGAAGAAAAATCTTTCTCTTTCGCATTTACGCTTCCCCGAGGCTTGCCTGCCAGTCATAAAGGCAAGGCGATCAAAATATCATATAATTTGGTAATCGGAACCCAAAGGCCGAGTGGTCCCAAGGAGGCCCAGCAAGTTAATCGTATTAATATCCCCTTTCGGGTGTTTAGCGGGGTCAACTGTGAGTACATCTTTCTGACACTATTCAGTTCTAGTGCTGACAACGTCTAGCTCAAGGAGATGTGCTTGGCCATGACCTTATGGTCCCTTACGTCCTTCTTAGGGACGAAGCCAGAGTCCAAAGGGTAGACGGCACTCCTTCTCTGCACACGAAAGACAAGAGCATTAGCGTTCCGACATGGAACTCTGCTCCAGAGTTCTTGTCCTATGTTGATGAGCTACTCGACCAGAACAATCGTCGAACTTCTCTCCTCTCAGTGACTACCCCGACTCTCGAGAAACGCCCCAGTCACGAATTTCTTCGAAGCCTTCCGTCCTGCAAGGATGCTATAGACCTTGCAATCCTTCGCAGCAACCAAGTGACCAGTACGAACCGCAGTACAAACCGGTTTGAGATTGCACGGAATGGACGCCGCATTGCAGTCATAGTGCTCAACCGTCCCGCTCATCGACTTGGCGAGACTGTCATTGCTAGTATTGACTTTGCAGATGCTTCCCTTCCTTGTTACGCACTGAGAGGGACACTGGAGACCTCTGAAAAGGTCGCACCGGCTTTGGCTGTGCGATCGAGTGCAAGCATCAATCGAGCCACGCGCCGGATCTATGCCTCATGTTTCGAGAATACTCTCTACTCTACTAGGGTCGTCTTCAGTCCCGCCATCCCTGTCTCTGCCACACCAACAATATTAACTAGTGGTGTGAATCTTGAGTGGGAATTGCGCTTTGAGTTCGTAACCACTAGCTCACACGGCGAAAATGAATTTGGAAATTATGGCCCGTCCGGTGCTGGGCTGTTGGAGACCGTCGGAGAAGATGACAGAGGGGCGGTGTTCTCTTCTCTGGAGAACCTCTCCTGCGAATCATTCGAGATCGCTATACCGCTGACCGTCTATGGTGAGACGGTCAGAGAACCATTACCGGAGGAACATGAAGGATATCCGATATGAACACTGACAACTGTCGCATTGATGTTATTCCTGCAGCGGAGATCCCGTATTTTCCGCAATGGGTAGACATGCTAGTGATGCCCTCCTTTTACCTCCCCCCCCCC